>CM044397.1:51400000-52000000 GCA_024322285.1 Musa beccarii | reverse complement strand
ATTTCATGTACCAATGTTGTATCGATAAGGGCTCATATAGATACATGTTATTTTTATTATATTACAAATAAAAATCTAATTTTTTTTTAATTTCTAGTAAGGAAATTGCTTAGTACAGATCTCAATAATGATAAGAATATATATAGTTGATCTCAAATAATTGAGATATTATGATTTATAACCATTGATGTACTACTTTGAACAATTATGTGGCAATCATTATAATCATTTTATGATGATCTAGTTTGATGAGCTTTGGAAAATGAAATAGGCTTACTTTGTTGAAATAATTGGTACTAGGAATCAAAACTTATATATGAATTTATCACCCTACTAATTTTCTAAATTTAATAATTATTCAAGCATTTGGATCAAACCCAAACTGGATTTGTTTAAGCTGACAAATAAGAGAGGAATAGGTAACAGAGTAAATACCGGGGCGGTTTGTTGGGACCCAGAGGCATTCTCGTCTTACGTGGAACCTCTTCTCCGTGGGGCCCACGAGGATTGTTGCCGTCAGCCTGTGGTGCTCTAGCCGGGAGGTCATCAATTTGACCAATCAACAATAAGGTAGAGGAGACGGGTGGAAGCGCTACGGTATGATTTTGTCGCTTGCCTTTTACCGTTGCTAGATCTTGTGGTTCCCACCATCTCTTCGAGCAATTCCCTCTTCTGCCTTTCGTGGTCTTTCAGCATCTCTCTCTCTCTCTCTCTCTCTCTCTCTCTCTCTCTCTCTCTCTCTCTGTGTTTTCCCGTTATTCATTTTCATTGTCTTCTTGATCCGTGGAGAAATGGCAGAGTTTTGATCACGTTCACATTTTGGGGTTTCAATCAGTTGTATCGTGTAGGAGATTGGCAATGGCCGAAGGCAATAGCGCTGGACACTCGAGAGAGCTAGACGAGACGCCGACGTGGGCGGTGGCCTCCGTCTGTGCCGTCATCATCTTGATCTCCATTTTGTTGGAGAAGGGCCTGCACCACCTAGGAGAGGTAACCGGATCGAGCTTCGTACCCTTTTCTTTAAAGTGCGTGCTTATTTTCTGCCTTTTCTTTTTCTAATATTAACATATTGTTTCTTAGAAGCTCAATCATAAAAATTTTGTTTCATAATCTATGTTTTTTATCGCATTTATCTTGAGCTTTCCCGTTCGGGGTTTCCATTGTTCTAATTTTGTCTCATATAAGGCCATATCGGAACGAGTTTATAGATTATTTTTGTAACTAATTCACGTTCATTGCTCTTTTCTATTTATTTAATTTCTTTTAGATGGAAGATTGTATGCATAACTCAAAGATATTTCCTTTACCCACAATTTTTGGTCCTATTCCTGTTGTGCATTTATTTATATGACGAATTGTTTGGGAAGAAAAACTACACGAATTTCATGTAATTGTGTTTGCTGAATTGAGAGGTAAGGATAAAAGAGATACTGTCTTCTCTCATATTGTGATAACATATTGTCTTTTGCATTGTTTTTCTGATGTTTAGATCTGCCTACTGCTTTTTTTTTTTTTTTTTTTTTTTTGCTAGGTTTATTCTCTAAATTAGTGTTTCCCTAAGTGAATTTACTACTTGAATGCTCCATCATCATATATTTTTAGAGCTTAAGTGGACAACAGCATGGTTTATATCATCATTCAGCACTAGCATAAACCAATGTAGTAAAGTTTTACCTTCTTCGGTTCAGCATACCTGTGAAGTTTGCTTTTGACACCGTCTTTGTTGACAGTGGTTCGCAGAGAGGCACAGGAAGGCCATGTTCGAAGCTCTTGAGAAGATTAAAGCTGGTAAGAACCTAGTTTTATGCTCTTCCTAATTATATGAACCTAAAACTGAAAAATAGAATGCAAAAGATCCAGTCTAATCTTCATTTCATAGTTTTCCTTTGGAAGAAACTCGTCTACACTTACTAAAATAAATACTATTAACTACTAATTTTGGAATCTTCTATCTTCTTTGCTAAAGCTGCATCTAACCAGAAGTTAGACTGAAATAACTTAAGCTCTGTGAGACAAAATATACTGAGGTTTATTGTTTAAAGTCGTATATTTATCATTTCTCTTTTCTGTCCACAATCAGATGGAAGCTAAGTACAGCAGATCCCTATCAATCATCTCATCTGCTTTAATGCTTCCTCTGTCCAAAATCTCCATTAAGGTTTGACAGAAACAGGCCTTTCTCTACTTCTGTAGTTTCTTCACCAAAGGAGAATAAAGGGGTGGATGATAGCAGGTTTTTTTAGCACAAGAGCTGCAGAGGTCATCCCTGTTCTGTTTTCTCTTCGTTGAATCACCTCTAGTCAATATCTTATTATTTACTGATGGCCAACCAAAAGTTCTTAATTCTGAAGTGCCACAACTTGACCAGTTACGAAGCATACAATTTGATCACCATTGTCCAAATTCTAGGATGCTGTACATAGATATAAAAAGTATGTAACAATGCAATCCTATCTCCATATGCATATATGTTTCATAGTTCTCTACTTCTCTTATCCACATTTACATCCCAAATCAGACTCAAAAGCTCATATAAATTCTTCGTTTTGTAGCTGCATTGGTTTTTTTTTTTTTTTTTCTGAACCTAGAGAAACCTTTTAATTCATAACAAAAGTACATATCTTTAGTTCTAAGCTAAGGTTTCCATGTCTGTTGTTTCATCCTTATTGAGCTGTGCATGCCAATTCGAGACAAAGTTGCCTGGGCTATAAGGACTTGAGTCCAGACTAGTTGAAGTTTGGTTGGGCCATATCAAAAATTTGTATCATCAGCTATTGTAGCTTTCTAAACCCTTTTTCAAGCATTGTTCCACATAAGTCATCTGGACAGCTAATTTCAACTATTGGTTCAGTCTATCAATCAGTAGAACAGGCAAAATATGAGATGAATAATTGTCTACTTATCAGTCCTTTACACACTGATTTCTCTGCGGTTAGTTTCAGTGAAAGAAAACTGGCTTTTGAATAGTAATTCCAAAACTTAATATAACTTATATTTCATCACAAACAGAACCAATTATAACAGTAACTAGAAAAGCCCAATTTGCATAAACATAATATTTTTGGAAAGATTTGCCTTTTGTGAAAGATTCTTATCTTTTAATCTCCTTGTGACTTGATATCCCTGTCAAAGTAATGTATGAATATTATCTTGCAATTAGAAGGGAATCTAGATTTGATATTGAAGTAACCACCATTGACTCGTGGTGGATTTTGCAGAGTTGATGATTCTTGGGTTTATATCCTTACTGCTGACATTTGGACAGAACTATATTGTCCAAATCTGCATACCTGAGGAAGCTGCAGATACCATGTTGCCATGTCTGAAGGAGGTGGAAACTGAAGAGGGTGAAACTCACCATAGAAGGCTTTTATGGGGCATGCCAGACGGAATCAGTTTAAAGCATAGAATGTTAGTAGAGGCTTCAGCAAATCCTCATTGTTCCAAAGTAGGTAAATTTTGTGATTTGGGCCTACAATTTGAAGCATATTTGGTTTTCATTATGAGTCCAGAGTGCTTTCATTGCTCATAGGATGATTTTGTCATCCGAATAGCATGAATCTTAGGATGTTAGTTGATAATCAACATAGTAAATAATGCCTTTTCTGAAAGGGATAGTACATCTGATATATGTGCACTTAATTATTGGTCTCAGAACCATATCCATTTCATTAAAGGGAGAGCCTTGGTATTGTAGTGTGCTTTGGTATCATGGAAAGCCTTGAAATCAACCATTAGTCTGGTGGTGATGTGCTTTCAACTCTATATATATGTAGCCCTTTCTCCTTCAGCATGTCTAATACTAAGTCCATTCTAATTTGATGTATGAGCACTTAATTATTGGTCTCAGAACCATATTCATTTCAATAGAGAGCCTTGGTATTGTAGTGAGCTTTGGTATCATGGAAAGCCTTGGAATCAAGCATTAGTGTGGTGGTGATGTGTTTTCAACTCTATTTATAGGTAGCCCTTTCTCTTTCACCATGCTTAATACAAAGTCCATTCCAATTTTATTTGGTGGGATCCATTGTAATGAGATAACTGATCTATTAATTTGAAAGACATGAACCACTGGCCCAAGATGCTTATGCTCAAACTAGAAATATTAGATCTATTTTAGTCATGTAAACCAACTAAAATATTCCTTCACTTCCAATTTGGGACTAATAGTATTACAATCCATTTTAATGCTGATTTCGGTTTATAGTTTATAGTTCATACCATCATCAGACATCAAAGCTGGATGTCATCGTAGTTGATGTGGGGCTAATGGTAGGAAGAATGTAAAAGTCATGAAGATAACAGAATTTTTAGGTATCTTTAACAGGATTTGATCTGTACTTATATGTTGTTGTTAACCTACCAACTGGAAGAGTTGCAGCATGCTAATTCATCAACATTTCCTGATTTGACAAAAATTTTCTAATGGCTTTCTACTTCAGTTGCTTACATGTGATCTAAAATTCTTTAGAACTAGACCTTGTTTCACTTATTATTTCCTTTTTCAACATAGTTAATTTTGATAGTACTTTCTGGATTCACTATTCTTTCTGAGCAGGGGACGGTGCCACTGATTACATTACATGGCCTACATCAGTTGCACATATTCATATTTTTCTTGGCCATCTTTCATGTTTTCTATAGTGCTCTTACAATGGCTTTCGGAAGAGCAAAGGTGAGTAGTTACTTGAATTTCTACTGATTCTTGTCTTTGTAATCTTCAAATAATTTCCTGCATCAGTAAAAGGAAGTATATTGAACTTATTTTTCTCAAATAATTTATTTCATGCAGATTCATGGGTGGAAGGAGTGGGAAAAGGAGACTTTATCCTTAGATTATGAATTCTCAAATGGTATTTAAAAGTCAAATTATTTTTGCTATGCAATAGACTTACAATTCATTTTTTTGGAAATTTATCAGTTAATTGCTAAATGTCAAAATGGACAGCTCAATACGAAAATATATCAGCTCATTTTTATTTTTTTATTTTTTGTACAATGATACTGGATGGTACAAGCCGATATACCAATTTGTATACTAGTACCACACTGGTTCAGTATGTTAATGAAATCAGATTTAAACCAATATATAAATTCTTGATCTAGTTGATGATGTATCACTAAAACTGGTTGACTATTTTTTTCACACCTCTGATGCAAGATTCAGCACATGTATTTCCATGATTAGCAGCGATCTCTAAATTTTCTGAGCAGCACTGCTTGATACGCTTGTTTATGCCCAAAACACAAATATAGATCATATCAGCAACAAAATAGTAAAATGTCCCATAGTAGAGGCAGATTTCTTTGTGTTGAACATTTTGTGTTCCTTTCTTATTGGTGTATTTGTTCCATCCAATTTGAGATAATCACACAGTGTTCAAACATGAGACTTGTCTGTAGCCAGGTTTCATGTATCTGTCAAATTAGTAGACTAGGTGAGATTTTGTATTTTGACAGTTCTGGTGGGGCATGTTTTTTATTCTTTTAAACATGGCAATTCTACTTTCTTTGCCAACTACTCTTTCCATTTATTCATTTAAATAAAAATGAGTTTTGCTGCATTCAAATGGCACAGATCCCTCAAGATTTAGGTTTTCACATGAGACATCTTTTGTGAGACAACATACAAGTTTCTGGAACAGAATCCCAATCTCATTCTACACGGTAAGATAATCTTACAGATGGGTTTGTTTAATTCACTTTTTAGCTTGTTATTAAACCTGCTTGATAATCTACACCTGTAACCACATTCTAACATAGAACAATGTGTTCAACCTGTTTAATCTCAAGATAACATAACTTGCCCAATGATTTCAAACTTCTATTAGTGTTGATTGAACTTGCAAATATGCTAAAATTTTCTATTTATTTGTTTTCCTACTGACAATGCCATGTATTTATTTGTTATGGAGATGGTGCTCCTTTTGATAATGCTGCTTTTGCAGGTTAGCTTTTTTCGTCAGTTTTTTATCTCTGTCGGAAAAGCTGATTATTTGGCCATGCGACACGGCTTCATCACTGTGAGTTTTCATGGCAGAAGCACCACTATTTTCAAATCGAATTCTTGTTTATTTCATTGTCGATGTCAATTGCGGCAGGTTCATCTAGCTCCTGGTAGTAAATTCGATTTCCAAAAATACATTGAAAGGTCACTGGAGGATGACTTTAAGGTTATTGTGGGGATCAGGTATGTAATAAATCACGAAGCATCTCCAAATCATATGCCCTAATGTCAACTTATTTAAACTGGCTCATTATTGTGTTTTGCTGTTTTGATGCGATGAATTAAGTTTTGGCATGAATCACAATTAGTCTGCCGGTCCTCCTCTTCTCCTGTTGCTCATCCTCCTTGTCCTTGCTAGGAGTC
The DNA here is from genome assembly GCA_024322285.1 of Musa beccarii. Taxonomy (NCBI): domain Eukaryota; kingdom Viridiplantae; phylum Streptophyta; class Magnoliopsida; order Zingiberales; family Musaceae; genus Musa; species Musa beccarii. Next base: position 51,993,630 of record CM044397.1, on the reverse strand, counting down.
AGTATGTCAGTCTATGCAGGTGTCATACTTGTTCAGTTGCTAACTGATACTGACATCAGATCAAAATTTTAGGCATTCCTCGTTGACTTCCACCAACTTTTCTAAAATGTCATAGGGACTCTTTTTTGAATTTCTTACCTCAAGCATTACTTGTATTATTATCACAAGTCGATCAGCATGGAATATTTTCTTTTCTGAGTGAAAACTGCTAATAAATCATAAGCACAATGGTAGCCCTTCAGGTATTCTGCTTTGATTGAATATTTGATTTATCACATGGTCTTAGTATTGACAAGTTTTGAGTAAATGGCTGAATGATCTCATCTTGAGGTTTCTTTCCATTAAATAAGAATTGCTGTACAACCTATTTTAGGTAAAAATATATACACGGCTAATACATTGATTACTGATAATTTATTTTAGGTAAGAATATATACATAGCTAATACACTAATTATGGGAAAAGAAATCTCGGTAATCTTTACCATAACTTCTATCATAATCTTTATCATTGATATCCCCCCCTCAAATTGACGCTGGACGGTCAAAATACATTAATTTGTCAACAAAAAAGTGATGTTGGTGTCGGGAGAGAGTCTTAATAAATACATCTGAAATCTTGTATTAATAGTATTAGTAAATACTGTTAGGGATCGAGCGGTACTAAGAGGGGGGGGGGTGAATTAGTGCAGCGGATAAAATGATAGATTTTTCACGATTTAAAACAAGCTTTGGAAACTTCGTTAATGAATGCAACATTTCATTTGAACCCGGGAAAGATTAGCGTTTAACTTTAAAGCATACGTAATAAGATGATAAGGAAGTTGAGTAAATAAGGCAAAGTAAAAATGGTTTGCTGCAAAGTAAATACCAGAATGTAAATGCAAATCAGATTTTTATAGTGGTTCGGTCATCCGTCTCCACTGCATTCCTCTTCACTTGAGGACACCGGCTTTCCATTAGCTTTCCTCCTTCCAATGGGCGAGGAAGAACTCCCTTGCAACACCTCTTCTTTTGACGGGCTTAGAAGATAACCCTTACAAAGCACTCTTACCCCTCTCTTGAACAAGAAAACACTTAAGAGTAAGAGGGAAGTTTTTGACACTATTTGAGTAGAGTTTTCCTCAAGATTTTCACTCTTCTTCTTTGCACTTTGAACCTGCAAAGAGGGAAATTTATAGAGTCAAGAGGATTCAAATTTGGGCTCCAAATTTGAATTTTTGAGTTTCCGGTGCTAAGCTGTAGAGCGGAACTTATCAAACCAAGTACATGCTACATTACCATGCACGTAGCATGCGTTGGTGCTTTTTGGGCCAAAAACTTTGGCCCAAACTAATTTCAAATTAAAGGATTAACAATCTAGAAATTAATGTGAACTACGTTAAAGATATTTCTAAGCTATTACAAAGTCCGCAAGTCAAGTCTTCTTCCGTCGAACTTAGGTGAACTTTCGTGGTCTTCCGACGATCCTCGGAAACCATCCTGCGGACTCCTGGCAAGCCTCGACTCCACGATGATCTTGGTGAGTTCCCCGAGCTTCTTTGGCAAGCTCCGATCTTTCTTGGCAAGCTCAGTGAACTTCCGACGAACCTCCCAAGAAACTAAAACCCTTCAAGCTCCTACTCATTTCGGCCGATTCGGCGGCATCTTCTTCTGGACTTCACAAACTCTCGAACTCCCAACGATCCATCGCGCACTTGACTTTGGCCCTTGATTTCGCTTACGTATCTCTTTCGTATTACTCCCGCACAAACAAACACCAAACACTCTACTTCGATCTAGATATTACAACGCTAATCATTCGTTGGACATCATTGGTCGGCTTGCCGTCCAATCCTTCGCACATAATTAACTAATTGACCTCCACAACCTCGATATCCATGTTGGCACGTACCATCTCCCGCCGATATATTCCGGCTGACATCCAATATCTATCGACGTGATCACCTCGGCGCAACGTCCAATTCCTCATAAATACAATGTCTAATCTCGATCGATAGTAGACTCAAGCGTAACTCAAAACGTAGTTAAACAACAAATCACACTCAATTAGTTTCATCATCAAAATCTGAGATTCAACAAATACTAGTCCTTCACATGAAAAGAATCTTGGAGGTGCTCTTGAAGCTGAGAAATCAATTCAGAGTTAGTCCCTTTAATAACAATATCATCAACATATACCAGAAGCAAAATGATTTCCTTAGTAGTCTTGCAAAGAAACAAAGAGGAATCGTACTAACTCTGGACAAAGGAGAAGCTAATAAGTGTAGAGCGGAACTTATCAAACCAAGTACGTGGAGCCTATTTCAAATCATAGAGTGATCGTTTTAGCTTACAAACATCAGAACAGGGTGTAGAAAATAAACCTGATGGTGGAGTCATATAAATTTCTTCATTTAAATCTTCATGCAAAAAGACATTCTTAATATCCATCTATCGCAATAACCAATCGTTGGAAGTAGCAATAGCTAAAATAAGTTGCACTACCATAATATTTGATACGAGTGCAAATGACTCCTCATAATCTACCCCATACTCCTGTTGATTATTGAGTGCCACCAACCTCGCTTTATATCTATCAAGTGAGCCATTAGATTACAGCTTAATGGAATATACCCATTTACAACCAACAAGCTTAACACTAGTAGGACAGGAAACAATATCTCAAGTATGATTCTCCTGAAGATCCTATAGTTCTTATTGCATAGCTTTCACCTAACATGCATGTTTACTTATCTGAGAATACGAGGTAAGAACTATAGTATTAGCTAAAGTGGTAGAGAACCCATATCTATCAGGAGGATGATTGATATGGAGGGTTCTCCGAAGAGCCATTGGAGCAAGCATTAGATCAGGGTCAGGAAGCATTTGTGATGATGGGGGCTGTCATTGCTGATAAACAATACCGGGCTTAAAACACTCAATTAGTGGAGAGATATCATCAAAGCTAGGAAGGAGGACACCATCAAAAGGGAAAACATGTTACTAAAAATAGCACTCATGTTCAAAGAAAATCATATTTCTAAAAATACGCAGACAATTAGCAACAACATCATAACACAAAAACATACCATACTGATTGAGCTATAAGCTTGTGGTGCTCATGAGGAGGCAAGTAAACAAAGCAAGCACATCTAAATGTGTATAGTATATGATAATCAGGATGTATGCCAAAAAGACAATAGTAAAGAGAATCAAAATTTAATTGTTGAGAAGGCAGGCGATTAATCAGATAAACTGCAATAGACAAAGCTTCCACCCAAAATTTAGGCGGAACTTAAGACTCCAAGAGTAACATTCGAACCATATCCACCAATTGACAATTTTTACATTCAGCCATCCCATTCTGTTCATGGGTATAAGGATATGATCATTGAGATATAATACCTTTTTGTTGCAAAAAGGTTTGAAAGTTATGTGATATATATTTATCGTCATTATCAGATCGTAAAACCTTAATGCAAGTGGAAAATTATCTTAATATAAGCCACAAAAGTTTAAAAAATAGTAAACACCTCAGCTTTGGTGCACAAAAAATATATCCATGTGAAATGACTATAATCATCAATGAACATCACAAAATATTTATACTGCACATGTGAAATGATAGGAGTAATACCCCAAACATCACTATGTATAATCTCAAAACATGTATTAGCACGACCACCGTAAGTGGAGAAAGATAAAGTTTTACTTTTCCCTAGTTTACAAGTAGAGCAATCAAGAGATAATCTATGAGCACCACATTGATCTTTGTTACCAAGGAAACCATGCTTCATTAAATTAGACAAATCACATTCTTTGGATGGCCCAATTGTCTATGCTTAACTTCAGCTTTATTTTCAACAATAATAGAAGACCAAACAAAGTTATAGAGTAATTGTCTATGCTTAACTTCACATTGATCGTCGGTTTTCTGGATGTGTAGGACAGTCCTTGGTAATATGTTCATTCTGCTTATAGAGTAATTGTAGAATTTCTTACCATAATTGCAGTCAATATGCTCGAACTCCTTGCAACTGTAGCACTGCATTTGTCTCTTTCCTCGATTCTTTCATGCATCAATTCACTAAGACATACATCCAAAGAAGGAACCAGATTTTTATTCAGCAATCCAGCTTGAGCAACTTCAAATTCTGGTCTCAATTTCATCAAAAAATTAATCACGCCTACTAACTTCATGAATCGCCTAAAGGGCGGCTAAGGCCTCTTTGGGTACCTTAAAATAGATAATACTAGAATATTCACTCCATAAATTAATAAATCCAAAATAATATTGCTCAATAGAGAGATTACTTTGAGAAGTTACTAATCTCAAATTCTAGTTGAAATCGTCTCGCACTATTATCTTGATGGTATATGCACTTCAGATAATCCCATATCTCTTTAGCTATGCCAAAGAAGTATAAATTGTTCACCATATAGACTTCCATAGATCCTAAAATCTAAGAGATAATTTGAGCATTTTTTGCCTCCTATTGGCTAAGTGAGCAATAAAAGACTTGTCAATGTGACTCCAAAGCTCCTTCCCTTTCAGAAATATTTTGAATTAAAATTTCCATGCTGCATAATTTTTTCCCTATAAATTGGATAGCCAAGGTCTCTATAGGCATCCTTCAAAAATGATTCTCAGTAGACATTCTTCAAAAAAAAAATAAAATTAAATGAAAATATCTCAATGCAAGGTTGTCAACCACAAGTTGATTGACCAAAAAATCCTTAAAGCAAAGTTGTTGATCAGAAATTAATCAACCCAGAATAAGAAAAATGAAAGCAAACTAGAAAACTTTAAAAGATAGAAACAAAGCCGACAATAATTCAAAATTCAGTTATGGATTCGGGAATCTGGCTCTTATACCATGACAAGTTTTGAGTAAATGGCTGAATAACCTTCTCTTGAGGATCCTTTCCATTAAATGAGAATTGTTGTACAATCTATTTTAGGTAAAAATATATACACATCTAATAATCTATTTTAGGTAACAAAATATACACAGCTAATACACTAATTATGGTAAAATAAATCTCATAATCCCTGTCATAATTTCTTCCATAATCCCCGCCATTGATAAGTATGAAGGAAAGTAAGCATAGGACTTCTGTATTTGACATGACATAGGCAATGAAAATTATGAAATAAACATACTGAGAATAATATTTGTCCGTTAACATGCATAACACTACATGTTCTGCTGCTGTTGAAAGCTAGATCCACATGAGATCTGTGATGAATAGAAAAAGGAAATGCCAGCATACAAGATGTTACTTGGACTTGTCATTTGGATTGTAAGTGACCACAATTCACTGGTGCTTTTTATGTTTCTGCTGTAATCATTATTACATATTTGTAGGTCTTCTTTCTTTGGAACTATCACTTTATACCACTTATAACCTACAGACACGTGTGTATCAGATTCCTAAGACAAGGTATATGTTGTCTGTTCCTACATAACAACTCCATATCTTTTCTGACCTAGGTTCTAGGCACCCTGATTTCTGACATTATCACACCTACTAATAAATCACTTTGGCAACCATTAGTTATGTTTGTTAACACTTGATGTAAATAAAGAACATCAACTATGTGAGATATCTAGAAAAACCATCTTGATGAAGCCACTCACAGTTAAAACTCAACAGAAACCAGCTCTTCAATGAATATGATGCTATTTTGGGCCATACTTTCAGGACAAATCTTTATAAAGATGTTGCAGATAATGAAACTTAGTTGTTTCTAGCATTCACTTTTCTTGAAATTTGTACAATTATGTAGCGTTATGGACTAATCAACAATGTGCTTAATTGTACCAATGCACCTCTTGCTGTTCTCATATTAATTCTTAATTTTGCTCATTCTAGCCTGGAAACTTTTGACTCATTTCGTTTTGTGGTTGATCAGTCCCATCTTATGGGCTTCAGCAGTGCTTTTCTTGCTAGTTAATGTGGAAGGTTCGTTATTCTGAAACACCTATTAATCCGTTCCATATTGTTTTTGGGTTATCTTCGGATGGCCAGTTACATTGCCATAATTGACAGTGACTTCTTCTGCTTCCAGGAGGGCTTTTATTATTCTGGATATCCGTCATTCCTCTTATTGTAAGCTACATATAGCACAATGGTGCTATGCTGGTCATTTTCTCTGTTCAGCCTGATGAAACAATCACTTTTGCAGACAATTTTGGCTGTCGGAACGAAGTTGCAAGCTATCATCACTCGGATGGCTCTCGAGATCAAAGAGAGACATGCAGTGATCCAGGGAATTCCTCTTGTACAGCTTAGCGACCATCATTTCTGGTTCGGTCGTCCTCAATTCATTCTGTTTCTCATCCATTTTACATTGTTTCAGGTACATTTTCCTTTTATATCTATGAATAGTGATCAATAGATGCAAAAGAATCCACTTCTTGGTTGATCTATATATATATATATATATATATATATATATATATATATATATATACACACACGTACAACAGTCATGATCTAATGTAACTTCTGTATATATCCATAAAATTATGGAATTTAGTCCTGAACACCCTAAACTATCATATCCTTATGGTAATCTCGACATAAAATATATATTTCTTGTATGTAAACTTTAAAAGAACTGTAGGGATTGCACCAACAAAATTAAAGTGGTCTGGATATATAGGACATAGCCTTTGGTGATTGCTGGCGAAACCACCCTTTCCCCTCTTCATCTTTGCTCCTCAGTCTCTTGCTTTCTCTTGTTTCATTTCCTATAACCTATAATTAGCAACAACTGGCCACTTATTCTTATCATCCCTCTTCACAAATTCTTTTGCTTTCATTTTGATGGTCATTAGCAACAATTACCAACATTAATTTCACTCATTGTCATACCACTTTTCCTAGGACAATTACTATTATTTTAACTCCAAAAATCATGAGACGATGGAAGTTATCAATAACATCAAATTTCCCTGCATATCTTTCCCTTTGTCTCTAGGTCATGGTGAGCCAACATTAAGGTTCGTCACATCGCGATGTATCGCTCAGTATGTGTGATACATACTAATTTGTCGGTACGTTCCACTGTATTATGTGTTGGTAGGTTGATACATAATGTATCGTTGGTCGGTCGATACACTAGTATGGACCGATAAGACAAACCATGCCCAACACCTTCAAATAGATCATTTATATCTATAGTTAAGGATAAGAGTCATCTACTGTCTGACTCCTAGCTTAAACTAACCCAAATATTTTAATCATGCTTAACTTGATACCAAAAGATGGAAGATGCAAAAGGATTTTATTTGACAAATCTAGAGTTTGGTAGTACATGTATGAATTTTCTAATTTTTGTAGGGTTATAGGGAAGATTTCAAAGGAATATACATTTTAAGTCCCTCTACAAAAATTCAACAATTTAGTTCACAGGTACAAAAAAATTCTTATATATTTTTTCAAAATTTAAAATTGAAACTCTGCCAGATTGATTAGATCTTGTTCAATATCATAGACACACTTTGTAGAACTTGTTGGTTTCTGGGCTTCACCATCAACACTATAATTCTTGCATGTTCTTTTTTTTTTTTTTTTTTTTTTCCTTTTTTCCTTTTTCATTGATGGGCAGACTGCTACCATATGGATGTGATTACATTAGTGTATTTCAAATTATCTGAAATATTCTTTTATATTTCTTGCAGAATGCTTTTCAACTGATATATCTTATATGGATATGGGTTAGGCCTTCTATCTCTCCACATTTTTTTTTTTTGCATTGCCTCATGATTCTGTACTTATCTCTTTTCGAAACTGTTTTTCTTTTTTTTTTTTTAGTATGAGTTTGGCTTGCACTCTTGCTTCCAAGACAATTCTAAGCTCATGATTGCCAGAATCTGCTTTGGGTGAGTTTTGTTGCATTTTTCTATTTTTAAGGTTGAATACTGGCTAGAATTCAGTATTTGATTTTGTTGCATTGCAATTTCAGAAGAATAAACAAAAGTCCTGTTTTTCTAATGCAAAATGCTTATGTTATTATTACATCACTATCAATCACAACAGTAGATCTCTGTCTGCTAGTATAAAATATCAACATGTACATTGCCCTAGTTTATGTCCTTTCTTTCCAGCTTTATCTAAGGTCATTTTCCATCAACTATAGTCATCCAGATGAAAACCTGTGAAAGCAAACTGCTGTATAATCTCATACATACGAACTGTTATCAACTTAAGACCAAGGAAGATTTAGATGTCCAGTAAAAGATTGGATGATTCTATACTTGATGATAGACATCATGTTATGACGATGATGCTAGAGCTGGTTCACATTCAGGAGATTTGTGGGCTTATATTTGTTTCCTGCTGGCGTTTTTGCAGAGTTGCAGTCCAAGTTTTGTGTAGCTACATTACACTTCCCCTATATGCACTTGTATCTCAGGCAAGTTTTCCTCACCTTGTTTTCATTTCAGGCTTCCCGGTAGGTTGTAGATGCATAGTTATCATGTGCCAAGACTGAAGCTAATTTAAGAATATAGTAATCAATACATTTCCTGAGGAAAATTAATATTACCCTCAATATATTTTTGTTAATGATATTTGAAACAATCCCGATTTAGTCCGCATCGGAAATGGACTAAGACCTGGATTGACAGTTTGATTTAGTTTACTATTGTCAAATTTAGTTTAGGCATTCTAGACCAATAGTTCAGGTTTAACGAAGTTAATAGATCAATTATCTCATAAGTCGTCATCGTGAGAATCGGTATCATAGTGGATCTAGTATTCTCTTTCAAGCGAGAATTTTGCATGAAACTGTCCATATCTTCCCTATACTTTCATCATTCATGATCGATCAATGATCTATGTTTTGTTCTCTTCACTCGCTTCAGATGGGTTCACACATGAAGAGGTCCATCTTCGACGAACAAACATCGAAAGCTCTAAAGAAATGGCACCAGGCTGTGAAGAAGAAGAACCCAAAGGGCTCTGGAAACTCCCCATCCCGATCCCCAAACACCAGTCCCAAAGGAAGCCCCAAGGCAACTACAGTGCACCCAATTCCTCACTACAAGGCCACTGGCATATCGCCATCGCCTTCTCGGCGGCGGCACCTCTCCGACCAAGGCTTACAGTATGCTACTCCTGAGGTGCTATCGGCACCAGCGGTCACTGCCACCCCCAACCCAGCCTTTGCAGCTCCCACTGACCTGCTCACTGGATCAGCTGAACAAAAGAAGCCACAGGCGGTAGGAGACAGCAAAGAGGACGAGGAGTACTCGTTCATAAACCTCACAGAGCCGTGACTGCAAACCCAATAAAGAGCACTTGCAGGTTGCAGGCTTTGCATTCATAGAATGATGAGGAGTTTTTGTTCCCTTTACACGGTGTGTTTAGGCGATATAGTGAATCATTCATTGCATGGAAGAATGATGAGGATCTTTTGTTCCTTTTACACTGTGTTTAGGTGGTATGAGAAGTGATGCACTCCACAGTAGACCACACTTCTCGAATTTGTTGCATTGAGAGATTATACTGTTAAATCAGAGCTCAATAAGTAGTTGGAACATTACGACTTGTTATATCATTATATTGAGAGATTATGCTGTCAAATTGCGGCTTATATTTTACAGCGTAATTCTACTCATGAATGGGCTGACAGAGGTTTTTTTTTATTTTTTTTAGGACTCAGTTGCAATTACAAGTACCAAACATGCATGAAGTACATAATCCATCTATTGGTACCTCTCACCTCATATGGATGCAGGTTGGAGGAGATTCTTGAGAAAATGGGAGCAAAGTTGATGGTGAACATGGTCAAAATAAAGCTCCAAATTAGATCCAATGCTTGTTAAGTCATTTGGCCATCCAACAAGCAAGCACACTAATAGGTTTTTTCCATTTGATTGAATCCCATCACTTGTAATTAAATGGGTTTATGAAACAATGCCCCTGATACTAGTTTGAAATCAAAACCCTCCAACAAAGAAACATTGCTGTAGTAGATTGATTTGATCTATAAACTGATAGCATTTATAAGCTCAAAAGCCATTTGTTCAACAAAAAGAGAGAAAAAAAAATATGCTTATTGTCATAGTATAAAGCAGCAACAAATAAATTTATTCCTAGGGCTCATGATGGACAATTAAAGAGGTTTATATGATAGCAAACTTATTGGGGAAGAACTGGTTGCTCTTCATGGCTGCTCTCACCATCGGTAACAGTGAAAGCTCGCCTTTCATCAGCATTTGCGGTGATGACCGGCATCCAAACATCAGCAGTGCTGCTCAAGAGAGACTGCACCTGAGGATCTGCAGCCATAGCCGAGGATATCATCTGGTCAACTTCATCGAGCTTCGCCGAGAGCTTGTCCAACTCCTCAGCTATTTCAAGCTACAACCATTGGACAAACAATAGACACCATGAGAAATGCAGCTGGGAACACAGATCGAATAAAATCATGGGGCGTGCGGTAATACCTCATCGAGATGCTTAGTTGGTTTAGGAGGGACCTTGGTGACTTCTAATCCAAGTGCTTCTATCTTGGCACGGAGTTCAACTTCTTCTTGGTTGCTCAAAGTCTCGACCTACACATGTTTGTTTTAGTCTAGGAGTGTGACACACAACTGACTACAAAAAGAGATTCACGACCATAATGCATCATCCTGTCTAGACCCCCAAAAAAGTAAAATATTTCCAGGACAAATGGCAGACATATAAAATACACAATGATAGATGACAGTTTAGAAATAAGATTCAAAATGTTAAAAACATTATTACTTGAGTGACATATTTAGGAGAATTTCACTTTCGTTGTCTCCTTCAACCTATGCCATGATTTCGTAGCATAGCCATATCAAGATTAGCTCAAACTTGAATACATTGAATTAGGACTACCAAAACATCATGCCAAAATCTTCAAACTGCATTGTGGGTCTAGCTTGATAAAGGAATATGCCATGCAGGGTTGAGAACACATATTTTATGAATTACCCACTAGTACCATTCTGATGAAAAGGAGACAGAGTTGCATCTTTGCTCATCGGTGCTCACTGGTGAATGTTGGTAATGCATACAAGTTGGGAGAATTTGGGGACAGAGACATCATCATACATAAAATCCTACTCCAAGCATGACCAAAGATTTGGCTGGCAAGCACAAGCTTGACTTGAAGATTCATCTTCCACATCAGCAGCCAAGAGATTTAATAAAGTTTACACAAAGTCATTTTTTAATAGATTATAGGTTGCTTAGATGACTAGATACAGTCTGATCCAAGATTTATGATGCCAACAAAAATAAGTAATTGTTTCCAATGCGCCAGATATCTTCTAATTGACATAAAGATGATTGACATATAAGTTACAATAACAAAATGAATGCTACGAACTTGCAGCAGGGTAATAATATAAGCAATTCTCCATTTCAAATAGGTAGCACAATAACTAGTTTCAGTAGTGCTGAATTAGGACCAGAAATAAAGGAAAGAAGGAAGAAATAAGAACAACAGATGAGGAATACAAAGAGAGATGTGCCGAAAGGGTGTTCTGGAGAGAAGGTGACATTGATTTTAAGGACAGGAATGCTTGTATAATACAACAACTACAAGCCATAAGATCCCACTGTGACTTAATGAAATAGAACATTGTAACTAATTGGCTAATTATCAAGAAAAAGAAACAATATATCTCGTAATAGGAGACCACATGTCTGTCATGTAGTTCTTGCTTCCCTTTTCTTTTGATTTTCTCATTCTGAACCAATTGTCTCCATTTACCCTTAGCGCAATATTAAGTTTGTTTCTAAAATTTGTAAGAGTCAATGTTTGGGTGTTCTATACTCTTTAGTGCAGATTGATTATGTTAACTCCTTTAACAGGGAGACATTCAACCAAGATTCATATTTAGCACTCCCCTCAAGAATTCTGTGGTCCTGCTGTTCGCATAAAGTTCTTTGTACAGGGAATTCGAAGTCGCAAATCGCAATTTCTAGCTTCATGATCGACCTGACATCGGAACAATATTCCTAATTACGATCCGTAATTGAGTGTATTTTATCTCATCTCCGCATAAGCAACGATCCAAATCACAATCTAAAGAACCGAAAATTTCAACCTGGCATATCTCAAATCAAGAACTAACATAAACAGATCTGAAGGAAGAATTTAGAATCAATAGGACGGGGCAGAGATTTAAATCCTCCAAGAACAGAAAGATCGGTAGCAGCCGAAGCGACAGCAAAACCATCTTTTTGCACAGATATCGATCAGATCACGGATAAGAAGGGACACGACGACCAGAATAAGAGCAAGGTAGAGAGAGAGAGAGAGAGAGCAGGAGACCTGTTCGAGGAGCGTGGAGAGAAGCTGGAACAGCTGGGCGTCGGGCTTGCCCTCTTCCGCCATCGACACACCCTTTCTCCTCCTTTCCTTTCCCTCTCTTCTCCGCTTCGTGGGCCATCCGACCGTGAAACGGAGTCTATCGACCTGTTGGCTTGTGAACCATGAAAAAAGCGGACCGATTTGTGCGGTTCGATTCGGTCGGTTTTTCCCGGTTTACTCCGTCTTCTGGTTTTGCTGATACTTATAATTATATCATATTGAATCACGGGCAAATTTATATTATATCCCTTTGAATTAAGTGAATTTCATATTTATTCTTTCAAAATTTTGTTATATATTTCAAATTCTAAAAATTACATGTATATGATTATACAATAATACTGATTATTATTATAAATTTTTGTTAGATAAGATTTGGAGCTAGCCAATGTCCAAATATAATATTTTGATATCGAGGGAGATATGTAAAACTATATCAGACTGATCGATAATGATCACTCGCTTATGTCAGTGAAGGGACCAATACATATCTCTTTGATTTTAGATTTAATCGTTTGTAATTATTAGTAACTCATTTATTTTTAAATAATTTTAATTGTGATTATGATTCATTTGATGTCTTTAAAAGCTCAATGATATTATAAATAGTAATGTCTCTCGATATTATCTTGCTAATTTCAAACTCTGATAACATATTTGGAGCTTTTAAGTTCTCTCCTACTCTTTGTTTTGTCTGATGAACACAAATATAGAGGTGATTATTAGAATTGACACTAACGCGATAAGATTCATAAGAGAACGAGTTAAATCAAATCAACTTTGATGAGACACTAACAGTAAAATAATAAATCAAGACTTGTTACTATGACAGATTTGGAGTTATATGGAAATATATCAGCACTAAAGTTCGACATGGCAAGAAGCATTTGACTAATGATTCTACCGCCACAGTTGTGTGCTATTATTTCTTAATGATTCTTTTACATGATAAACCTATGATTCAATTGGAGAAGTGATTATAATTTCATCCAGAATATTTTGCATGAGATGTAAGAAGGGAAAATACTATTGACGTTTTTGTCGCAGAATCATACACGGTGAAAAGCGTTTCTCTATAAATAAAAATATTATGTTTTCAAGATGAAAATTCTATGCATTCAAGATAAAAATATTATGTTCCTAAGATATTACATGCACAAAGACCAAAGTCGATATCGATATAGCTAATCTCTTTCGTACTCAAATTAGTCTTGAGATTAATAAACTCTAAAAATTAACTGTGACGTCGGGGAGAGTAACTTAGAAAGTTTCACTCTTTATGTAGATAACATATAAGGAGCATAATATTTCTATATTGAGAATGTAGTATTTTTATTTCAAAAAATATATTTTGCACCTCAAATGATTCCGCATATACAAATTAAGATGATGTCGAATGATAAAAACATAAATAATAATTTTTTAATAATAAAATTAGACTAGAAATATGGTACGAGAGCATTAAGCCAATATAAATGGAGATAATTGACACAATACATGTATATATATATACATATATATATATATATATATATATATACCTCTCTCTCTCTCTCTCTTTTACCTGTTGGGTCAAACATTTCATCGAGTTCTATTGGAGTCATTCTCATCAATTTTTCCCACCAATGCTGCAATTGGAATTTGATAGTGTTTGACCGAGTACCTGCAGGAATACTCTCTGCAGTTGCCTTACACCACATTTGCGGTGGGTAGGCAAGAGGAGAGAGAGAAGCGATGCGGTCTCGCATGGGACCCAGGAGCGGAGACCAGGTCACTTAGCAGGGCAAGTTTTCAGGTAACTTAGCAGTCGGGCAAAAAGAATGATGCATACGTATTTGGTTGCGGAATGCCGTGTACGAGTTCACTCGGGACTTCGAAGCGGGATCCGACCGCACGCGACGCTGCGAATCACGACCGTACGATGGACCGTTGCGCAATCACGACCGTTCCCGGGCACGGACCACCCTGCTTCCGCGCCTATAAATAGTCTCCCAAGTGCCTCAAGAAATTAAATCGAAACCGGCGACAAATAAGAATCCGATTAGGGTTAGGGTTGGGATCGATCAGCTCGCGGACCAGGGTTAGGGTTTCGTGGCGATCGATAGTCCATCGATTTTGTTCGATTCGTTGGAGAACAGTGCTCCCCCCGTTGGTTTCTGATCTCTGTTCCTCGTGGTAGAGACTGAATCTGGTGTTACTTGATCACTTGTGGAGGTACCGATGAACGATCCGTCGCAGATGTTGAGCCGCGGTTTCGGGATCTGGCCGCCTCCGGCTGACGATCCCATGGGGTTCCCGAGCCAGCCTCGGCCGCCTCCCTTCGCGGCCGTTGGCGGGGGCGGTAAGCCCGGCCGCATAAGCTGGAAGGGCAAGAACGCGGCAGTGGCCGGAGGAGTCGTCGGCCCGGCCGGCGGCAGTGTCTCCGGATACAACCCTCTCGGCCTTGGCGAGCACCAGTTCCAGAACCGCGCCAAGGCCCGGCGGTTCTACCCCAAGAAGAAGTTCGTGCGCTTCGCCCCCTTCGCCCCTCGGAACACGACCTCCTTCATCATGCGCGCCAAGAAGGCTGGCGGGATCGCGTCGCTGGTATCGCCGTGCCCCGTGACGCCGGCGATCCTCCCGACGCCGAAGTTCTCGCCAACCCGTGAAGGCCTCGTCGATATGGCCAAGGAGGAGTGGGGCTTGGATGGGTATGGCTCGATGAAGGGCCTGATCCGGCTACGGTCGTCCAACGGCTTTGAGATCAGGGCAGGAGGCGGAGAGGAGGAGGAGGACGAGGTCGCCGAGTTGTCGAGCGAGAGTGATGTTGACCAGCACCTGGATCAGCACTTGGAAGTAGAACGGCGGCTCGACCATGATGTGAGCCGATTTGAGATGGTGTACCCCTGGGCAGAACATGGGTCGGGCGTCACCGCCTATGTGCTGGAAAATAGGGTGGATGACCAGGACGCACGCATAGGGAGGCTGGAGGAGGAGAACTTTACGCTTAAGGAGAGGCTTTTCCTGATGGAGAGGGAGATGGGAGGCCTTAGGAGGAGGCTGCAGTTGCTCGAGACTCGATGCCACCAGAGAGAGGAACACAACAACAATAGGGACACCAGGAACATGAACGGGAGCGCACACGAGGAGGCTTCAGAGAGTGAAGTGGGTGGGGATGCGTGCTATGTTAATCGTGCTGAGGATTGTGATGGGAGTAGCAGCAATCCTATGTGCGAGTGAGGAGGTCAACGGAAGGCTGGAAATTAACTTGTGCAGTGAGAGAGAAAGGTAGAAAAGAGGAGAGGAGAGGAGAGGCGAGGAAAGGATGTAAGAGGAAAGGGTGGAAGTTTCCCTTATGGGAGCAAGAGATGAGGGGATAGAGGAGGAAAGAAGAGAAGGGAGGGTCGAAATGGTTCTTGTTATATGTACATATTAGTCTTTTAATGGTTAGGAACTACAAAATCATAAGAAAACTGTGACTAAATGAATCTAAAAATTGTTTCCTTTTCGATGTTAATGGTTTTCATTTTTGCATTGGATCTTATTGCTTCTGTTTTAAATTGCTAGGCTTTAAAGATTATGTGTGAGGTTTATCTGAAAGTTAAAAAACTCAAAATCAGGATGCAGAGGTTGAATGATGGTTCAACTATTTTCTCTTATTATTATGCTATTTGGTCCTTTTTTTTTTTTTTGCTGTGTACTTTATATAAGGTTTGTACTGATAAGTTGTTTATTGATACATTTTGAGATTGTATCAGGTTTTATTTGACAAATGGGTTCCTCTAAACATAATCATAAGTTATGAATTCTTCGAATTCCGGTAGATGGTTGGCATATGAAGGTTGATTTTAGAATGCATGACTGATGTTATTTGAATATGCTCTCATGTATTATTTGCTCTTAAGGAAAAGGGCAAAAGATCTGCAATGTTGAAGATAATGATTGTCTTTGAATATTGATACCTTATGGAGTATGTGATATATATGGATTCAGGGATTGTCTCTGTGAGTCAAAAGGTGTGAGGTTTCAGCATTCAAGGTCTGTTATTTTTGTGGGCGAAGAACAGGCACTGTTGCCCACTCACAGGTGGTTTAGTTTTGGCTAAAGCTAATTGAAAACTGGCAGACTTATCTTTTCTTGTTGCAATATGATAGAGATTGATGGATTTTGCTGGATTGCTGGTTTTGATTGCAGGTGGAAAGAAAGGCATCTGGAAATCTGACAGTTGGAAATGTTCTCTTCTAGTGGAGCACTCCCCCAAACCTTAGGTTTGATGCAGAACACTTGTCAAGGCCATTTGGTAATGGTCACTTGACAAGTTGCTTCTACTTCCAGTTCGACTCGAAGAGTTTCTTATTTGTGAGCAGACTAATGATGCAACCTAAAATGGACAAGTAGGTGGATTCTCTCTGTCTGCAATCATTTCGCCAAATGATGGATTCTCATGCGAGGAAAAGGGTCATTTTCTCTTGACCAATCATCTCATGCACGTGAGCGTAGACAGTGAGATATCTGTAACATGTGATGACATGTGCAGCATGGTTCCATCGCAAAATCGAATATTGTGTATAGTGCAAACAAGGTGCATGGTGGAGTGGGGAAGACAAGGTTGCATAATATTTCCAGTATTGGGATAGCATTTTGTTTTCACTTTTAGATTATCTTGAAGAAAAAGAGTACTGCATTGGATAGATTTTCACATGCTTTCATCTCTTTAGTAATGGAATCGAATTATTTATACTAGAATAAGACTATTTAGATTGTACTTAGTGTCAAAATTGATCCAAACCATAAGGTTGAGGTCAGTCCAGTCCATTTCTGGTAGATCATTGCATTTTGAGAATAAGATCTTTAAGGACGTCGACATTCTTCTTTCACTGTGATTTTTCTTTAAGATGGATCTCGTGCAAGGGTCACTTGTAAAACTAGTGTCGAGCGTTACTCCAATGCTCAAGTTAATTCAAGATATTACGTGAGAGTTAAAATTCAAAATTTTGAGATCTTGAAATATATATATATATATATATATATATATAGCACATGTTGATGTGTTTGGTTTGGTTGATCGGATTTCAGGTGTGAAGTTCCAATTAACTCCAAATTTTGACAATTAAAGAGTCTTTAAGTGCCTTAAGATGCATTTGAAATTGGAGATGCCTTAACTATAAGAGGGTATGTTGTTCACTTTGCCCATTGATGAGTATCAAGTGTGGTAAATACTTTAGCATTCGAGCATACGAATATGTTTTACTCAATGCAAGAGCGTGAAATAGTGGTACGTGTCATTAGAGGGTGTCGGAGGTAAAAGACATGCAAGGACTTTGAGATATATTAACTTGAATCACCTATGTAGGGGTGTTGGACATAGAAGATGTGGGAGGGTGTCTTGGTATGTTAACTTAAACCATTTGTGTATGAGACATCAAATTTAGGGGACAAAGGTGTCAAGATGTGTCGACTTGAACTATTCACATAAGGGGCATTGATGCAGCAGAGGTGTAAGGGTGTTGGGGCTATGTCATGTATGAGGCATCAAATGCTGGAGGTATATAATGATGTTAAAGTGTGTGTTGAGATGAACAAAATGGACATTTTTGGGTATGTCTTGAACTACTTATACAAGGGACATTGTCTACATTATACGTTCGAAGGTGTCGAGGGAATGTCGACTTGAATTGCCTACATAAGAGTCATCGATGTAAGAGATATGTTAGAGTGTAGAGGTATGCCAACTTGAATAGTTCACATATGGAGCATCAAATGTAGGAGATGCACAAGGGCATCGGGATGTGCAAGAGATGCACGACTCAAATTGCTCATGAAGAGAGCATCGAACGTGGGAGATGCATCAGGACATTTGAGCATTGTGTTGACTTTAATCGACTACTAAAGGGTGTTGAGGGAATATCGACTTGAACCATATAAGTAAGGGGCATCTGATGTAAGCGACTCATTTGATATATGAGACATGAAATACAAGAGATGCATGAGGGTGTTAGGGTATGTTGACTTGAACTACTCACGGAGGAATTATCGAACACGAGAGATGCATGAGGACATCTGGGTGTGTTGACTTGAATCGCCTACGTAAGGGGCGTTGGATGCACGAGATGCTCAAGGTTATTGAGAGACTTCAATCACTCATCTAATGGGTATTGGATGTCGGAGACCCATGGCATCGAGACATGTGAACTTGATTGCCCTTGTAGGGGTGTGTTGGACCTAAGAGATGTGCAAGAGCGTCGAATGTAGAAGATGAAGTCATGTGCTTTAGACATCACAATCATCTTAAAGATTGATTCAGAACACCATGACCATCTCGAAGACATAATAGACTTATGGATGTAGTCGCAAGCAATGATCAGGCCATGGATGTCAAACAAAGTCATGCATGTGATGTTGAGCAAAAGCCATAGAGGTGACAAAGGAGTTGTGATGCAACACCAATTGGTTATTGTAAACTTGGTCCTAGTGTTAAAATGTGCTGTTGAACAAAGCTATAGAGTCGGGCCAACCTAGCCCACTTGAAAGTTATTATGTTTTGAGAATTAAATCTTCAAATAGGTGGATTTTTTTAAAGAAGATTTTCTTTTGTAATAAATCTTTTGATAGAAGATGATGATAAAGGTGAACATAGAATGACTTCTTTGCATTCCTTACATCTTTAATCAATTTATGATTTAAAGATCAATTACAAATTTGAGTGATTAATTTGATTGTGTAATTTGAGTGTATAATTGAGGAAAATCTCTCCCTTATCAATACACACTACCTCAATAAATGAAATAAAATATTTTTCACAACATATTTCTCTATTTTTACATGGTATCAAAGTCTCCTTGTTTCTAAGCGAGGTTTCCTCTCTTTCATATTCTTCTTTTCTTCATCATCAAGAGTTCTCTCGACGTTGCTAGTTACTCGGTCATCTATTTGAGAAGATCACACTAGCGCAGAACTACCAATGATCAAGCTTCATTTCCTCATTATAAGCATTCTCACTGATCTGCTCATGTAACTGCAATGCCATCTTCTCGTTGGTTTGCCTCGATCTATAGATCCTAGATCTCAAATCTATACATATGAGATCTCCTAGAATTGGAGCAGAGTTGGAGACAACTCCTTGATCGATGTTGGCTCTATTGGCTGCAGTCACAATCGTCAAATGATGGCCTCTCCGCTATCGATTTCCCCTTCCATCACTTGCCTCCCTTTATCATTGATGCTCACTATCGCTTGCCTCTCCAGAGGACAACACTTCTTACTCTTATCGTCACCGGCTCTACTAAGCTGCAGATGTAGTCACCATCCTTGTTTCCCCGTCTGTGTGACTCCATTGCAGCCATCAGGGTGTCATTGTCGTAAGAAAAACAACCGTGATTGAGAGGGAATAGATTTGCTCTACAATAGAACTGCTTCACCACACAAATATGATCTATTCCACAATGATATTGATCATAGATTAGATTTACCTCCTTTAAAGATCCTCGACCATTGCTTGACAAATAGTAAAGGAGATTGTTGGTGACCCTCCTTTGTTCAACTTTATTTGACGGGCATTTCCACTGCAAGCAACCAATTAACATCCATGTCTTCTTCCTCTTCATCTACATTTGATACTCCAATTATTGTTTTATTAGGAAACAATAGCTTATCTCAACCTATAAGACTTATATCTATCAATAAAACAACTCTAATCCCATTTAAACTATCCAAAGATAATAACTATGAATCTTTGTGAGTATAATTCACTAATAATTTTTTTTTTGGATATGATTTATTAGGCTACATTGATGCTCTCTTCGTTGCCCACCAGAAAGGTTCAAATACTAGGAGAATGCATCCCAATGTCAAATCTTGATCATAAGTTATGGCTATGACAAGATCGTTTTATTATATAAGCAATTTAAGCTTTAGTTGCTAACTTCTTAGCACTGCTAATCTCTTTGTTCAGCATTATAGTAGAAGCATACTCAAAGTTACAAACCACCCTCTCCAATTGCTCTCACACTCGCATGTTGTCTCTTATCTACTCTAATGAAAATAATATAAGAGCGAAGTAATTATATACAAAATCTAAAAATTATTATAGATGATTTTGCTTTAATAGATCATCCCCTAGGTGATGAAAAAGTCATTGTTCCTACTCTCAACAACTTAGGAGATGAATATAAGAAATTAGTGATAGCAATTCATACATATGACTCATCAATGTCATTTGAATAACTAATAACTGCACGACAAATTGTTTGATTATGAAACATAAATCAGAAGAGAGGATAATGAGATTAATTATGATAGCTCAATTAAGTCAAAAATTTAGATAAAAAATAATTAAAATAATAACAACTTCAATAAAGGATCAAACAAGATGTCTCCTGAATATATAGGTAACACGCAAAGCCATCATCATCCTCTATTATACTATTAATCCTCTAATCATTGTAACTTCAATCCAAATAACCCATGAAATAATTTTAACTAGAACTATCAGTAGCATTGGTGTCTTAATAATAGCAATAAACAAAAAACTATTTGCTAGTTTTGTGATAAAATTGAACATATAGTAAAAGTTTATCGATTTCAACCTAAGCTAACTACTACACTCAATTGACCTCAAGCAAATACCATGACTATTTTGATTGCTCATCTAAGTAATTGAATTGTTGATTCTAGTGCTTCTCATTATATCATTTTTGATTTACAGAATTTATCCATCCATAATGATTATTAAGGCAATGAAGACATCATGACAATAACTGAATCTCTATTACTTATACTGATTCCACAAGACTTAATTCATACACCAACGCTTTTACATTCAATTTGTTTTGTATGCACCTCACATAAAAATTAATCTTATTTTTATTTTTTAATTCTATAAATAAAATAATATTTCTATTGTGTTTTTTTTATCTCATTTTTTGTGAAGGATTTGAGCATAATAACATTCTTGGTTCGAGGTCAAAATAAAGATAATATTTTTACAAGTAATCATTAGCTCCATAAATCATCTAACCAATTGCTCTTACCTTAATTGTTGCTCCAATCGATGTATGACATCGTCGTCTTGATCGTTCATCATCCTTTATTTAATAATAGATATTTTCTTATTACTCTTCGAACTTTCAAATCAAGTATAATTGTAACTCGTTATGATGCTTGCCCTTAGTAATAAAAGTATAAAATATCTTTTGGAACATCTTTCATATCCTCTTTTAAATCATTTAAAATTCTCTATATCAATATCTAGAGCTCTACCTGAGTTACTTCCTTTGATAATTTTAGATTTTATATTATTTTTATAATTATATTATTAAATATATATGGTTTTACCCTCTCAAACATAAATATAAAATCATCATTATATTTACCTATTTTAAAAAGATGATCGAGAACTTCTTCTAGTCTATCATTAAAATAATTTACTTTGATGGAAGAAGTGAATCCCAAGTTCTGACAATTTACCTCTTATCTCGTGGTATATAATACTAGTCATATTTGAAAAATTATTTTATAAAATTTTAAACCTTCAAAAATTTAAAGTATTTAGTTGTTTATATTATCCCAGGCTATTTTTTTATGCTTCACATAAATTAATATCAAGATCCAAGCCTTATATCTTCGTTGAGTGCTCTTTTTAACTAGAATATTTTTTGATGTTATAATCCTCAAACTCAAAAAATCTTTATACTATGTTATATTATTTTTATTGAGTCCACATTTTCTTCTAAAACTATATGCCTTTAACAACGTGAACCACTATAACAATCATGCTACACTTCAAACCTCCTCAAACACACTTATTACCACATTAACCAGCAACTGCCCTTTAGACCTTCACTCACTTTTCACTTTAAATCAGCAACACTTCCCTTTGCAACATCTCGACACAACAAATGATATTTTTTGTCCTATCTTTGATCAACTGACATTGAAGTGCAATAGCCTGGTCAAGTATATGTTAATAACTCTATACTAATTCTCATACCCCCAACAAAACCAAATAATACCATTTAGCCTAAACATCACATGACAACACACTCTAAAAATGACATTCAAATCACGTTAAATCCTTAACTTTTATGCTACCACAAGCTCTCCACATAAACCTATTGAATCCACAGCCTTTACCTAAGCTCAAAAATCTCTATATTGATATAAAGCCATGTGTAAAGAATATAATATTTTATTCTATAAAACCATATGGATCCTTGTATTATTTTATCGCACATAAAATATCACCGAGTGTAAGTGAATCTTTCGAATTAAGTGAAATCCAGATAAATCTATTGCCAAATACAAAGTACGTCTAGTAGTCAAAAGATTTCATTAACGACTAAGTATTAATTTCACATAAACATTCAGTCTAATTGTTAAACTGATAATAATCTTACTCATCTTAAGTTTGGCTATCACTTAGGACTAACATATATGCCAAGTATATGTTAACAATGCTTTCTTATAAGGAACCATATCTAAAGATACTTTTATATAGCAACTGACTTCATCCACTCTCAATATCCAAGCTATGTAAACTATGAAAAGCTATTTATAGATTCTGCTAAGCTCCAAGAGTCACGTATGCTGAATTTGGCTTGGTTTTGATGTTAGTTGGATTCGTCAACTCCAAATCTAACACTTATTTATTTCTACAATAATAAAATGAAAGTACTATGTATCTACTAGTTTACGTGATAACATTATCATCACATGCAATAATCCCATGAAGTTCAAGTAATTTTTTAAGCAATTGATAGATCAATTCTTCATCAAAGATCTAGAAACTTTAAGCTATTTTCTAAGAGTGGAAGTAACATTCACATTTTTTTGATTCATATCTAAAAAAAATACATGCAAGATTTATTATTAAAGATGAACATATATAATATCAAAAAAGTTGCCAACCCAATCTCCACTATTGAATCATTCAAGTTATATAATAATAATTGTATTATGGATCCCACACAATATCAGCAAGTACTTGGTTCCTTATCATATTTGTCTCTCACACATCCACAACATCTCATTTACAATCAACAAACTATCATAATTTATGTATCGGCCCTCCATCTTATATTGGTCTACACTAAAACGTGTCTTACGGTATCTTAAGGGGACTCATGATTATGGACTTATTTTTTGTAAACACTCATCACTATATCTTTATGCCTTCATTGATATTGATTGGGCAAACAACATTGATGATGGAATATCTATGTCAGCTTATATTATCTTCCTTGGAGCAAATCTAATTAGTTGGAGTTTCAAGAAACATAATATAATCGTAAGATCTTTCATTGAAGCTGACTATTGAGCTATTGCTATCACCACTATAAAACTCAATTTGGTCACCAATTTGCTACACGAACTTGGCATTATCTCTCAATCCACTTTTATAAAATATTATGATAATGTCGGTGACATCTATCATGTATCAATCAGGTGTTCTACTCATGCGTGAAACATATTGTCATTGACTTTCACTTCATTAGGATCAAGTTGTAAGACATCAACTATATGTTTATCATGTTTATGCTTCTGACCAACTAGCAAACCCTCTCACAAACTCTCTCGTTCATATGATACTTCAGTTACGTCGAACCAAGATTGACATGCTTGATAATAACTTAATCTTACGGAGCATGATAAAATATCATAATAAGGACAAACATGATATCATTATATTTTTTATATCCTCATTCAAACTATGATTTAAGGATTAAATATTTATGTGATTGATTTGAATATGTAATTTGAGTACATAATTGAAAAAAAATAAAATAAATCACTTTCTCGATATATTTCTCTATTTTTACATCTTTCATGTCACAAGCGTCACCCCCAAAACAAACACCGAGTGTGCCCGACATCGCGACCGTGCTCTTGTTGTTTGACTAGTCTCTACATCCCAAGACAAGATTGCCCAATAAACTCGAACCCTATTTAATATTGGTACGGCAGTGTCGGATGACCATTGGACGAGAAGAATCTTCATGGCATACTTCAAATGCGCGCCTCTTTCATGCACCTCTCCGACGAGAAAGCGTATAAGCTTTGACAGAACTAATATCGTAGGAACTTTGCAGCACTAACACCGTGGGTATGCTTGTTGTCATGCCATTAAAGAACCAGCCCATCCCAAGAATTAGGATAGCGACCACCAGCGGCAGACAGCAGCTTACCATGCCTCTGGCAGATAGAAATTAGCCTGACCGACTAGGAAAATTGTTTGTATTATTGAAGAGGACATTTTAGTTCACACAACAAATTAACGAGTAAACAATGCATTCGACCCATATCCCACTGGCATTTGCCAGGGAAGACAACGAGGGAATCAGAGTCATCTTTACAGCTTCAATGCTCGATCTCAACGGAACAAGCAAAGAGAATTGGCAAGCCAGGGATAAAATTTGGTTTCATAACATTATATGCTGCATCTCACAGCAGCGAGAAAACATTGTAAATGCACGAGTTTCTCTTTGTTTTTGAGTGAAACATGCTCACATTGCAAAAGAGTAGAGAATTAAAGCGAGGGTAAAATGCTCAAAAGAGTGAGAGTCAAAACCTCTCTAAAGGGATTCCAAAACCTCTCATGGACCAGCCCAAATTACACACCAAAATTTCGTGAATATGCTCAGATATCTTCGGGGCCATTGATCACCTGACCAAAGCAACAAAGCACATTGTCATCGAAACACCTTGGAATGAATTGTACGCCGAGATATAAGGATGGTAAATGACTGATGGAGGATGTGTTGGTTTACCTTGTTCTCAAGGACGGCTCCATCAGAGATCTCCAACTTCACTCCAGACTTGGCAGTGATACTCACATTGCCCTTAGCAAAATAAAACTAAAAATGATTAAAAAAATTTGATATATAGATACTCCATAGCAGATCATAGATAACATGAGAAAAGATTATGGTAAAAATTCAGCATGTAGTTGCTGGAAAATAAAAAAGAGTTAAGAACATAATTTGTATTTCTGGTTGAAAATTTCAATATACAACAAAAATTGCATATCGTGGACATTACGGTCCACAGTTTTCGATCTAGCACATTTTGGCAAAACATGCCACTAGTTAGCACGCCAGAACTGATTGCCTCTCTTCTTATAAACAAATCATATTTCCAATGAATCTAGGATTGGACATTTCAGGTGTCACAGAATGTATTTTGAATATGTTAGATATTACCATCCAAATTGAGTCCATGGAGGTGGACATGTCAGATACTTTTTCAGGACTTCCTTTTACTTACTCTTTGCCAATTCTAAATACATTATAACAAGTACAAAGATATAGAGAGGTGTAGTTCATGAATAATAATGTAAGCAAGCGTGTTCAGGAAGAGCAAATATTATTATATTTCACTCTAGAGAGGCTTCAAGGTTTCTTTTCGAAGCCCACATAAAAGAAAGTGCCTCTTGAGCAAAACTCAAGTAGACATAATTCTCCAGTTAAGAAGCACATAAAGGTATCTACATTCAGACAGCAAAAATTTTTCAACTATAGCTATTCTGAAGACATCGAAAAAAGTGTATTCCAAATGTAAAGGATCGCTTGAAAGGATAAGTAAAGCATCTTTAAAATTAAAAGGAAATAATTGCAAGATATTCAAATAGCTTGATAGAGCAAAAATTATGCACCCTGTAACTCAAATAAGTGAAAAAAGAGACGACTGATGCATCAAAGGAAGAAAAAGATGACAAACAAACCCAATAGGGAAATGGTACCTTCAGTACTACTCCTCCACCAAACCAAACATCACCAGAAACCTTTAAGCTATCAAGCTCAACGATGCTAGGTATCGACTTGAAACGACTAAGGAAGTTGGCAACCTTCAAGTAGAGGAACAATTGTTAATCAACGACTTCAGTTGACAAATTGAAATCACTCTCATACATAAACTTACCTTCTTAAATTCAGGCCCAAGTTCAATTGAAGGATTTGAGGGATTTGTTCTAGCCTTATTACGAATAACAAAACCGTCAACCAACGTATACAGATCAGACTGAGAGAAAAGAAGGAAGAGCTGATCATGTCTGTGGCAAAAAATACTGTCAAGATATATGTTCATCACAGTTCTGATGATTTGATTTTAACCTGTACTAGCAGCAAATCTGAGGTTGCCTTCACCGGAAGAAACCGAGACCGAGGAACATTAATCCCAATTGCATGGTCAAAGAACTATTTCAACCAAAATTTGAGATGCTTAAGATATAAAATTAAGTTAACTACATAAGACAAAATAGTAAGAAGTATATAATATGTCTAATGATTACTCGAATTGCTGCTCCAGCTGCAGTTTCCAGTTGAAGAACTTTTACACCATCTACTTCCTGCATAACATGACTAGCTCATCGGTTTCACTTTCTATGGCATGCACAAGAAAAGTAACAAAATGAGGAGGCAATGGAAAGTAGTAGTTTTTTAAGGTCACCACCTTAGGGTTTGGAATAATCTCCATTTTAAGTGCATCAGCTTCAACGAGTCGCTTAATGGCCTTCAAGTTCACCCATCTATGATCAAGGAACTTTTAGAACAGAGCAACAGGACTCATTGTAATTCATAGAGTTGGATATAGAACAAGTACTTACAGATTGTTAGTATTGAAGATCTTAAACTTTTCAATTGACTTGAATTCGTTCACCTAAACAATATGCAAAAAGACACAGGATGTACATCAGTCATCTAGCCATGTCTCAGCTAATGGTGTTCCATGATGAAATGCATTTTATGGCACAAAAAACAAAAACATTTCTTTTTTCTTTAAAATGGCACTGAATGAACAATCTGCCTCTCATGTTACAACTTACATGAGCATCAGGAACTTGTGCAATCTCAAGAAGCTGCAATTGACAATGGAGAAAAAGAAAAGTTAGACAAGAGTATGTAGTACAACAAATTCCAAAATGCTAATACACATCCTGAAGAGTACAAGGCTTATATTATCAACATAGTTCTTAGATGTAAGTTAAGAAGACTATGTATGTCATTAAGTACATTAAAGATATCTACTTATATTACTAACAAATCACAAGATGTCAAAGAATGACCCAAACATTCACTTCCAGCCAAGCTAGCTTGACTAGTAACCAGTAAATCAGGGAAAAAACCAGCTACAGTTGCATAAAGAAGTATCATGGCATTAAAAACATAAAATGCTCCTAGCACAAATACTATTACAAAGCGGGAATTGAATGTGAAGGCCGTAGCTATCCTGTGTAGAACAGCAGAGTCAAACAAGGACTGTAAATTTCCAAAGGATTCATAGTCGCCAACAATGCTACATGAAGAACAACTACTGCCTTGATTTCTTACTTTAACAAATGACATATACAATAAATATTTCAAATCTTCTATATGAAACATATTTTAATTTTTAATATATATGCAAAAGACAAATATGTAACTAGTGATAACAGGCCTTTAAAGAATCATATTCACTTGACTTTTAGCATTTCAACAACCGAAAAGAACAAAGAATTTAATTCAGATGGTATCCTGTTGAACAAAAAAGAAAATAGAAGGCCAGGACGCACACTAGTTTTACATGCTACTTGTTCAAAAACTTGATAAGTTCAAACAGATGTAGTTTTATGCAACTTGTACAACAACAAGGTGTAGAAGACAAAATTTAGAAAATAAGATAATTTTATTTTTATAGCTTTTTCTAAAAGAGAGGACTTAGAAGTTGGATGAAGTCCCTAAACCCTAACCCTTAATATTTCTGATACAGTCAAGCAATCAACTAAGCTTACCACAACTAGAAAAATCTTAGACTGGCTAATGGACCAGCAGCAAGTTCTACTTAGATGTTTCAAAACACTAGAACATCAAAATTCCACCAAGATAAAATGTAGAGGTGCAGAAAAGGCAATACTTTAAGACAAAAAAACTGGGGAAAAATCCATAAACAGAAAATTCTTTTGAAGAAAAAGGAAATAACATTTCAGGTTATCAGGCTATAAGCTCCATTATATGGTGCAAGCACTGCAGAAAGGGGAATGAGCTGAAAACAAATGCATTAAAATCAGATGGTGACGCATGGTAACCTTTTTTTTTTTTTTGAGATAGAATGCAGGGTAACCTTATTTTTTTTGTTGGTTAAAATAGTGAAAAATACCCAAGACTGAACATGCCTCATACATTGAATGAACCAAGAAATCTTAAGCATGCATCATGAGCAATTTTTTTCTGTTTTTTAATCTCATATGGTATATAAGTCATTCATTCAATATTGCCTAAAGGTGTACAACTGAAGAATTTATGAGAGATTTATTTTTACTAGTCAAAGATAAAAACCTGCTGAGGTGACTGCAAGTATAACAGAATTTGCTGAAAGACAATGAAAATCAAATTTACGAATAGACAACAGCAGCTATTATATCATTATAAATTAACGGTTCATCATGTCAGTCAATAGTATATGGTGACAATTTAGTTTGAATGGATATTGAATATTGGAAAAATATACTGTAGACTAGCAAAAAAAAAGACCTAGACCACATACCTGAACCCTTCCTTCATATGAGATCAATGTACCACCTTTCACATCAGCCAAAGTTTTTGGTGTCACCTGAACACAGTATAAATGTTTTTTGCATGTCCTGAACACAATATCCTTGTCAAATTGAGTGAAATAAGCATCATACCTCCATACAATATTCATTCTGATTGTTAATCAAATGGTTTAGGATTTCTGTTTTATTTGGTGAAGGGGACGACATTTCATAAAGTTTATCAGAAGCAAATTTGTACTGGAGAATAAAAATGGTCCATTAAGAATGAAAAGTAATTAAGGTAAGTGAAGGATACTTATGTCAACTATAGCACCCAAGTTATCCGAGTTTGCAATGAAGACATATTCCTTGCCCTAAAAAAATCAAGCATCAAACTGTTAAAAAATAAAAAAAATGAACACAAATAAACCTTCTAGTATGAATCAAAACCAACATAATAATTGGCATGGAAAAAAATAGTAGGTAGTATAGATCAAAACCAACATTATAATTGACATGGACAAAGTCAGCAGGTCATTGTTTTCGCAGAGAGTTGCAAACCTGTGATAGCAAGGCATCAAGCTTGCCACTGTTCATCAAGGATGGGAAAACATCACCATGACCTGGAGGATACCTTTACAATGACATTTAAAAAAATGAAAAATGTCAAAGGAATTTCATGCTGATCTAATTAACTAAAAGTAAGAAAAAGGCATATTCAAATCCACTAAGGGATTCATACTTCCAATCAGTTGATTTTCCTGTGAATGCAAGTAAAATTTTAAAACCAAATTGAAATTGTCATACAGAACACTTGAAGGTTGTAGATTCATATAATTGACCAATTATTTAGCTGAAAATTAAACCCCACCCTCGTTCCATTAAGCTTATCCAGTCATAAAAATACTTTCTTTCTTGAGAAAAGTGACAGAGAAAGAAAAGCATATAGAGAAGCAATCAAAATGATGTTTCCTGTACATCCACCTTTCACTACCATGTTGAGGCAAACTACTATAAGCAAGTATATGCAATCATCAGGAGAAAAGATGACTACTGAGAGAAGTGCCTTCCCAAATACAAGGACATCTGATTGCTAAAAGAAATGAGAAAAGTTATGATGAACAGAGAGCTGGTCAGTATAGTTGATGACTTGTAGTCCTAAGATCAACTTTAAGTGGGTGACTTCATGTATGAATACCAAGATTTCTATTATGTAACAGTACAAACTATGAAAGATAAGTTCGTAATATATCTTTGTTTCATCATTTGCAATGTGAGGAATGACAACAAGAATAAGTAAAAGGGGCCAATATGGACTCTCAATGCAATATTAGTTTCAACTGTTTAAACAAGTACAATACTAGTATACCTGAATGTATCATAGAAAAAAAGTAACAAAAGATTGAATATTGACTAGTCCCAGACTCCAAACCCATAAGATCCAGTAGTCCTGACCTATAAGATCGGAATCAATCCTTGTTCAAAACAATAAATGCCAGTTGGTAAGTACCAGCCTTGTCGGTTTTTGAAACCTTGGTTACCACAATCAAGAAAAATTAAGAGAGATGGATTCACAGAGTATTACATCAACTTTATTTTTCCAGACCATGTGAACTACAACTTTCAACTAGTTTGCAATTTAACAAACCAAAATTAACACTTTGACCCTTCCTGAGGGAACAATTTACTCCAATTAAACATCATGAGAACCTGATTTAGAATAGACTTTCATTGTGTATAAAACAGAATATTCTCAAGTGAAAATATTACTAAAAAATTATAAGGAATTATGTATAAATTGTTGAATCTCAGATTTTGATGATGAAACTAATTAATAGTGTTTTATTGTCTAACTGTGTTTTGAGTGACGTAGGTCTACTCGATCAGGATTAGACAGTTGACATAGGATGAATCAACTTTGTGCTAGAGGAAATCACGTCAGGATATTGGACGTCGAGCCAGAGGTCCGATCGACAATCGACAAAAGGCTTCGAACATTGGGCATCGGGCCAAGAAGAGTGGTGTTGCGCCAAGAAGATTAGGGTTGCAGAGGTCAACTGCCGATTAGACAACAAGCTGCAAGAAAGGACGATGCGTCGAAGAACTGGACAAAGCGTCGACCAACGACGTGCCGGGCAACAGAACGTTGATTCGTGTAACTGATTAGATCGAAGTAGAGTTAAGGTTTATGTGTACAGGATTAACTACGATAACGATGAAGACATAAAGTGAAACAAAGTGCTGGAGTCAAGTGTGATGGAATCATTAGGAGTTCGAGAGTTCGACGGAAGTCCGAAGATTCGTCGGGAGAGCTGCCGGAACTAGCCGAAAATGAGTAGGGAGCTTGCCGAAGGGTTTTCGGAAGTTCACCAGAAGGTTCGTCGAAAGTTCGCGGAGCTCGCCGAGAAAGATCGGAGCTTGCCGAAGAAGCTCATCGAAACTCGCCAAGATCGTCGTGAATTCCAGGAGTTTGCCGGGAGTCTGCAGAATGATGTCCAAGGGTTCGTCGGAAGATCACCGGAAGTTCGTCGGAAGCTTGCCAGAGGAAGAATTCATGTGCCGGACTATGTATTAGCTTAGGAAATATTTTTAATTTCGTAGTTAGCACATAATTGGGGTTAGAATTATGTGTTAATCCTATAACCTTGGCAGGGGCCAACTAGGCCCGATAATGGATTGGTTCAAGCCAAGTTTAAGGCCCAACCAGAAGTGTTGGACCCTGTTTGGTGATGGCACCGCCCAGGTCTAGCTCCCTAGGTTGTACTAGGCGGTGGTATCGCCCAGTGACAAAGTACCTGGGCGGTGGTACCGCCAAGATCGCTAACCAAGTCGAGTGTCAAAGGAGCCTAGCAAAGTGGTACCGCCAAAGGTCGGTTCAAATTGGCGGCGGTACCGCTTCGCATGCAGGATGGGAAGATTTTTGGCTCCAAGTTTGAATCATATTAGAGCCTATAAAAACCCCTCCCTTCCCTAGGTTGAATACACAAGCACACTGAACCAAAAAGTAGGAAAACTCTGTTAAAATCCTTTCTCTCCTCTAGTATTCACTTGTATTCAAGAGAGGAGTATGTTAGTGCTTGTAAGGGTTACCTCCTAAGCCCATCAAAAGGAGAGAGCGCTGTAAAAGGGAGTTGGTCTTCGTCCGTTGAAAGGAAGACAACTAGTTGAAACGCCGGTGACCTCAAGAGAAGAGGAATCGGGAGTGGACGTAGGTCGGATGACCGAACCACTATAAAAATCGATTTGCGTTTACTTATTGTCATTTACATTACTGCAAACCATTTCACTTTACTGCAATCATCCGACTTCTTCTTTACCCACTTACAATCACTCTCAAGCTTAAGTATTTTCGATACGCTTTTCAACGAAATATTTTTTTATGGTACGAAGGTTCCGAAAGTATTTTTTTAAATCACCGAAATTTATCGATCTTAACTGCTGCACTAATTCACCCCCTTCCTCCTCTTAGTGCCGCTCTAGATCCCAACATAAATTATATCCTTGGGAACCAAAATTCAAAGAGTCAAATCGACAGCAAGAGAAGGTGATCTTTTCAGCTAGTTTTGCAGCACCAAGTTGATATATGCATGTTTCAGTTTTGTATTTCTACCCTTGCAATCATGGTTTTCATGCACAAATAAGATAAAAAAAAATAAAAACACAGTGCACGTTGTACATTAACACTACTGAAGTCTTGTTTCACCCATCACGGGGGTTACAGCAGAAAGCATGATATTCGGATCACAGTTCAGCAGAACACAACAAGAGACATGTGCATTTGTTCCTTTGACATCGCCAAAGGCAACAAATGGCATGTAATTGCAGAGGTTTTATTACCAAAACACATGGAACAAGTAAAATTATTCGGTTCCACACAATTTCAGTGATTGCATATTAGTAATCATTGATTGATCCTATCATCCTCCTGTAAAGGTTATGGAAGAGGGAATAAAATGCATGGGCAAATTGATATTAGGGGGTATGAAAGATACAGTAGATTGATATTAGGGGATATGAAAGATACAGTAGATTGCAGAAGCTGGTATCCAGGATAAGATATAATAGGCAAGAATGAGAAATAATAAATTAGCAATCATGAACAGTCAAAAGGAGATATATCTGGACCAAACATTAGCTTTCTCCAAGCATCATAGAAGTAATTAGACATGCAGAAAAGCATATCTTATTATGTATAACTGAGACAAGATTTGAGCAGAACATACCAGCCATCCTTCCCGGCATGGCCTTTGCTTGGCAATGGGAGGAAATCTTCCATAACCAAACGAGGGTACTGGCTCTGAAGATCAATAATTGCAGGCTAGTTAACACCTTAATCAGATTAAGGTAGCAAATGATAATTTCTTAGCTGTTATAGCAATTCCGAATGATCTATTGATATTTCTCTAACCTGGTTAAACGTATGAATCTCAATATTTGAGTTGGCATATTTCTCCACGATCTTCAGAAACAATAATATGCTTAGTTAAGAGTTAGTCATGATATTTCCATGTCAAATTAACTTTCACAACAATATCATAAATAAGGCAAGCTATCCTGACCTTTTGTGTATCATCATGAGTGTTGAAAGAATTCATCAAAAGCAGAGGGACATTGCATCCATACTTCTTATTGAGAGACTGCAAAGCATTTTCTATAGTTAAAGATCTATCAAACTACAAACAAAAGACTCTAGAGCAACTCACTACATTGCCCCCCTTACCTCTATTTGGATAACAATCAGATCGAGGAATGTAAATCCATTACGCACCTCAATAACAGATCTGTAATGTCAAAATAAACACACTCATGGTAAAGTCAAGTGGAGTTTAAAAACATATATCTCATGCATTAAGTTGCAATATTTGTACAACCTTATAAATGAGCCTATGTGATGTTAAAGATGATAATTTACACAACCCACACCGCAGTTGGTATGTGAATATTAGGGGACTGTCGGGTGCATGTACAAGGTAAGCCACTTAGCTTGACTCATGCTACATATGAGGTAAGGTTTTGGATCAGACTAAACATTGAACCAATCATCTCACAGCTTATTAGGCAAGATACTTTAGTCTTACTAAAAATTTACCCAAGTGTTTAACTAGACAAGAAAATATTGTGATAGAAACTTGAGATCTATGAACTCATTGATACTTTTTATTATTTAGTACTTTCATTGTTTTGTTGTCTTCCTAAATAGAATCTTAAATAGAAAATTCCAATGACTCTATATATTTGATGAGTTTGAATTTGTTGAACAAAATTGGTTGGCAGTGCCAAACATGTAATACAGCAATTTAGGATGCAGAAGTCTTGTGAATCGAACTGAGGAAACCATATCACAATTCCAATGTAGGCAAATTATCCTAGCAAGTATGATGCAACTCAAAAAATCAATTTTGCTGAAGAACATGGAAGCATTATAGGAATCTAGTCAAAGGTGAAGTGCAGTGACAGAAACAATAAAAGAACCAGAATTCCCACTTCTGATAAATCTGCTAGTTAATTCACTCAATCGGTCAACATGGGTGGTGTCATATATTGTGGCTTCAGTAAAAATCAGAGTGTATTATGTCGTCTAAGAAGTAAAACAACTTAAAACTGATAAGTTGGTTAAACCTTTGAACTAGCTTGCATGAGGATAAGTTAAATTGTTGTACACATTACATATCTCATATATACCATATGTAAAATTGTACAAAATAATGATCATATTAAAGATAAATGGTAGTCTTTATCAATCAACCAGATGTTCTAATTTTAATCCTCAAATCACTGAAATTCTAATCCTTTGGATCATTCAGGGAAGTACCACAAGTACTCATATATACTCCAACATAAGCATGCATCCAAAAATAAGAGCTAATGCAACAGAAACATGACTACGTCCATTTAGAGTTGCCATATCATGGCCAGCTTTGAAGAAGCAAATGAAAGTGCATCAGCAGATCTAAACAATGTGGATTGCCACAAAATCATCAGATTAATTGAGATATCAACAGTACAAAGAGAATGAGGTTTTGATAATGAGAAAATCTGCTCTACTCAATTTTGATGTAGTGAAATAACAAAAAAAGGTTAGGGCAGAGTCAAAATTAGAATCTTGTGAGCATCACATGAAATGAGATGCTCACAATATTGTGAGCATCAAGGTAGACCCATTGTCAACCTACTCATTTCACATAGCATATTACTAGCAACAGCGGGACTACAGAAAAAACTACCATCATGAATGCTGAGGAACCACATTTCATATATGTAATCTTTGATGTCATCCTTAAACGTGGGAAGAAAATGTTAATCTGTGAAAATTCGAGCCAACTTGAAACAAACAAATGGTTCATCATATACATTCTACAAAATGCTAAAGTTGATCACCTTTCAGAAGTAAATAAAAGTCACATATTTCAGTTCAAAATTGTTTATATGCGATTCAGATGATGCCATAAACGATTTAGAAACTAAAGTACACAAGAGCAAATAAAATTAACAGATCTTTAAATATTAAACCAGTAACTTAAATCGATTCGTTTAGCATAGTCATCATGCTATCGATAAAATTATTGAAGTAAACATTCAGAAAAAATCAACTGATATGATAAAATAATCATACTTGGGCCCCGTGCATCCCATGGTGGTTCCCAGTCCTCCATTGAGCTTTAGCACCGCAAGCTTGTCGAGTAGTTTCTTGGTTGCCTCAAGATCTGCAATTTCTCATTAGAATTCTAAACAGCCGAAGGCTACAATCACCACATATAATCAACAATTTGTAAACAGTAAATCTCGGATCTGTCTATAGGAGAGAAAGAGACCTTCCGGAGGTGGTGACAGGGTATCATAAGGCACGACCACTTCATCAGTCGGAGTCTGGATCTTACTCCACTCAATCTGTTCTGCCTCGCCACTCCAATCCCATCAAAAACCCACGCGAAACAAACATTTCAATCACCAGAAAAGAAAAAACAACTCCAAAAAGGAAAACCACAAAGAAAAGACAAAAGCTATCATCAGAACGCCACAGATCCGGGAGAAACATCGCAGTTAGACGCTCGATCTTACCTCAGATAGCGAGACACTAGGCTGATGAATCCAGATTTCTCATTTTCACTGCCAACAACAAAAAATTCAAAAACTCGGATAAGATCTGACATCTTTCAGCTCAGTCCCATGGACAAGGAAAAAGAAATTCGACTCCACGCTCACCTGATCTGATTGAGTTCAGCGACGGCAGGTTGGAGCTTCGCGATCTTCGCATCCGCCATTAGGGATCGAGACCGGAAGGCGCACGAAACGAGAGGCGTCGTGCGAGCGCGAGAGGATACAGAAGCGAGAGGTGATCCAAGGCCTGATGTTGCCCTCTTGGAGTCAGGCGAGATGAGGAGCGGTCTCTATTTATGGTAGGAATGGGGGCCGAGGTTCTCCGTCAGTCAGAACAGCGACAGAATATTCTCAGGACGACGGAATCGTGTCCGTGCCATCGAGGACACGTGTCGGAAAACGAACGGCGCGGAAGTGGAAGCGAACTTCGGCCGTTGGTTCGAATAGATGGGCTCACCACTTCGTCGTGATTCGTGCCATGGGCCCGCTTTAGGGAAATGCACTTAACAACGTTACGAAGTCGGAGAGGTTCCATCACATCGCTGTCGAGCGTAATAAGA
This sequence comes from Musa beccarii, assembly GCA_024322285.1. Classification (NCBI taxonomy): domain Eukaryota; kingdom Viridiplantae; phylum Streptophyta; class Magnoliopsida; order Zingiberales; family Musaceae; genus Musa; species Musa beccarii. The sequence goes on along the minus strand of CM044397.1, from coordinate 51,957,144 downwards.
AAGCAACGCCACGATGCGTGTTCGTCGTTACGTGTCAACAATGTTGTGCTTGTTCTCCGTAGTATTACGCGTGTTATCAAGAATAAGATGCTCAAATGTTCTTTTGGTCTTCTTAGGTATTAATTGCAACACTTGGATTAATTTGTGGGAAGAGACAGAATAATTTGGCACTTCCTTCCAATAAATATGCATTGGAAAAAGACGTTAAAGTTCATCACAATTAAATAATGATGTGTATGCCAACAGTTTTCGCAACCACAAGAGATCATAACAAAGTAGATTATGACACTTTTGGTTGTCGTTATTTCCAAAGTAGGGTTCGATTGGCTTCATGTAAACAAAATCTTCACGTATTATAATCGTTTGAAATACTGCAAAATTCTTCGAACGCTTACAGCATTTGCATTTGTCAAGATTGAGAAACTTGATCATATCACAACGGTTTGGAACGATTTGGATCGAATCTTGATTCATCGTAGATCAATTTGATCCAATTCGGCTTACCTAGCTAAGGCCAAAACGGGATGAGAGAGGTTTTTGTATCATGATATATATATGATCACGTTCGTTGACATTTCTATTACGTTATACGTAATTTGAAGTAAGATAAGATGGGTGTGACAGAATAGAGAACGTAAGATGTCACGGGTAGGGATTAGTTTGCTTTTAGATGCGTGCTATATCCGTGACATGTGTCTTAATTTATTTTTATTTAATATAAATATATTCTAATATAGAAATTAGATTTAGTGTACAAATATTCTATTAGACGCATGTTTTCACTTTTGTTTTGAATTGCTTGTTGATGGGGAGCCAACAAAAAGAGAGAGAGAGAGAGAGAGAGAGAGAGAGAGAGAGAGAGAGAGAGAGAGAGAGGAGAGATAGAAAGAATAAAAAGAACTCTAGATATTAAAAATTAATAACTTAAAATATAAAATTTTGATATGGTTTCAAAAATTATAATGCCCCATCGATCTTTTTTTTCTTTTCCTTTTATATATCTTTTATACATTGAATCCTTCAATCATCTAATTAATGAATTATAATTCGCTAAAAATTAAGTACAAATTATAATACATATTAAAATGATGATGCGTTTATACTTTGGTATTTTAAATTTTTATAATCATCTCAAAATATAATCATATTCTTGAAATTTGATAAGGTTGAGCTTGAAATTTATTATCTTCAAACTTGAGAACAGTCAATGTTCATTGCAAATCCTGCTCGGATGAGAAAGAACTTGTCTATGAGTTATTATCATTATTGTTATATTAAATTAATAAATCCTAAATATTAAATGTGGAATGAGTATGAATGCTAAAAGGAAGTTCTATCTTATAGATATTGAGAACTTGACAGTGATAAATTTTCTTCTCTTTGAGTTTATTATAAGTTCCTACTTGAAAACGTTCTTTTTTTCAAAAAGACTCAAACATGATCTCTTTCTTTAAAGATCTTCAAATGACAGTTCTTGGTGGCTTTTTCTTTGTAAACTTGATTGTTAGTTTTTATTTCTTCATCAAATTTTATCATGGTAATAACAAAATCCTCTCATTCTGAACTTGGGAAAAGTGATTCATATATTTTAGTAAGATCTAGATAATAAAGTAAAATACGACCATAAACAATCTCAAAAGGATTTTTACCCATAGAATAATTAATTATAGAATTATAAATAAATTCAACATGAGGTAGTACAAGATCTCATTGTTTTAATCTTTTGTTTAAGGATGATAAATATTACTGTATAATAGGTCGGTACCAAATTTCTTTCATAAACTTCTCCAAAATGATTAAGAAATTTAGTATCTCTATCTAATGTGAGAGACTTAGAAATTTTATGTAGTTTGATCATTTCATTAAAATAAAATAAAGGTTAACAATATAAAAAGCATCCATGGTCTTTTGTTAAAGGATCAGCAATAATAAAAATAGAATTTGTAAGTTTTTGATAGATCAATCACGATATCCTTACTAATATTTTTCCAAAGCATTAGAAATTGATAAAAGAATATATGCAGTAAGATTCTGAGTTTGTCTTTTTAAAATTAGCATATTCTGTATCTTTTCATATAAAAAACAATATCTCGGTAGATTGAATGTCAAAACTATTTTGCTTTAATAAAAATAATTATTTTATCTCACCCAAAATGATATCTTAATCCATTGAAGTATAGTTCTTGTCTAATATGCTCTCTTAAAGAATATTTAGGAATACAAAGTTGAGTTCCACAAAAGAAAAAATATCTTCAATAACATAATTTTCATGATAACTCTTCATGCATAATTCCCATGTTTCTTCAAAATCTTTACCATTAGAGTAAGTATTATTTTATTACATCAAATCCTTTTAGTTGGGCACAGATAGTATTAAGAAGAGTCCTTACTAATCGAGAGCATCCACAACTTTGTTATATATTTTATTCTTATGCTCCAAAATAAAAATATACTCTTGTAAAAATGTCACCCATCTTGCATATTGTCTATTGAGATTTACTTAAGAATTTATATATTTAAGTTTTTTATGATTATAATTTAAGATAAATTCTCTTTGGATTCAATAAAGTATCCAATGTCATAGTGTTTGAATAATAGTATAAAATTTAATATCATAGGTTAAATAGTTCTTTCTTGTATTATAAAACTTTTTATTAAAGAATACAAGTGGATATCCTCTCGGCTAAGTACTCCACTATTAGCTATATGAGAGGCATTACAATCAACTTCAAATATTTTTAAAAAAATCCAATAATGCAAGAGCAATGGATAATTTCATTTTAGAATTTCAAAACTACTATTTACCTCCCGTGTCCATTTCTTTCTTTATGCACTCAATTAGATGAGTTACATTGAAATTTTAAATAAATCGATAATAAAAGTATGTTAACCCATGAAAACTTCGAACATCTTATAGGAATGTTGGTGTTGGCCAAGTCTAGATAACTTTAATCTTCTTAAGATTTATATATAGTTGATATCCTTCAAGTTGATAGACCAGAGTTCATGAAGTGTACTTCTTAATATTTACATATAATTTTTTTGCCTTTAAGGTTGATAAGATCTCAAATATTCAATATGAACAAGCTTGTTATGATTATATATAAGAATATCATCAAAGTAAATAATAATAAACTTCTCAATATAAGAATATATAATTTAATCTATTATCCACGTAAAGGTCCTTGAAGCATTTTGAAAGTCCAAATGGTATAACTAGACATTCATATAAATATTTTTGAGTCGTGAAAGCAGTTTTTCATTCATCTCCTTTTTTTAATATGAATTTAGTGATAATGCTTTTAAGATCAATTTTAAAAAAAAATTGAGCACTAGCAAACAAATTAAATATATCTTCCACACATGGAACACGAAATCTATACTTAATGGTAATCCAATCGATAGTTCGATTATCGACGTATATCCATTAATTTTCATCCTTCTTTAGAGTTAATAGAGCTAAAATGACACACAGGCTTAAACTTTTTTTAATGTTATTCATAAGTTGTCTATTCAACTCTACATATTCTTTTGGACTCATCTGGTAGTGAAATTTGTTTGACAAAATTACTCCTAAAATTGGATTAATTCAATATTAAATGTCTCAAAGAGGTAGGCCATTAGAAAGTCCTTCAGAGTAGATGTTTTTGAATTCCTCAAAAATAGCTTCTACCTCACTAGGAATTTTTATAGGTTGCATACATTATTTAGCAACTAACATAAATATAACTCAATTTTCTTTATTTTCTCTTATAAACTTATTTAAAGTAAGAAAATTATTTTCCTATATTTGGGTTAAAAGTTTGGGAGCAAACTTTCTTCGCATAGCAAAAGCACAGTCTAACTCCATTAAACTTAAAAGTATATACCTTTTTTTTCTCATCATAGCACACCTATCATATTGTCAAAGTTTTCCCTAGAGTATATGGCTAATATTCACTAGCACTACATCACACCACACATTATATTTATAATTTTTGTCCATCAAAAAACAAATTAGATATCAATTAATTTATAATTTATGATTCTATCTTAAGCTTGAGCTTATCTACCATATCTTGAGGTACAATATTCTTACAATTGCCACCATCAATAATAAGAGGATAAACTTTATCTTGAGACTAGTAATATGTCTTGAAAATATTATTTCATAGCCATTCTTCATTATAATCATGTCTTAGAGCAGCAAGTATTTTATAGATTACTAAGCATTCACCTTTTTCAAGTGCAATTTCTTTATAAGCCTCCTCTAGGTATTCATCATATATTAGTTCTCCAATATCTTTAAGTTGTTCATTAATATCTTTTTCTTTGATAAAGTTGTGCATTAACTTGTCTATTTGGGTATTCATTCATGTAGTAACCTATTTGTTTATGTTTGAAGCAAATAAAAAAGTGATTGGTGTGACTAGATTGTCCTCCATGGTTGGTAGTTGTTTTGATGTATTTTTCATTATTTCATTAGCTTGGATCCACAAGCATTGTAACAAGCATGGTTAGCTTTAGAAAAGGGATATAAAGAAATATTAGAATACCTCTTTGCTCTACTTGTGGCAAATTTTTCCTCAACTTCTAGCAAATTTTACTTTATCCCAAATTATAACTTGGGAGGACAAAGAGAACTCTCTATTTCAAAAGACACTAAGAGCTAATAGCTTAAAATACAAAAGTTTGATTAAGTTTCAAAAGCTAAAATGTCCCACTAACCTTTTTTTTTTTCCTCTTTTATAGATTTTTTAATATTAAATCCCTCAACCACTTGAGTCATAATTTATTAAAGTCAAGCATAGATTATAATATATATATATATATATTAAATTCATGGTGCATTATATTTTGGTGATTTTAAATTTTTATAATTATCTCAATATATGAATCATGCCTTATAATTCGATAAGGTTAACTTGAAATTTATTGTTTTAGAACTTCGGAGCATTTAATGCTCACCATGCATCTCTAGACAAGGCCAACTATATCCTAATTATATTAGACAAATAACATTAAATTGAACATGTTCTTAGTTATCATAAAATTAGCTCATTAGGGATTCGTCAAGTTAGTTTGGTATTATGTTAATATGATTTTTTTTATAAAGAATAAGTAATGAAGATAGGATTCAAGTTTAGGGTTTTACAATAAACTATCAAGATTTTTACCTGCTAGTTACTATGTAGTATATTTAAAAAATATCAAATGAAGTTTTGAAACCTTTTTGTGTGACTCCATCGTAGCTACCGAGGTGTTATTGTCATAAGAAGAATGGTCATGATCGAGAGGAAATATATCTGCTCTATAATAGATCTGTCTCGTCTTGTAAATTTGATCTATTCCATAATCATATTGATTATAAATTAGATCTACCTCCTCTGTCAATCCTCCATCATTGCTTAACTCTCCTCAACATATAGCAAAGCAGACCATCGGTGACTCTCCTCTTTTACTTGGTAGGTATTCCCACTGCAAGCAACCATCCAACATCTATGTCTTCTTCCTCATATGCCTAATAATTGTTTCCTCAGGAAACAATAACTCATCTCAACCCGTGGAACTTATATACATCACTATAGTAATTCTAATCCCCTCCAGACTATCCAAAGGTGATAATTATGTATTTTGACGAGCACAATTCACTAATCTTCTTTTTTTAATATGATTTATTATGCTACATCAATAGCTTTCTTTGTTGTTCATCAATAAAGATTCAAATATTAGAAGAATTCATCCCATTGTCAAATCTTGATCACAAGTCAAATATATCACCATCAAACTAATATCTTAAATATAATTTAATAATTATTATTTATGTGTAATATTTACTTATATTATTTATATCGATATGAAATAAGGATAGAAATTGTAGTTAGATGTACATTAAAAAGGAAATGAAAAATCAAATTATAAAGGCAAGGGTAAAAATAAAATAATAGAATCAGTTGTTCTTTTACATCCTTTAATTCCCACCCAATTAATTCTAGCTACATGCTTTGCAAACTTGCTGACCATTTACTTATCAGTCTAATTAAGCACAGAATGCAGATTATCGACATGGTAGTACAATACAATTACACCCCAAGCGCATCATCTTCACCACAATAGGAAGCCTTCAGAAACGAAGAACGAAGCATCAATTGGCAACAGCAGCCACACATGAAGGCTCGTCGCCGCCGTCGTTGTTTGATACGTTGGAGCACCACGCATCGTCGATGATGAACTGCATCCAACTATCGTCCTTTGCTTCATCATCGCCATCATGGTCATCATCTACGCGCAGTGACGACGACCCCATGGGCATATCAGGTGAGTTCGTCTCGATCTCGACCATGGAGTCTCGCAAGCTCTCCGCCAGCGTTGAGCTGCACTGCCCTTGTTCTTCACCTCTTGTGCATGCAACAGTCTTCTTGAAAACCCGACAAAGGGCGTATGAATCCTGGGAAAAAGAAACACTGTGATCACCATGGAAAGTTTCTGAAGGAGAGACCAACTTAAATGGATTCACCTGTGATCACACTGTAGTCTAGCAGTTTAACTTTATGGATGTCAAGATATGCATTGATATTGGTGCAGAAGATTAGTGTCAAGTATGTTCTTGGACAATTGTGCAAGATTATTACACTTGATCAGATCTCTTTTGGTAAACCTAAGAACATGATTGCCACTGTGGATTCTAAATTCATAATATCTGCAGAGGAGATTCAGGAATGGGTAGGAAAACAAGCACATTTGAAGGTCCTTCAAGGATGGAGGTGTGGAGATTAAATCTTTGGAGTATTAGAATCATATTGTTGTCTTAAAGTGCTTAACAGTTACGATTCAGGAACCAGAGAGCAAAGGGAAAATGTGGGCTAGAGAGATTTATACGAAGGATTAATGTGACCACAACATTTGGAAATTCAAAGCCTTTTATTCAATGCATTTGAATACCAAGAACATAAAGCTTAGTTAGCAAACATCAGGTAATGGCAAGTTAAGACAGAGCAATCTGGAAGCATGCTAGTTCTGAGGAGACCAACATCAAGGATACTTTGAACTCTCCGAGGAGGAAGAGAGCAGAGTTATGGTGGTATACATTTGCATAAATCCAATGATTGATGACACAAAATATACACAGAACCCTCACATCACTGTGAAGTAAAATGCGACTACTGGCCATCATTCTAATACTGGTCATGAGAACACACACATCACTTGTGCCAAAGTCTGCGTGCAGGTGGCTGATGGTAGGAGCTATGTGTTTACACTCCAAAAGCAAAATCGTTTCTTGATCAATGCAAGGGGAAAAAGGAGGAAGCCACGTACCATTTTCAATGCATGGATAGAGCATGATAATGAAAACATCAGAAGCCAGGGTAGAAGTGAAGGCTTGCACCTGAGGTACAGAAACAAAGTAGTTGCTCTATTTAATGCAATTTTGCGTCTGATTGCTTTAATTTCTTGTACTTATGTATTCTTATTGAATTCTGCAGAATTTGGAGTTCAGTTTAGTTGTGGATTTGTTCTTACAAGATTTCTGAATCTTTCAGGTAATGTTGTATACATCACCCAAGAGAAGGTCATCTTAACTATACTATGAGAGTAAAATATCAGAGGTATACAAGATTAACCTATCAATATGTGTCTGTAATGTGTGTGTGTGTGTGAGAGAGAGAGAGAGAGAGAGAGAGAGAGAGAGGAGGGGAATAAAGTGAAAAGCCACCGACACCGTTGGATACCATGCATGAGGGTTGCGTGGTTATCTTTGCTTTAGTGCAGATTATGTCCGCTCATTCGCATAAAGCAAGTGTGATGGACATAAAATTAATGATGATGAACAACAGAGGAGAGTATTCTGCATTTGTCTTACTCGAATGCAGAAAGCAACAATAAACAATCGTCTCAATAGACCACTGAAAGCAGCTTTGCACTTTGGCAAGGACCAAAGCAAGAAAAGAATATCTGACTGCATTCTTCTTGTGGATAAAAAAGAGAGGAAAGCAACCCGAAAACCCTAACTTTCCATGCACTCCATGCATAACCAACGTAGCACCTCTACTTTCCAACACTCTTCTCGCTCACGTAGCCCAGCGGAAGACACAGATCTGCTGCTGTGCCACATGAACGATCCATGTGATGCCTTGTCATGAATATGTGCTACATGGAAGGAGAGGCATGAGGAAGAAGATGGTACCTGAAGTCCCACTGTATCCTCGCACTCCTTATCATCGAGACGGTACTCATGCATCACCCAGCCGGTACGAACTCCTTGAGGAGCTCGGCCTGTGTAGTAGACCAATGTCTTCTTCATGCCGATGGCTCGATTCTGATGGCAAACCCGTCGGTCCTTCCCGGTCGACTTCCAGTATCCAGCTCTCGTTGCGCGGTTCGTGCGAAAACCATTGGGATACTTCCGATCTCGCTGTCCGAAGAAGTACCATTCTGGATCCCTACTTGGCAAGAATGATTTCCCTTACAGAACCCAAGAAATCAGAGAACATGAGAAGGAGAGAAATGTGTCGTAGGATGATCAAGATCGCAGTGATCTCTTTAGGCAAACCTGCTAACTCCCATGGCTCACATTTGTAGAGATCCACTTCTGGGATTATTTCCAGCTCGATCTTGAGACCATGGATCTTCCTCTTGAGATAGTAATTCACCAGCTCCTCATCTGTGGGATGGAATCTGAAGCCTGGCGGAAGACCCATGGGAGCCATTGTCTCTCCCTGCTTCCTTTGTTTCTTTCTTCCTCTTTCTTTCTTCTCCTGAGACCTCCTCAGCTGCCTTCTCCTTTAACTTTAGTCCACACTTATAAAGGATGCAAAGTCTCTCCTCCAAGTAGTTCTCACTTTCTCTTTTTCTGATTCTTATGTGAGCCACAGGCTCTTTACAACTTCCCTTTACCATTAATTATCACACCACAATTTGAAGGAAATTTGACTTGCACATGTTTTCTTTTAACCTGGTGATAGATGTTGCAAGGGCTACAAAAACCTAAAGTGCTTGAAATCATCTGCTGATGGACAGGATTTGGGTTCTCATCTCAAGCTTTGAGTAAATTTATTGTGTCACTTGAAGTTTTAGCTGTGCCTGGAAACAACTTTAGTTCTTAAAGAGAACTCAGAACTACCTTTAAACCAGTTAATCATCTCCTGTCTTTGTTGGCTATCAAAATCTTGAGGGAGAAAGAGAAAACAGAGGATATTTGCTTCTCTTTTTATGAGTCAAGAACAAGGCCTACTTTTTCTTTTGGCACACATATATTATTATCCTTTTAAGAAGATTAAATACCAAGTTAGAAGAAGTAATAATAATGCACATAAGACAAGTCTTTACATATCTTGGAATTTCGATTAAAAAATAAAAAAGGAGAAGTGAACAAAGTAAAAAAAAACTAATAGGTTGCAGTTTGAACTCTATAAAAATGGCAGTAACTAATTGTTGTAAGATACAAATAAGTTGATATGATAATATTTAATTCATTAAACATTGAGAGGCCAGACTTAAGTTTCATTGCAAAGAATGTCAATTGCTCTGGTAATATTAGTAGGTTTGTCATAGTAAAAATTTATGATTTTTTATAATGAGTATTGGTTTTCATTGGCGCAATATAAAATACATTACTGATATTTGAGAACTTAAATCTTCTTTTTAAGATCTAAATTTGTTACAATAAAAATAAAATAAAATGTCAGTTGGCATTGGAATGCCAATATGAAGCTTCCACTGACAATATCCTCTCTGTTGTATGGAGGATTTAGCTTCCATTTCCTTAAAAGAAAAAGCAATTGTGAAGAACACTAATATGTTATTTCGAAAGTTCCAAACTTTGAGATTCAATCTCTTTTGCAGAACGGAAAGGAAATATATGAGAAAAGAAACAAATTAAGTCCATGCATTGTCTTTATTATCCTCATCTAAGCAAGATGAACTTGCTAGTACTTAATTTTTTTTGGCTTTTCTCCTTCATTGACAACTACAATGAAGAACCAAGTTACACAATTTCTTTTGATATATTAGAGAACTCAATTCCCAAAGTAAGAGATATAGATAAAACACACGCATACACAAAGTTTGGAGCTCATGAAACCACTGTGTGATTCATATGCTTAGTATAATTTGGAATCGAAGGGTTTCTTTGAGTCAAATGACTTCATATATGGTTTGGAATCAGAGCTGGATGTTGAGTGCCACTGGATCCCATTTTTAGAATGAGGTTATGTTAGTGGATTGGATCGCGATGTAAAAAGGGTTTGGATCTAACATAATTGAGCAATGGATTGGATTAGGATGGAAATCCAACCCGAAGCATGATTTAGGGCAGTATAGAAGAATCTTGTGCATTATAATTAGTGTAGGAGGCATCTAATTGAGGTGATTAGTGCAAAAACCATCGATTGAGATAATTGTAGATCTCCAACAATCGATAAAAGAGTCATCTGATGTAAAAGACATTCGATGGAGGTAACATTAAATTATTAAATTATTTAGTAATTAGTGTAGAAGTCATCTGATTAAAACGATTGATTAGAAGTTGTTCGTATAAAAATTGAATATCGTTTCATGCTATGAAGTCGAGCGATCTGACATATGAAGGTCTATCATATCTTGAAAATTAGATTTTCTATGAGCTGGATGCTCCTTTATATCTATGAATCGTGATATATGAAATGACTAGTATTATAATAAAATTTACAAAATATTTTTTTAATACTTGAAATTTGTAAATGTTTTAGACTTAGCATTGGGGATTATGCGAATATAAATCTTATCGTTTAGCATTATTTAAATTAAATTTTTATTATCTTAAGTTTGCCAATTAAACATCACAATACTTCTTAACTAAACCATTTTCAAAGGTATGCCACAAATTTCTACCATTCCCTTTTTAAATATACATCAAAATCCTGATAAAGAGTATTAACATGGTGAAAAGACTCACCAAAGCATCTCTTGCCTCCTTCTTCTTCTTCATGGAACATCTCCATGCTTTATATCTCCTTTGCCTTGATGATCCCGGAGAAGCACCTCCATTGTGGTCCTCTCACTACTTTCACTTTCACTTTTCTTTTCTTGATTCTATCTAATCTTGAAGCTTCTCGCAAGCGATGAATGCCACTTACACAATGATGCCCTAATTCTCTTGGAATTGTATGATGATCGATCTGAATTATGGATACGCACAGTTTGATTCACAATTACAATCTTTGTCACAATCCATACCTCCCGCATCTCGGTTGCCTGCTCTCGGTGTTCATGTTGGATTCCTCAAAAGAGACATGGGGTGTTCCCAAACATTAATTCTCTCCTCTCAAACTGAGATGAGTTTAGTTCACGTGAGATGGCCAACTTAAACGCCCTTCGAAACACGCAGAACCACAGATAGGATCAACTTAAAACGTCATAAAACTGTTCTTAAGCACACACCCAAAGAACAGCAACCATAGTTGCATGTTACAGTGTCTTCGAATTCATCTATGTAACCATAATAAATACTATGATGAACGTATACCAACTAAGGATTCATGGTACGTGAAGGATGCGTGGGTTGTCGCTGTTGCTTGGTGTTCTCCTCTTGTTTGCACTCCTCTTCCTCGACCTCCATCTGAAGCCCACCGCCGTCGTCTTCTCCAATGAAGGCGTTGGCACCGCTGCCACTTCCTCCGCTTCGTCTACTGCACGCAGGGCCTCCTCCGTTGCCACCATTCACGTCAAGTTCGTCCTCTGCAGGCTCACCAAGGCCGAGCAGCGGGTGCTGATCGCATTGGACATCCTCCGCTTCGAGGACGCCATCGTCCTCAACTGCACCGAGAACATGAACGCCGGCAAGACCTACGTCTACTTCTCCTCTCTGCCAACCGTCCTCCCGCATCGGTACGAGTACGTGATGAAGGCCGACGACGACGCGTTCATACGGCTGGCAGCGCTCGCGGCGGTTCTGAGGCCGCTGCACCGGAGCGACCTCTACTACGGTGCGGCCGTCCCGTGCGCGAGCAGGGACCCTTCCGCCGGGCACATGTCGGGCATGGGGTTCGTGCTTTCATGGGACCTGGTGCAGTGGATAGCGACGTCGAAGATCCCGGCGAGCGACACGGTGGGACCGTAGGATAAGCTGGTGGGGAGGTGACTGAGGAGGGGGAACAAGGCGAAAAACCGGGTGGCGGAGAAGCCGGCGGCGATGTACGATTACTCCGGGACGAACAGGCGTTGCTCGCACGAGCTTATCCCGGGGACGGTGGTGGTGTACCGGCTGAAGAGATGGGACCGGTGGCTGCCTGTGCTCGGATTCTTCAACGTGACCGAGGGGCTCAAGCCCTCCAAGCTCGACTACATCGATCCTGAATGAAACTTAGCTGAAGAGCCCATATGCTCTGTTTTTGTTCTCTTTTTTTTCTTAAATAAATGTAAAAGCGTTCTAAAAACCAAAACCAAATAATCCTCTTATTTGAATATTAAATATAAATCACAACACTAAATAACCTAATATGAGAATAATGAGATCACACTATACGATTAGCACTATCATATGGCCAGCACCTAAGCATATAGCTAAGTAGATCAAACATTATCATGTTTTAGGTTTGATACATCACGCATCATAGTTATTCAAAAAAACAAGACACCATCCTTTTTATAACTAGCATCTAGAGGGAAGGACATTTAAAAACCCAATATAAAAATTCTCTTCAAGTGTGTTTTAAAAGAAATTATTTTTCTATTAAAAATTCTAACGGATCCTTCAAAATTTTTATTGGTTTTAATTTCATGGGATCTTATTGAAAATACCCCGATATAACCCTATAGATTTGGAAACAACTTAGAGGTGAACATTGACAAATTAGTCAACATCGTCTCAAGACAAAGACGAAAAAAATTCTAACTTATTTTGAATCAAAATATAATTTAGATAATTAAAATTTAACTTAAGTATCCTCAACTTATTCATATGCCTAATTTTTGTACAACTTTTAGTTCTTCAACACAATACAGTGTTCAATTTAGTCATTATTTAATTTTGTTGACCTAACGGGCGTGATAAGTAAATCCAAACCCTGACACTAATCTTTTGAACCGAGCTGTACGTCCTATCACGAACCCGGTTTATTTGGCATAAAACGCGAGGAGTTGATCGCTTTACTTGCTTCACGAACCGGGTTTACTTGATGAACCTAATATGGACCTCGTCAGACCCGGATGTTATGCCGGTGGGATCGCCTTCGTCTCGACCGCGATCACGGCACCTGCTTTTACTACGACATCGCCGGTTTAATCACGACCCTCTCACTCCGGTGGCTTCAAGGATGAACGGCGGCACCTCCGGCAGCGGCAGCGGCTCGCTCTCCCCTTTCTTCATCTTCTTCCTCGTCGGCGTTCTGCAAATCCTCGATGGCCTCCTCGATTTCGTCAAAAGGGTAAGCGAGTTCGAATCGACTTGTCCCGGAGATTTTCTTGTTTCTGTAGTATCCGCGGAGATCGTATGAAATTTCACCTTCCCTTATCGGAATCCAATGGGACGCCTAATTTTTATCTATCTTGTCGATAAATCATAAATAAATGTATGAAAATTTGATCTTTGGTGAAGATCGACCGTGTAGTGATGTTATTAGCTTGTAAACGTGATGGTTAATGATATGCTTGTTAGAGTTGCGTTGTTGAGAACAAATGTTCCTTCTTTGCTATGGAGATTGCAAGGTTTCCTATTTCTTTTCAGCGTCTTATTCTTAATTTGTCAAGTTTCATATATTGGATAATTATTTAGAAAGTATTGCAATCTCTCGATGATTGACTAATTATTAGCTTTAAGAGTTAATGTGGGAATAGAACGATGATATTACCTATTCTGAACTCCCTAACCCTGCACAGGTTATTTGTGCTTTCGTATAGAAGTTTGTAAACTGTGTGTCTATTAAGGAATTAATTGGTCTTTCCATGCATTTGAAAATCTGCTATTGACCAAACAGCTGAAACGGTTGTATTCATTTTTATTGGAAATGGACAATAATAGTTATGATGATTTTATTATGGCAAGAAAATATTTTGTTGATCATTTTGTCGTGAGTATGTAACTTCACAGATTTGCAAAAGGAGCCATCTCATCTACTTTTCCCTATAACATTCCATCTTGGGACATGAACATCACAGAAGAAATGATTTGACATAAATTATTTATTATTTTTTTAGGTTTATTTGGGTAGTTAGTTATTCAGGAAGAGTCTTAATTACTTAAAGATTGACTATTAGTTGCCTCGTGTAGTTATTTGAGGAATAGGGACTATTTTACCCATGGTTCGTTTTATTGGTCCGTACCGGTGTATCGATCGATCATTGGTATGACACATACCAATGTACTGACCACATTGTACGGTGAGACATACCAATGGACCTATATGCACCATCTATATCGGTCTCCTATTGGATCTGTATGTACCGCCCATACCGAACTATAAATCATGGTACGACGAACCATGATTTTACCTATCTAAAATCTTCAACTCTGCATGAAATATTTGTAATTGGATCTTATCAATATGTAGGCCCATGAATGATCTTTGCTCAAGCTATGAATATTTCTTCCGTAGGTTCTCTTGTATATCTCTATCTCTTTTCTAATTGAAGGTCAGATCACCATAAAACTGTGAATTACTCCTTGAGAAGGTGTTTATCAAAAAGTTTACGATTGTGTAACAAGCTATGCTTAATTTTTTTATAGAGCTCTCAGACATTGGTTAAAATGATTGTCTTGCTTAGTGTCAGGCAACTTATGTGATTCCTAAACCTTGTCATCAACCAATTTGACATACATATGAAATAGTGTTTAAAATATGATGTAGGAATTTAAAGGAGGCATTCAAATGAAATGTAAATTAATGTGGTTAGACAGATTTCTTATCCTTCTCTTCGAACTCTTCTTGAGCAATCCTCATCACCATGATTCCCAATGGGTTTCTTCCAGTTTTTATTCTCTATTCATTTTACCTTGGACAAGTTATCATCCTATTAGATCTTCTCACCTATTAATTTTTCACTTTTTGGGCCTTTTGCAATGCCAACATGAGCATCTAATCGGTAAGATGTCCTTGTCTTATAAATTACTAAAACTTTGTTACAAAATTTCATCTAATCATGCAAGATGAATCTTTAGTTCATCAGCCTAACTGTTTGGCTCTTCCAAATCAAGAATTGTTCATCAATCCCAAGGAATTTTCTCCCTACATCCTCTTTTGTGTTCAAATTATTTTTCTTTATTCTCTAGATTGTTTTTATTCAGAAGAAATAATGAATTGGTACCAACCTCCTAGGGGTCTTCGGTAGTAAGCATCTCTGGTTAAAAAATAAATTTTCTGCCAATATTTTAGGATTTCATATGAAGCTGCATAATCTTGCCTTATGCACTGAAAAACGATCCCTTTTCATACCCCATCTCTGTACACTTCACTTTAGATTTTATTTTTTTTCTGTAAAATATGAATTCGTTTTTTTTTCAATATCTATTTTCTGGCTTGTGTAAGTACCCATTCATATGAGTTCGGTTGTACTTTTCCTCTCTGTTGCAACTTTTGCCCCACATTTTCTTGTATTTCCTTCTTGACCTTTTCTGGGCAATAATGTTCTGTTTAGGACGAATGATATTAGTTGTCCTATAAGCTACTGAATCCTTTTTCTAAATTATATTTATGTAAGCTTGTGGAGATTGATGAATTTTACTAGGGCATTTTCTCAAAATACTATTTCCTTTTAAATGTGTTACACTGCCTTTGCAGAAAGGGATGCATAGTGCTGAAGAAGTTCAATTGCGAAAAGAAATCAAACAACTTTTAAAAGAAGCTAGCTCCTTGTCAACGTAGGTGTTCAAACATCTCCAACAAGGTTGTCTTACAGTTTTACAATAATTCAAATATAGTCACTTTATAGTTTGAGTATATTTTCTGGTAGCACAGTATGTTATATCAATTTAGATATTATGTGCGGTCTGTAACACTTCTGTTATAATGCTTATTTAGAAATGCATCTATTGCATACATTATGATGATGATTATTATTATTTTCCCTTTACTGCAGGCCCTCAACCTTTGCTCAGTCTGCAAAGCTCAGACGACTGGCTGCTGCCAAGGAAAAGGAGCTACTAAGAAGTATATATACAGTAACAACTTGGATTATGTGAATTAGGAGTTATTTATCCGACTCAATTAGAATAACAACTTGCAGGCTTACTCACGAACTATCTATTTGTGGTGCTACATAGAAGAATTTTTCATATTACTTTGACATGATGACCTTGTATTCTCCAGTCAAATCAGTCAATCAACTCCTTAACTTGGATCTATCTAAAAGTTTTTTGTGTATCTCTAGAGTACTTTGTACACAATGATGAAGCTTAGCAAACTTCATACTTGATCATTTTTTGGGATCAAATGCATCAGCCATTTACATGCTAGGCAGTTTTATATATTACCTGACTGCATATTAAATTAATATACTGTCTTATGTTTTATTATTTTTAATTAATCTGACTGTATTTCTGTGGCTTGTTTCATTTTGTTAGTAAATGAACTCTTATGTTCCTAGATATTGTTTGTTGTTTGATAAGTATTGGATTTGGTGATAGTTTGATTTCTTTTGTATTCACGGTCTGAATTGGACTCTTCTTGTCATTATATTAAAAAGATATTTGATCTATTGAAGAAATTATTCAAGTTATTTTATCAAAAGTAGTTGGATGTTTTTACTAATAAACAATTCTGTGCTTCTTTTCTTTCATCTTTCGTGACTTCTACATCTGCAAACATCAAGTCTCTAGTCTATTTCCCTCCACTTTTCCTTCTACTTCTCTCTACTACACATATTGAGCAACTCACCCAACCTTTTCTTCTTAACAAAGCAATTTATTTCGCAAGTTTACAACAACATACCTATTTCTTGTATCATCTCTTAAATTCATCTTAACTGTTGGGGCTGCGGCATCTGTAGAATGTTAGATTGCAAATAAGAATGATTTTGAGTGTATTAGAAGCAAGGATATACCTGACAGTGGCATTGTGTTTGACCTAGGCCTTTGCATCATAGTTAGTAAATGACTTTGCAGTTTTCTGCTTCTGTTATTGATTTATTCATTTTCTGCTAAGTACTAAGAAAGTTGGTTATTTACAAGATCATAGCAATGACGGTGGGGAAGAGTTGGATTTGAAAGTTGTTTGCTTATATTTTTACCTCGTATTCATGGAGTTCTTTCTTTACCTTGATTTTTGTTTACCATACTAATCCATTAGGACCTGTTACCTAAAATTCCCTCACAATCTTTCTGACTGGTTGTTTGTTACAGACCGTAATGTTCTTGATTGATGATTAAGTCATGCATGTAGCTCACAGAGTTATGGTGGTTTTTTTTTTCTACTATTTGCTTGTTGCATTCTTGCACAATCCTCAAATATCTATTGCTACTTATATATGTGGGTTATAAAATCATCAAGATTGTGTAATGGTTTTCTAAACAATTTCTTTTACTTAATTAATGCAAATGCAGAACAAGAGGAGCACAGGAAGGAGAAATCATGGTTTTACGAGTTGTGTGGGAGGGTCCTGCTGGTTATCAAGGTAAAATGAGTTTTCATATTCTTTCTACGCCTAGAAGGACTCAATGATTATTTTGCTTCTCCTAGGTGCTGCTCTATGCTACACTTGTTTTGCAGTTCTGGGGAGTTCCTGTTGCAGCAGTTCCTCATCATTTGCTGCAGCCATTTGGTAAGATTTTTATAGCTCATTGTTCCCCTGATGTTGAAATAATTAACATTGTCTACTCCAAGAAATGGGCATCTGGAGCTATTTTGAATGATATTGTTACTTTTACTTTAACTATCTTTCATTTTTATCAAATGTGAGATTGTATGTGTAAGTTGGTCATGTATTATCCCCATGTAACACATCCAAGTAGGTACGATTGTCGAGGATATCTGCTTTTCTGTACATTCTACATGTTTGAATCAGGATATTGTTAATGTGAACTAGAAAGCCTGATCTTTAATATTGGCATCTGAAATTATTTTTAATAATGTTGTTACTTTAACTTCAAATATCTTTCCATGTATCAAATTTGAGGAAGATTATCTTGATAAGTTGGTCATTGATTATCCAAGCAGGCATGTTCCAATTTTTCCTCAAGGATTTCTGCCTTGTTTGGTCATTCTACTATTGCTAATGAGCACGATAAATGTAACCCTGTGCAATTTGAGCCATGTTGGTAATTGATTGAAAATTGCTAGAATAAAAATACTTGCATAAGTTGTATAATATTGTATGCTTAATTTGTCATTGAGTTGTAAAGACTTGCATCAAACAAATTCAAACTTAAGGTAATTGTCCAATTGTGCTGATTACAATGATACAATGGCTGTGTTCTTGTATTGGAGATCTAAACTGTAGGATCCGAGAGATTATCTTATGAAGAAATTTTGATTTCATAGTCTTACATAAGAGGAACTAGAAAGGATGTGAGATTCTAAAGGCTATTCTATTCTTTGCCCATTGACTTTTGAAAAATTATATTCCAACCTATTCAACATCAGAATATAAAGTTTTATTTCATGTTGATTGATAGCAATAATTCATCCACTTGGTACAGAGGTAAAATCAGGTTCAATTTGGTTTATAAAAACCTGATCTGAACATCATATATTTTTATTCAAACCATCTTGTTCTGGATGAATATTTCAAGGATAGTCACCTCTATTTTCTACCAAAAAATTTTAAAAAAGTTGTGTTGATCAAATTATTGATGTTTGTTTTCTTATTCCTTTTTCCAACTCCCTACTATTCTCTCTTCATACTTGGTTACAGTATGTCCATTACATCTAGCAGTTGCCCTCAAGGCCTCCAGCGTCAAAGATTGATGTTTTTGTCTTGGCTTGGCAGGCAAGATATTGTCCTGGAGAGCTGGAAATTCTGCTACAGGTCAAATCATGGTATATTCATTATCCGAGTTGTGCGTCAAAACATGATGACTTGATCGATTTCCTTTTCCATGACTTTGTGCTGTTTCATGGATCACAATACAGGTCGGGATAGTTCCCTGGCTGATTTTAACTTCTCGCGTCAGCAAATTCTTGTGGCAAAAACTCTCAAAAGGATTTCTCAATTATTAATTCTTGAAATGATTTTGCCCAATCTAAGATCATAATTTGGTATGTAGATTATTTACAGTAGTTGCTTCAGTATTCCAGATACATATTCTTTTTATGCATCTAATTCATTACCTTCTCTTATACAGGCAGTTTTGTTAAGGTCATAGAATATGTGAATAAGGAAACTGAAGAAACTTAGAAGGCTGGATGGCATGCGTAAGAAAGTTTAAGCAGCATTGTATCACTAGGTTAGCTCATAATTACCAAAGCTCCCTCTATTCTGCTTTAAGAATTTTGATCAGAAGTGCACACACGTTGTGTGAAGATTGTTTCAAGAATGTTTTTGTTGTTTGTGCATCTTATAATATGTTGAACTCTGCCATGCAAAAACTTGATATTATGGACCATTTATTTTTATGTTAACCTTGATCTGGTGCCCCCAATGTACATTAAACATTGGGATTTGGAGATCTGTAGTTAATCTACTGTATAAGAAAGATTGACTTGAATGATTCAATGAGCTTTGAGGTTTCTTCATTCTGCCAAAATCTAATGTGGAAAATAATAATAATAAAACTGTAAATCTCAATTGTTTATGGATCCTTTATTGTTATTGAGATCTATAAAAAATCATATATCTAGTTAAGTTTCAAATATTTAAATTTTTATTTGTAATTTTTATTAAAGTTTTTTTATTTTTTATTGTATTACTATTTTTTTCTTATGATTATCTCATACTATTAATATTAATTATCTCTTTTCGTGCTAAGCATATATATATATATATATATTATTTTAAATAATTTTTATATTATTTTTTTATTAAAATGATATCTAGTTGTTCATAAGCAAAAATATTTTTTCTATTTTTCAAGTAATTCGCACATCTATCTCAATGGTCTTATCTCGACAACATAAATATTTTATATATATTATTTTTTAATTACCCAACACTTGGATCTATATAGTATTATTGGTCTTACAATTGTCTTATAAATTTTTTCTTTTGATATCAAAAGTATTCAATTATCACATAAGATTTTTAACATCTCTTGTTGTTTTAATCATTTTATTTTTACTATATGAATAATATCTTTATTTATCTGTGTGTCTTATTGAATAATCGATTTAAGATACCTAAAGTTTTTACTTAAAGGAATTTTTATCCATTTAATTTAACTATATTCTCTTATATATTTAGTTTTAATCTTACTTAAATATATTTATATATTTAGTTTTAATCACTAAAATTATAATTTATACCTTTAGTTTATGAGGTTTGTCACCATAACTCAAGTTTATAATTAATTTCATTTAAACTAACATCACTAAAATAATATTATTAGCAAATAACATATATTGTGAAAGTCTATAGTAGCTAGTAAATTTATCTATTAGCAATATGAAAAGATAAGGATGTAATACAGTTTCTTTATATAATCCCACGTTAACATGAAACTCATTCGACACACACACCAACTATATTATTATATATATCTTTAAGGACATTAATATAATTAGTAGATTTTTTTTTTCTAAAACTCATCATAATAAATTTCTAGAAACCCTATCAGAGGCTTTCTCTAAATCAATGAAAATCATGTACAAATATCTTTTTCTCCCTATAATTTTTTCATTAATTATCTTATAAATAAATAATTTTATTGTTGATCTTTCATGTGTAAAACCAAATCATTTTTCAAATATGTTTATTTCAAGTCTTACCATACTTTCAATAATTTTTTT
This sequence comes from Musa beccarii, assembly GCA_024322285.1. Lineage (NCBI taxonomy): Eukaryota > Viridiplantae > Streptophyta > Magnoliopsida > Zingiberales > Musaceae > Musa > Musa beccarii. The sequence continues at coordinate 51,936,313 of CM044397.1, read as the reverse complement.
TCCAAAGTTTCATAATATAGTTCATGATTTTAATTTGTATATAATTTGAACAATTTTGTTATCATCTTATTTTTATAAATTGATACTAAAAAACTCTTTCTCCGTTCATTAGATATCTAAATCTTATGATTTTGTTAAATAAGCCGATTAGCTAAGCTACTATCTTCTCCCCTAAACTTTTTTAGATCTTAATTAGAATAACATCAAGTCCCACACTATTAGTTATTTTTATCCTCTTTAATGCGTCTTTTACTTCACTAGCTCTAATTTTTACAGACAAATCTATGATTATTAAATCTATCACTATTATCTATCATTAAATTTGAGTCTTGTGTGAAATATCCATTAAATAATTTATAAAAATAATATTTTTACCTTTCTTTAGTCTCATTATTATTAACGAACATTCTTTGATCTTGTTTTTAATACATCTAATATTATATAAATTCTTACACTTTATATTTTTGACTTTAGTAATTTAATATATATCTTTTTTTATCATCTTTAGTGCCTAATTTATTAAAAAATTATTATAATTTTTATATCTTGTCACTTTTTATGTCTCTTTTTAGATTTGTATATCTTCTAAATTTTTTCTTATTTTTATAATTTTATCAATCTTTAAAACATGATCTTTTAATAAAAATTATTTTTTAAACTTTCTCACATCATTACCAACTCTCTCTTAAGGTTATACTAATATACATTTAGTTTTACAAAGAATCTCATTTGTTAACTTTATAATCTTATTAGTCATCGTAATCCAAATAATATTGATATTATCCTTATTTAAGTTTGAAGTCACCTCCCTTTTCTTATTCTTACAAGTGTTTATATTATTATGTTTAAAATTTCACCGTCTAGTCCTTGTAAAAAAATTTATTATCTTTTTTATTTCTATAGTAAATATCTAAAAGTATCATTTATGTTGATTCATCAAACTTTCATCGAGTATAATATTATAATTTTTATAAATAATTTTATCTACTGAGAAAAAAGATTAAACTTGGCTCCTTAGAGTATGACCCAAACACCCCATCACTCCATCTAATCTCTATTTTTTACCCTATATAACCTTACGATTTTGAATTTCTACAAGCATGAATTTGCACTCATTGAAGAAAAAGGAGCCTGGCTCCTCTTTGGGCATGGTTGCAGCCTCTTTGGTTCTAATCATTGTCTATGACCCGTTGCTCAAGGCGTGAGGCCTAACTCATTCCAGCCATCATACTAGCACCGACAAGCCAAAGAAAAAGGAGAAGATTATTCTGAAGAATGTGCTCTACCCTTAAAGGGTTGAGGAACTCGAGGTCCCCAAAGTTTCAGGTCTTCTTCGGGGAAAAGAGGGGAGAGACAAAGATTAATATTTGACTTATGCAAGAGTAAGCCTTTGCCCTTTGTGGCTTTACAAATAGCCAACCTATAACACCTGATCCCAGATGCACCATTGCAACCGAGATGAGAGAGTTTGTAGGAAGAGCAGAAAGTGTGAGGCGATGGCGTGGCTTTGGAGCAGTACTATCGTGAGTCCTTATATTCAAGGGTGGTGAAATAGATCTATTATTCCCCTTTTAAGGTTTTGATTGACATATGCTAATGCAACGAAGTGCTGATAAGTTAGGTTGTGGCTAACCCCTTCGGTTTCGCATTACTCATCCAGTTGACTTTGATTTGTAGCACCACCACTATGGAGCAACTCTTATTGACCGTGTAAGGGGCGTTCGCTTTGTCATTCACTAATAGTTTTCTATAATTGATGATCTTGGGGAAGAGATCGAGGGGTTGAAGAAGGAGATAATAGCCCCTTCAATTATTGTCCAGATAAAGGCTTAAGGGGCCAAGCTGACATGACAACTAGAGGAGGCAAAGCAATGCCTCACTGACATCGCCAAGTAGCTGAAGGGGGTCCGAAGTAATAGCTAAGAGGAAGAAAGTATATCTCTCAATCAAAAGGACTTGACCCGTCTCCTCGTCAAACAAGATGGGGGGAGAGTTATCTATGCAATGTGCCAACTAAATGAAACTGAACCCTTAATCTCGATCTAAACCTATGAGGAATAAGTATTCCTTCCAAACCTTGTAATTGGAAGGGGTACTACTAATTTAAAGGCCCCTGGAGTGACTAGGTAGTAGCAACTTTTACTCTTGCATAATCAAAATCAAGTAGCAAAAAGTTTATGGGTCAGAGTAATAATGGTATACTAGCATTCTCTAATGAACTGTGCCCGAAACATGAGTCAAAAAAACCATATCCGAGTAAGGAGAAATCAATCATAATGAATGCACAAGACCCAAGGCGTATAAGTTAAGAAAACCTAACCCGTGTGAGGATAAATCCGTTACGATGAAGGCACAAGGCAAAATATGTCTGAGGTGCATGAGTTGAGAAAATCCGACCAATATGAAAAATAAAATCCATCATGACAGAGGCACAAGACAAAATATATCTAAGATGCATAAATCGAGAAAACCCAATCGGCATAAGAAGAAATATATCATAGTGGAGGCACAAGGTAAAATATGCTTGAGGCACATGAGTCAAGAAAACTTGACCTACGTGAAGAGAAATCTATTACGGTAGAGGCACAAGGTAAAATGTGCTCGAAGTACATGAGTTAAGAAAACCTGACACACAAAAGGAGAACTCTACCATGACAAAGGCACAAGGCAAAATGTGCTCGAGGCGTATAAGTCCAGAAAACCCAACCCATCTAAAGAGAAATCCACCACAGCGGAGGCACAAGGAAAAATATGTCTAAGGCACACGAGTCAGAAAAACCCTGACTTGGGTAGGAGAAATCCACTACAATAGTGGTATAAAACAAAATATACCCGAGGCACATGAATCAAAAAAATCTGACTAGCATGAGAAAAAAATCTGCCATGATGGAAGTATAAGACAAAATGTACTCAAGGCGCATGAGTTAGAAAAACCTAACCCACGAGATGATAAATTTGTCATAGTAGAGATACAAAGTAAAATGTGCTCAAGCCATATGAGTTAAAAAAACTCGACTTGCATATGGAGAAATCTGTTATGGTGAAGGCATAAGGCAAGATGTGCATGAGATGAGAAAATTTGACCCACGTAAAGAGAAATCTATCTCGTTGAAAGTATAAGGCAAAATGTGCTCGAGGTGTATGAGTCGAAAAAAATTTGACCTATGTAAGGAGAAATTTGTCACAGCAAATGCACAAGGCAAAATGTGCCAAAGATATATGAGTCGAAAAAATGCAACTTGTGTAAGGAGAAGTCTGTCATGGCAAAGGCACAAGAGAAAATATTCCTGAAGCGCATGAGTTGGGAAAGCCCAACCTACATAAGGAGAAATCTGCAATAACATAGGCATAAGGCAAAATATATGCAAAGCATGGAGGTCGAGATGACCCCACCTCCATCCGAGGTGTGGAGGTTAAGATGGTTGAGCCCTGCCTCCGTCCGAGGCATGGATGTCGCGAAGAGATAATGAGATCAGAAAACCTGACCTTGTCCAACCAACGTACGCCCTTCAATACCACGAGAGATAAGTCGCCAATGGGTCACCACCAATAGCTCTATGGAGGCGATCTCAAATGCACTTCTACCGGATAAACTAAATACTGTATTTTAAACCCCTCTTACAAGAGCCTCAAAACATGCCTTGAAGGGACAAATAATAGAGTATATTATGAGCTAATCATCATCCGACATGTAGCCATCACATGGAGTTCTCAAAGAGAGGAAAATATTTATGTCACCTTCTACTCATTTGCTGGACAAGAGTCCAAAATAGATCCAAGATAGGTAGTGGTTCCCCCCAATGAGAAACCACCAATCCATTTATTTTTGGATGGAAGTAACAAAAGGAAACATTATAGGTGGATCAAAATTGATTATAGGTATTGTCATGATGAACTTCAAGGTGAATGAATATTTAATTCTTTTATAAATATATTTATTTTTTTAAAATTATATATATATGATTAACATGAGTTTTCTTTATGAATGTTGATCACAAGATTGTATCAAGCTAAGGTCCTCAATTTTGGTTTGTACTGGCTTATTAAGCCATATTTGATACGATATGTATCAAGACGTACCAACGATACACTAAAAAAGAACTAAAAAATCTTCAAAAATACCTAAAGGTAATGGTCCAAAAATATCGATACGCCTCAATAACAATCAAAATTTGGGGTGTACCACTTGGTACACATACGCTCGAAATTCAAAATGTACTAATCGATCACCTCGATAACGTTTAGATTTTGATCATTACCGCTCGATACAAATCCAATACGAGATCAAAACATATGCTTAGTGAGGACAATTCGCATATCGATATCTTCTCGTATCAATATACATCACCCATATCAAACGATATATATCAAAATTAAAAATCCTACTTCAAGCTCGTAACATTCAAGAAAATAAACTATAAGTCACATTTCCATATACTAATATGCTTGATCATGAGCCTTGTATTATGGATTTAAAAAAAATATTTGGATTTAAGAAGAACGAAGATATAACAAAATCATCTTTGTTGTTTAGTAGAAAAGATCTTCGAAAACTTGATTTTTTTTGGGACAATTATTTTAATTATTTTTTTATAATAAATAAATAATTAAAACGGAATTCGAACACAATATATTACAATAAAATATCAAGATGTTTATCGATTGGGTTAGCTAATCTATTATTTAGTTTCATCTCAGTTCAACTACAGCGAGAGAGAGAGAGAGCGCGCCTTTTCACACCGGCGGAGAGGCTGACAGCGAGCCTGATGACAACAATAGCAAGGCAAAGGTGGAGACCAACCTCCACTTTTGCCTTGCTCCACTCTTTTCCGCGAACAACGCTGCGCCTTTCATGGCCTTACGTTGCCAACTTCGACCTCCGTCCCTCCCCCCACCTCATATTATTCTCCGAATTCCTTGGCCACCGGGCTTCCTTCCGACCGCTGCTCCTCGAACCACCGATCCCCACTTTCTTCCTGCCGTCCCCTGTCAAAAAGATCCGATCTTGCCCAAGAGATGGGGAGAATCGCGATCACGCCGCGCTGGGGAGGCCAGAAAGAGGCCGGCAATTCAGCTTCTTCCTAGGTTTGGTGTCCCCTTGGAGCGGGCACCAGAGCAGGAGAGATGAACTGCTTCTCTTGCGTGAGTCATCATCACCGCACTGCTCGGAAGCGGGCCGCCGAAGGCAGTGTCGGCTCCCCGTCGTTGCCTCAGCTCGATGATTCCGAAGGTTCGTGTGAATTCCCTGCTACGTACGAAGGTTTTTTGTTTCAAATTATCTCCTCGGATGGAAATCTTCGTGTTCTTGGTTTCTTGGTGGTCCAGAATTGGAGAAGATAGCATGTTCTCCGGATGGGAAGAAGAGCTTAGCTCGGAGTTTTACCTTCCGGGAGCTGGCGGCCGCCACTCGAAACTTCAAGCCGAAGAACTTGATAGGAGAAGGTGGCTTCGGAAGGGTATTCAAGGGGCACTTGGACTCTGGCCAGGCAAGCAATTCCTCTCCTCCTCCTGCTCTTCTTCTTGAAGGTTGCTTCCTCGGCAACACCAAGAAGCTTCGATTTCGATGGCGCATTGATCACAAACAGGCTTGGCATTTTGACGAATAGGTCGTGGCAGTCAAGCAGCTCAATAGGAACGGGATGCAGGGCAGCCAAGAATTCCTTGTTGAGTGCCTGATGCTGACAATGCTGCACCACGTAAACCTCGTCAGCTTGATTGGATACTGTGCTGAAGGAGACGAGAGGCTCTTGGTATACGAGTACATGCCGCAGGGTAGCTTGGAACATCACCTATTTGGTATGCTTCTTCTCCATCCCCAGCTCTACTGTTCCTTTGGTTGCTAAACAAGAGCATCTATGTGCTATTTCCAGCAGTTTCGAGTTTTTGTTGAGGTATTGCTGTAAATACCTTATGATTTATCCTCATAAAAATGTGATACACTTGCTGTGACAAGGTGATCATGGAAATGCCTGATGTGTGCATCTCAACAAGGATATCAAGATTGGAAGCTTGTTAGATGATGATAAATGTTGTTGAAATCAAATTCGTAAACTGTTTTTTGTTGCCTTTACGCAGATGGTAGAGTTGCTACACATCGGTGTATAGATATGCTTATATGCTGAGATTGTAGAACCCAATCACCTTGGCATCCTTTGCACTTGTTAAGTTCATATTGCATTTCATGTACGTTCCCCAACTGTATCACTTTGACATGTAGCACTGTTAACTTCATGATCTGATCCTGATAAGAACCAAGTTGGGTGTTAGCTCTAAGAAAATCTGACCAAATTCCATGCTTTATTTTAATTCTCAATGTTCATTAGCCACTTATTTCCCATGTTTTCATTGTAGTTCTTTTAATTGAGCAATTTCAACCGTGTGAATAACAAACCTTATAAGCCAATGTTAATACACATGCTGATGGTCATAGTTTACATACGACATTGGTTTTATATTTGGTGCCATCTTGCTTTTCTTGATTGTCAGGCATTCAACTTATTTCCTTTCTTATGTTGTAAGATTAAATTATATTTCTACCTTCAACCGAATAAAATATAATTTCATGTAGCCTTTTGGTTATCGTTATTCCAACTGGTTGAAGTTTTAGTTGATTCATCAGGGACATTTTACTCATGGGCTTTTCTTCTGTTTCTCCAGATTTGCCTCCTCATAAAGAGCCACTTGATTGGAATACCCGGATAAAAATTGCTGTTGGTGCCGCAAAAGGGCTCACATATTTGCATGATGTGGTTAACCCACCTGTCATTTACCGTGACCTAAAATCTTCCAACATACTCTTAGACAATGAGTTCGACCCTAAGCTCTCCGATTTTGGTCTAGCAAAACTTGGACCTGTTGGTGATGACACGCATGTTTCGACGAGGGTGATGGGGACATTTGGCTACTGTGCTCCAGACTATGCCATGAGTGGTAAATTGACAGTGAAGTCTGATGTTTATAGCTTTGGTGTCGTTCTACTGGAGCTGATCACCGGACGAAAGGCATTCGACTTTACCAAGAGACTGGGGGAGCAGAATTTAATCGTATGGGTACGTGTTTACTCGCATAAATACATCTTAACATTTGGATCTGGTTCTTGGTGCCATCTTGTACGTATGATTAATGTTAATACCCAGTTTGGAAAATTGAAGTTTTCAGTTGTTCAGGATTCTACACCATGGTGATTTGAAAGAAATCTTAGTTCTTTTGCTTACAATTTGTTTCATCTTTATCACAATTAGCTAAAATTGTTACTGCTCTTGTTTTCTTTTACCCAGCTTTTATGGGATTTGATTCTATGTATTCTCACTCATAAATAGAGACCTCAGTGTGTTTGTTCCTGTAAAGCATAAAGTTATCATAGTTTCATTGTTTGTTTTCCATCATTCATATTAGTCACATAGTTGTTTTAGTTTCCACCAAATTTCAAGATTATGGAGTCAGCTAAATCTTCTCTGAAATGCTACCGATAGCTTTGTGTCAAATTAGCAATTACATATAGCTTCTAATTACTTACTTGAATACTTAAATTTCTTCCTATACCTGTGAGTTTTCATGTCAGAGATAAAGAAGAAGCCTTTCTTCGATACACTAATGTGATGCTTAGACTGCATGTGAAGTTGTACAATTTCTCTGTTTCTTCAATCGAAATTTTCTTCCTGCTACATTAAAATCTCATTTTTATCGTGTATCAGTTAATATGTTTTTGTCTTGTTTTCCAGTCGCGCCCTTTTATCAAGGACAGGAGGAAGTTCTGTCAGCTGGCTGATCCATTGCTGCAAGGGCGCTACCCAATCCGTCCCTTCCACCAGCTGGCTATGATCACCGCCATGTGTCTTCATGATCAGCCCCACATCCGACCCACCATGCGTGAGGTGTCGCTCGCGCTTGACCATGTGGCAACGCAGTTGTATGTCTCAGAGACCAGCCACAGTGCAAAACGACTGGCCGAAGGGGAGAATGCCGGAGGTCTTGCTGTGCAAGAGAGTGTCAAGAAGGCAAGATGAGCTCAGGGTTATATTGCATATGTACATAAGAACTTCCAATTTGCTGGATGTGGATGCAAATCTGAGGACCAGACTGGAACTTGCATCTACATATATACATCGAAAAGAAGGCAAACGCTTGTATATTTCTATGAACAGATTGATTTTGTTTATATGTACTTGTACATTGGATGGTTGTAATTGTATGTACATGTGCTGATGTTCTTTTTTTATTTTTGTACAAAAGGTAGTAAATATATTACCTCAAAATTCTGTGGCCGTGACCACCTTGTTCATCAAAACACAAAAACGAGCAGTGCACCTTAGCTCCTTGTTTGCTGCACTTTAGCTCCAATGTTTTGTAGAATTTCTATACTTTTTCCTTGGACTTATGCATCAAATCACCAGTTCAATTGTTCAATTAAAACATGTAAATTGGAACAGGAGCTGTTGAAATCCATGACACTGAAAAAGACAGCATGATAAGATCAAATTGGCATTGACAGGTAATAGCAACAAAGAGAAATCAGCTCTCACCAACCAACAATAGTTGGATCATCAGTACTGTGTAACTCATGACAATTTGGTGCATCAGATCTGTGCGACAATTAATAATCTGTTAATTCTCAAGGATGAAGCATAATGATTGATTATTATCTACAGACAAAGCAAGAAATAACCTACAAACATGGTGCATCATCAGGCACAGAATGCTGATATTCGCAACCAATAACTTGTTCATTTAAAGATCATACAAATAAAACATCATCCAATAATAATAAACTTTTACATGTTACTCCAAGAGACACGTGAATTAAGGTCATCTAAACTAAAGCAGAAAACAAGTACAAAAATTCCTTCAAAACAATATGTTCTCTTACACACTCGAACAAGGAAGTATTTATGGTTCTGGAGCTCTGCTTGCAAGAGAAAAGGGTGCCTGACTTGGAGTGGATGCATGATCATTTGAAGGTGTGCCCAAAACATTAAGAACTTTCATTCGTTGCAACTCCTTGCCTGAAAAAAAAAAAAGGAAAAAGAAAGTATAAAGTATGTCGTAGTTAGTCATGAGAATAACATCACACCCTCAAATATCAAGAACAAATTACAGCATATATATTTAGATTAATGATTTGGCCTTTTTCGTATTTTTTACCAAAGTTAAAGCAGTTTATATTGGAAATGTTGACAAATTAGCACTATAAACAAGTGTTCTAAGTAACATCTGGATCACCTTCCTCCAACAACAGATGTATTGCTCTTTTCTCCAGTTCCACAGCATGCCTACTTCGGCCAACGGCAGATAGAGATCGAAGCACTGATACCATTAATAGGTCATATAAGAAGCTTAAAATATAGAGAATTTATCGGATGCATTGCAGTACAGAATAATGAACATTTAGTTGGGATATTATGCCTTGTTGTATTGCAGTATAGCATAATCTAAATGCAACTTACTTTGTATATAATCTTCCTGGTTTGCCTGATCACAGGTCTTTAGGAACATCTGCAGCCTAAGGAACCTGTCTTTCCAACCTTCATTGTTCACTTTGTGAGGGTCAGCAGTGAAAGGACACCCAGCAGCAGACACTGAATCTTGTGGTTCTGGACCTGTTAATCTAGAGATGGGTTTCCCATGAACATGGGGAAATGATAGTCCCACAGATGACGCTGCCAAGGAAGTAACTGCATCAGAAACATGTGATGCATAACTCGCCTTAGGTTCCTGAATCAAATTTTTCGGCATATTTGGTATTTTTGTGCAGTTGTTGCTAAGCTTCCTTGATTCTGGAGATTCAGCATGATTGATATTGACAAAATCACCCATCTTGCCTTGTTCTGTTTCGAGCTTTCTACGAGTATACACAATATTTGCAAGTGGAGAAATTTTCCCTTGGGTTTGATAACTGGAAGGACTGGGTGGACCATCAGGTTGCTGCCTCTTAATCCCAGCCACCTTCCTAGAATCGGGGGTGAGTTGCTTCACAGACTCTTTGGGAAGAGACTTTATAGGTGGTTTCTTGTTAATATTCCTAGATTCATTAGGCAACTCCCTTAAAGCCACTTTCTTAACAAAAAGAGGATGATGTTTGTCCCCTGAAGGCATGACACTTCTAGTGACCAATCTCTTTTCACTATATTTATCAATCATTAATAACTTCCATAGGGGATGCCCCACTCACTCAGCATATGCAGAACCTAATGGGAATACAGGAACAAAGGGGCTGAACATTAGAAAACAAATCAAACAAACATCCATCAGTAAATAAAGGATAACTCAAGGGCCAGATTAAAAAAAGCCTCAAACAGCTTTTAGATCAACATGTTTGGTTATTTCAAGATATAAAATGCCACTAAACAATTCTGGTCGTGGCAGAATTCAACATAACTGAATATTTCATATAGATAATCATGATATACAAGAAAAGAAACAACAAAATTGAAGACTGACATTGAATGCTTTGAGCAAAAAATACATATTCATGGTTTCTTGCCTAAGGATTAGATTAGAACACCAGATTGAGCTACTCTATCAATTCTCATGACACATATGAGCTTAAATGCAAGGAACCTGCATCACAGAGAGCTATCTGAAATGAAGTGTACCTTTTGTGCTAGGCACCAGCTTGCAGTAGCTAAAGAAACCATCCATATACTAAAAGACCCTCAACCAACTAATAAGTGTCAAATCATATGCAAAGTTTCGTTCCATGCTGAATTTATTTTAAACTTCAAGTGTTCTAACCTGAGTACAAGGGACAAGTGGACAACTGATGACCTTACATGTTTGACCACAGGAGACGGCCTGCTGACAATGTTCGTATGGCCAATGACATCGAGGACTAGCTAGTTACTGCTTGCTAAGTAAGCATATGCATGTGCAGTAGACTTTGTGGTCAAATACAGCAACAAGTGTTGCTTGCCTGACTGGTGATTGTAGCAGATGTTGCTAGTTTGACCAGCATTTGCAGTAGCTTCTATTGCTTGCCTGGCAACAGCACTGCCACCGCTACCTTAGATGGCAACTATAGGAACAATGATTATGATTACAAATTTAATCTATTGCCTGCCTGGAAACAGCACTGCTACTAATTGCTTGGATGACAACTATAGCAACAATAATGATGATGATGATAAACTAATCTAAGCACCATGAATTTGTGTAAAATTTGGAAACTAGTTTCTACAATTTTCCAAAGCTTATAAAAAATTGAAAATTAGTAAACAATTTTTCAAGTTCATTTTCAAATAGAGAACATGTTCTTAGTATCATTCAGTTTTCTTGCATTTAAAAAAAAAGAGTTTTTTTAATAATTAAGCACTACTTAGTTACCCAGGCTCATATTTTGCTTTTGTAAAATTTTGGCTTCATTTCACGCAATTGATTATGATGTAGGCATATTAGATAACAGATTAGATGGGAATGAAATTAATCGCATTGATGCCACAAGGACAGTCAACATTATCATGAAAATGTTCAGAGCATTCAGTTTATTTACATATTGGATTAAGATTCTAAGAGTTAAGTTGTTAACCATGTGTTGGGTCTTCAAGTGATAGATATCACAGGTGGAAGTCGGATCATGTCCATCCTCCCTCAACCATTTGGAACAGCTGCAACTAGTATAGGTTTAGGCCTTACAGCATTTAATGTACAAAAAATATCTTACATTGTCCTAATATGATGTTTTTCATTATCAAGGATTCCAGCCTCGCTAGAATAGGTTTAGCCCTTGATAGATGCTTGAGCATTGATTATGGAATCTCTAGTCGTACATGCTTAGAAGTCTGGTTAGACATCTGTCCAATACAGAATGATTCCCATAAGGAAAAATTACAATCAAATTTTCCAATAAAATAGGCTAAACACATACATGGACAAAGTTTGGAGCATCATGCATGTTCATCTTTATAGACAAAGTTTGTTAGTATAACATATGCACTTTCTGTTAAGATTTGCTGGGCCAACTTTTAATAAATAAAAGGAACTGCTCATCACTCCTTAAAAAAAGGAAAAGACAAGGATATGTATCACCAGTAAAGATGAAATTCTCAAAGTTGTCCATCAGGCATCAACCAAGATAAAATAACATGAAAATATCATGCATATTCATCTTTATAATAGCTTATATATTCTAGGCAAGGTTATCATGTGATAACAACATTGCAGTGGTGCTATGTAATTGAAAAGAATTCTATGCCTAAAAAAAAGTGAATGTGAGTGTGGCAGCATACTTTTCTCTCTACATGCTCTCAATGAATGCCCAATTCATACAGTTGAGATCGATACTAAGGGTCCAAGAAGATTCTGTATAAAGCACAAACTAAACTGATTCTTCAACCAGATTGCGACTCATGTATTGGGCAGGCAAATGGATCAAATCACAAGATTTTCAGGACTGAAATCGGGATTTGTAAAACTGGAATTAATTGGTCCCGCCAAGAACCAACAAAAGATTAAAGGAAAAATGTCTCAGGCTACAGGCTAAGATGTGAGCAAAACTGATAATAAAATAACCTAACCTTGGCCCATCAAGTGATTGACTGGGGATAAATCATGTATATCAGCTACTTCACTAATGTCGTCTCAACTTCAGGCCTTCAAAAGTATTGACCAAATTTCACCTGTATAAATATAAATCTTAAGGCTCACTATTTGATTGTGGTGTGCAAGATGGAAATGCTATTCTTGCAATTATTCAACCACTCAAAAGTAATAAATAGATGCAAGACAATATAGACCCACTATTTCAGTCCATGTTCTAAAGTTTGAAGCCTACACTTCACTCATGACCTATGCTACTACAAGCAAGTGAATTAAAATAAACATTAATTTTCCAAAGTGAACTAAAATAAAGATTATGAGTGGCATAAGTAATAATAGAATAAAACAATGTACTATTTACTCAATTCTAATCTCAATTATAAAGTAAGAGTGAACGTTATTTTAGATTAATTGCATTTTCACAAGCAAATCAACTATAGAGGTACATCGGAAGACTGAACATAATCTAAAAGCTATATCCTAATACTTATCATTGTCATATCAAAATTTAAAATTAATAGCATTTCACCTACTATCAGCTAAGAATAACAAAGGTGTCTTTGTTTACCTACTTTGCCTTAGATTGAGGATGTCCAGGGAAAGCCAACTACAGCCTAGTTAAAGGAAAGGTCAAGTGAGAAAATAGAGGTAAAAGAAATACTGTATGTTTATTCCATCATTGACCAAGTATCTGGTGAAAAACATTAGGCAACAAATATTGGAACAAACATGCATTAATAATGGCTTTAAATTACTTGTTATTGAAAATAACTTAACGAATTGATGCAACAGCAGCCTTCTGACTGAACATATGAACCTGTATTCTTCCAAATTTACGACTTATTGTACATAACTATAATACACAGACATTGGCAGCTGGTGGCCTTTACTGGTGATTCTCAAAGTCTTCTACAAAAGAGGACATTTCATATAGAATCAATGATACCAGATGGTGTTCATGCTCATGATTTGCTTGAATTGCATAGCTCTGGCCAACCATAAGTTACAGCAATCAAAGAAGTTATGCTTTGTCTCACTTGACAGGGCTATATGAATCATCGGTATCTAATCTGTCAAGTTCAAAAAGACTTCCACTTAATTCATTTTTTTTTGTTCTATGTTCCTAGATTCATCCTTCTAGTAACTGATTAACATGATTTTCACCATGTTTCTGAAATCTTGGAATTGGCCAATTTTCAGAACATTCAAAATGTGCTATCTTTAACCTTTGGAGTTAATTATCCCCTTTCAAGCCAGTCATTACCAGGCTTTATATGCCAGCCCTTAAAGAGCATTAACCTTGACAAAATTGCAACAGTTGAAGAAAGTTGAAACTTCTATATTTTTAATGCATTTTGCAACCCACGGATTAAAATACCAAGAGGTACCGACCATAAAGGCTAGTACTTAATGGTCTAGCATGCAACCTGTGTCGAACAGCTGATTAAATGATGTTTGGAAACTTAGTAGAATATGACAACAATTTATTAGTAGTAATACATGTAACTATGAAATGCAATAGCAACCATAGCCAATCACAATTAAAAAGTTTTAGTCCAAACAAGGTAATGCAGGCATGCACCAGAACTAAGATCCAACAACAAAGGGCAAAAAAATAATAGCTGACCTACAAAACAGAAGATTGGTAAGAAACATATGCATTTGCTACATGGATTTTAATGCTGGTCCAATAATGGTTTGGATAAGCTATCAGACCAGCATGATACTAATATGGTAGGTAAAATACAAACTTGTGCTATGCAGTATCACTGAGAATAATAATAATAATAATAATAATAATAATAATAATAATAATAATAATAATAATAATAATAATAATAATAATAATAATAATAATAATAATAATAATAATAATAATAATAATAATAATAATAATAATAATAATAATAATAATAATAATAATAATAATAATAATAATAATAATAATAATAATAATAATAATAATAATAATAATAATAATAATAATAATAATAATAATAATAATAATAATAATAATAATAATAATAATAATAATAATAATAATAATAATAATAATAATAATAATAATAATAATAATAATAATAATAATAATAATAATAATAATAATAATAATAATAATAATAATAATAATAATAATAATAATAATAATAATAATAATAATAATAATAATAATAATAATAATAATAATAATAATAATAATAATAATAATAATAATAATAATAATAATAATAATAATAATAATAATAATAATAATAATAATAATAATAATAATAATAATAATAATAATAATAATAATAATAATAATAATAATAATAATAATAATAATAATATAATAATAATAATAATAATAATAATAATAATAATAATAATAATAATAATAATAATAATAATAATAATAATAATAATAATAATAATAATAATAATAATAATAATAATAATAATAATAATAATAATAATAATAATAATAATAATAATAATAATAATAATAATAATAATAATAATAATAATAATAATAATAATAATAATAATAATAATAATAATAATAATAATAATAATAATAATAATAATAATAATAATAATAATAATAATAATAATAATAATAATAATAATAATAATAATAATAATAATAATAATAATAATAATAATAATAATAATAATAATAATAATAATAATAATAATAATAATAATAATAATAATAATAATAATAATAATAATAATAATAATAATAATAATAATAATAATAATAATAATAATAATAATAATAATAATAATAATAATAATAATAATAATAATGGTGTATAAGAGCAATACCAAACTATATATATACCGTAGCCAGTACTTGATCATAACAATAAAACCATGTACTGATCATTTTTATGTTTTATTTTTAAAAAATTGGATTTCTTGAACAACCTCATATCTGTTTCTAGACAGAGATCCATAATCCAATAAAAGATAAAGAAAAAGCAGCATGCTTCAACCCGTGAAATAATCTTATTGCTTGTACCGTCCCACTTCTCTCAAATTCCTAATCTTATTGCTTGTTGTTTCATATATCTCCAGTTTACTACTTCACCATTCACAAACTGTTTGCATTAGTGACGCAGAACAAATATGAAATACTGAACCGTACTCACCCTAAGCAGACAGGAACCTCACACACTACTTACCCCATACATCCACAATGAGGAACCTATAAAAATCAAGGCCTTGCTACCTGTTATGTTCCGATAGATCGCAAATTCTTGAGAACTAGTAATGAAGTAATACCCCAAAGAATATTAACTTCGACATGAAATGTAAATAAATAAACCAAGAAAACTATGATTTTTACAGGAATCGACGACATGAAACATCTCTACTTCATACAAAATCTCAAAAACACGAAGTGTTCGATCTTGCAGCGAGAAGATAAAACATACCAATAAGCGAATTAACTTCAGTTGGCGATGTCGAGATATAAACCAAGAAAACTAAGATCTTTACAAGAACCGAGAGCACGAGACACATTTAGTTCAAATCAGCGACACCGGGGTTCTTAAATCGGATCGAGAATTTAATGAACAGTTATTTTCCAACAAACCTTCAGTTACAACAGGAATCGAATCAATATCGGGAGAAGGTATTCAAGTGAAAGCAAAAAGAAATCGGCAACGACAGAGGCCTCAATCGAAATGCCCATACCTCAATGGGAATTCATCGCGGGCTCGAGCTGAGTGAGAGACGGGAGGGATCCTTTTAGGGTTAGTAGAAAGTTTCCATGTTTGGGCGGGACAACGCAAATATGTTAGAGAACGAGATCATAGAAATTATCGTGCGAGCGTAGAATCTGCCGTTCGTTTGAATAACTGAGGATGAATGATGACGTGGCAAAATCTGAACTGTCAAATTGGAAAGGCCGCGGCAATTTAAACGGCTGATGTTACTTACGCAAATACATCAATATGCGGATAGGAAGAAGATGGCATCGCTTTAGCAGGTGTGATTTCAAAAAACCGAAAACAAGATTCATTTAGAAAAATTATCAAGAAAACTAACAATTACTTTATGAAAACTTACCCTATCGCCTGTCCAATCACACGGTGACTCCATCCGAGGCTGTTGGCTGCTTCCAATTGCTAGATAGTTCTAAGGTAAATCGATTGGTATCGTAATGACTAGAGAATTATGAAGAAATAATATTAAAACACAAGTTACAAATAAGTTAATGTTTAGAAACTAACAACATTATAGAGTATAATCTGATGCCAAATCTCTAAAATTAATTAAAATAATAAAAATTAAACTTTAAAATATATATATATATTTAAATTAACTAGTGCTATACTTATGATTACATCATCATTCATAACATCAGACTTATGGAGAATAATTGTTATAAATCTAATTATCATATATGAATTATCACAATTTCAACTAAGTTTAAGCTCTCAAATTAATAAAAATACATTTAGAGCTTGATGTTTTCATTTAAAGTTAGAGATTTACGAGGTTCTTATTTTTTATTATTATTATTATTTGACTAATAATAAATCATATAATTTAATAGGTCTAAAATCAAATTACCAAAATGTGTATCACAATTCATATAGTAGGCTCATTTAATCTTACATATTAATTATATTAATCCTTTCATTTTATATAATTATAGTCTCATATACAATCACATCCATCGTTGTCATAAACAAGGGTTTCAATTTCAAATAATATCACCTATATCGAGCGATACATGTCGATTCGTTAGTAGACCGATACGTGGATCGCTTGTTACCAGGTGATAGCTTGATTGATGTTGTTTTCACTCTGTTACCACCCTAAATCGGTTGGTAACGATCGATTTCAATAATATTAGTCGAGGCAGAAAAAATAAGAAAGAGAAGAAAAGAGAAAACCTAAAGATTCGACGCTGACGATCTGTTATCGCCCTCCCTCCCCGAACATCGTAGATGATGTTGCCTCCTCATCTGAGGCCATGAGACTTCAGCAATGAAGCCTCGACGACATCACGAGTAGAAGCAATTTCCTCTCCCCACACAGGCAGAAGAAACAAGATTTTCTTTTTCTTGTTTTACTTTTGCACAGCAAAAAGTAACCGACAGTTTCTTCTCCCTAGGTGGGCAAAAACCAAGTGACATCACCTTTTTTTTTTTTTGACGTAGGAAAATCAAGTGACATCACCTTTCCTCTTTTTTTTTTTTTTTTTGCACGAGAAAACTACGACATTGTCTTTCCTTTTTTTCTTTTGCACGAGGAAATCGAGCGACATCACCTTTTTTTTTCTTTTCCTTTTTTTTTCACGAGGAGAAAAAATCCATGTGAGCAAAAACCGAATCTTTCTTTTTTTTTCTGCAAAGGAGAAGGAAAACTCCTCACACAGGCATAATGATATACCAAAATGTACCACTCGATTTACTTATATCGTACCATATCAATCTGAGCTCAAAACTTTGGTAGGTCACAAATACAATAACATTAGCTGATTTATCACAAAAAGAACATAGAGTACACCTAGTAGCCTCTTAATTGAAAACAATAAATGTTGAAAGACACATGTTAGCAACTACCAGTAAAACAAAGAATCAATTTCAACTAAATCATAACAATAACATTTGCAAATAATAAGATTTTAAAGCAGCTTCCAAAGTTGAGTTGACTGTCAAAATTTTAAATTGTTTCATAGTGTCAAAGAGATCAGACCATCAGTCTCCTGTTTCCTCCTACTAAGACGGCAACAATTGACATCGTTGTGAAACTTTCCCATTCAAACATAACATAGTCAAAAGATATTGCAAAACTTCATTCGTTGCAATTTCAAATGTGAACTTACATCATCGCCAATATCTTTGCAGTCCACTGGGTCATGCTACAGGGTTATAGGGATGTTGTACTCGCACTCGTCTTCCAAGCAAATATTTTGCATCTGCAAATCCTCTGTAACTCGACACCATCAAATAACTTTCTACAATTCAAGTAATTTTGGAAAATCATTAATACTATTGTATCCCCTCCATTAATACCCTACAGAAACAAATACAGCTTTTTCTCAATTGCTGTCTTCTACATGCCAAAACAATATAAGCTTCTTTCCTTCCAGGTGTGCACACATAATTCAATGGATAACACAATGTCAACCTTCAGACTTTTCTCTCCCAAATTTTCAGATATCTTCCCCGGGTGGTAGCTCGGCAAGCTTTGGGGGACTATCAAGGACTCTTTCCATGTCAAAGCGAACTTCAATATTGCGAATGCTATAACCAACGACCATCAACCAATAAAGTAGATTGGCGAGTTCAGGAGCAGTTGTTTGTGTTACGGCAATCTACAGGGAAGATAAGTGGGTCAGTGGGATCAGCAGACTTGACCATAGGATAGAAACCAAGTAGCTCATTTTGAATGAATAAAGGTAGGAATCATGAAATTAGTGTCACGCTGAAATAAGACAACTAAATTCATTTGAATGGTAAGACACCAAACAGAATGCTTAAGGAACATTGTGAAGTTGGGTTCACCATTTGGATTGAAATTTATTTCTCTAAGAAAACTTCTATTCAGGTAATCACTTTGTCCCAGATATTATTTTCCTATGAAAATTATCATAGAAGAAATGAAGACATTTTATCTCAACACAAATTTTCAGGACAAGCAGAACTTAGATTTAATATGTCAATTTGCATTGATATTAAAGAAGTTCCAGTATTCCACTTTCTTGTTGCAGATCATATTTATCTGATTAACAAACATCCACGTAACAAAGGAATCAACATATTTATGTACATCGAGGCAATGGTGTGAAAACATTGGAGTTGGAACGAGTCCAAATAGATGACCTTTTTCAAAACTCTTCATGATGAGTCACATGCCAAACAAAACCAATAATGTTCCTTGAATCTGATGAAACAAATTCTGCACGGAATTTTTAACATAAAAAATAACCAACGTGATGGCCTTCATTTAGGCAATGACAAGATTAATTAGAAATTTGCCACCCAGTCAATATGTCATTAACTAAACCATTTTTCAAATTATGTGCCCAAAGCTAATTTGTGAGCATCACTATCTGATCAAAGTCAAGTGCTGAGGACACATAAGTTATGTATGCAAAAACATTATCAAACCTTCATTTGTGCAGGATCTGAAACTGCAAGCAAACGTTTTACGAAGGCATTCATAGCAAAAACAACATCTTCCCCAGCGCTATTTGTCAGGTCCTGCATATATTATTCATAAAAACTTGGTTAAAACAATAAAAAACCCCTATTGGAAAGATATAGATGAAGTGGTAGAGCCAACTAACTGTCGAGATTAAAGGATTTAAAATATAGTAAAAAGAACAAATATCTGATGCAATATGTTAACATAATTGTAACTAAAAGGAAAGTCAAAGTTGAGATTAAAAAACAAAACAACATAGTGTATCAATGAATGTTCAAATAAGCAGCAATTAGCATCAGTTAAGACTTGCATCCTCAGATCACAATATCTGGTAATGTCAACTTGTGCTTGTACTGTTTAATAGGGTCCGCAATACCGTACCGAGAGTTGCTCGAACGCGATGTCAACGTTGTGCATTACGCCGGTGTACTCCAACGGTCAAATTGACCGAGTATCAGCACCTGTAAGGTAATCGATTACCGAGTTGTGTCGTAGTAAATCGACCGTTACAAGCTGTACCAGAAGATGTAACGGTCGAAATTTCGGCCGTTACCAAAGGTAATCGGCCGAAATTTCGGCGTTTACCGCCCGATATATCTCCGGTAGATCAACCGACACGGAGATACAGCGCACGCCTTGAGAGCGGATCCGCGTGCACCGACAAAACATATCTTCAAACCATACCTTGTTTAAGACCTGTAAGGTAATATGAGGTAGTATACATAATTACCTCTTCGTTGCCAGATGGTTTTGAACAAAACATATCTCATTTTATTTGAGTTTTTGCCAGAAACCCATTAGAACTCTTTACTTATTCACAAAACAAATAAGAAAATGAAGTTTTATTTTTAAATTAAATAAAGTGCCCTAAAGGACCTACAAAAATTGAAGTGGCCCAAAGGGTCGACAGAAAACTATCATCTCCTATCTTGCATATTAAATCTTGACTTGCTTCAGGGCACTTTAAAAGTTTAAATTAGTGAATTTAGATACCTCTTGTAAGGGGTAAATCAGTGAGGTGTTCAGTATTATAACTCATCTAAACATGCTAATTAAATGCAAATAGATCTTCTATCTTCCAATCTTTATTTCCCAAAACCTGATTTTGTTTGCTACTGCTTTTATTTGCTGATATCTTCCTCACATTTTTCACAATCTTCTTAGCAGAATGTATATTATTTAAGCTGATGAACCAGTATCAGCATTTTAATTATATATATCTAAATTGCTGGCAAGTGCAACTCAATTTTACGTCCATCTCTTTTCAGGTGCAGCTTGCTTCGTTAAATCATCTGCCTCATGTCATGCCTATGCTCCAATGGAACTTACTGCAAATATCAACTTTTTAATATTGAAAGGCTACATTCTTTTCAAAATTATCAATTTAAGGAATGAATAGCATGGAGATACCTTTTGCAATGATGGGCATAAATTTTAACATCAATTGAATAAAATGTTCAGATTAAATGGACTTCCATCAAAGAATCAAATGTATATACAAATCAAGCTGAACTAGAAATCTAAAAAAATTGATTTTGTTTGACTTTGGTTCGATTTGAATTATTCTTTGAGATGAACAATTTGATATACACATTGATTGAGTTAGATATAAACTCATGAGTCTTCATTTAGTTAAAAGATAAGTCAGTACTGCATGAACCAACACAAAAATCTGATTTGGATTTAAACAAGTATCCAAAGCAGCAAGGAGACAAAATGAAGATATGAGAACAATTTAGAGAAAAAAAAAAACAAATTTAATAGATTATTCGCATGATGCTTACCAGGGTCCGCAAAATACCGTGCAAAACAAATTTATGGGCGTATCGAAGCGATTATTACGCCGGTGTACCGAGAAGGGGCTCCAACGGTCAAATTGACCGTTGAGTATCAAACATTTATTCGACCGTTAGAATGAAGTAACGGTAAATCGACCGCTTACCATGTCTTAAGTAATCTTGGCGAAATTTCGACCGTTACACCTATCTCCGTATCAACCGATATGGGAGATACCAGCGCATCGCCCGGGTAGAGGCGGTCCGCGTGCATCGGCACCCTGTCGGATCGTGCGTACGCCCGCACCGGCGGTACAGCTCGAAACTGCATACCTTGGAACATAAGAATGAAGTTTAGAATTGTCATGTAAGAAACCTTGGAACCAAGAACACCTACATCAATAGCTTGATCACTGATGTTAAAAAAAGTGCTCAGATGTGTTAACGAGTAACTGCTCAGATGTGTTTAAAAAAGTAGATTGGGCCTCAAAATTGGAAGACAGAGATGTTCATTGAGAGATCCAAGATGTTCTTTCATTGTTGCATTAGTCCTAGTACTGGTTTATTATTTTCCAACTTTACTCTTATTTAAGGAAGGCTGTGCAGTTGGATAAAAGTGAGTTGCATGTTAAAAACATTGTAAACAGAACACCAATAAACACCCTACAAAATAATGCAGTTCATGAGCATCTTTCCTCATCTCAAAAATGCTTTACATAGTCGGGTATGGGTATTGGAAAAACTTCATGCAGAAGAAAAAGTTGTATGAAACTATGAAATTGCACAAGCATGCTACAATTTTCAATACCTTTAAATTTTGAGGTTCAAGGGATTTTAGATAATCCAAAAGTTCATTGTGTCCATTTGCTGACCTCCTTGTGACTTGACGCTTCAGCTCCTCAACTTCTGATTCAAGAAATTCTATATACTTGATGGCATCCATCTTTTCAGGACCAGTAATCTTGTTCCACTTAATAACTTCTCCGGTAACTTTTTTCTGTGTACCAGGAGCATAATCTGAAACATCCTGAAATGATTAATGAGATCATATTATAGAACTCATATACTAAGACTAGAATGAGAACATACACAAATTCATGTGCACATTGAGAGCAGTATAAATCTGTCAGGTATCTGCACAAAAGAGATCCACTAGATCCATGGATTTTCTTACCTTGGTACCATAGATTGTGGTATTTCTGATTTAAGATATAATACATAAGTATCAAATAAGATTTTTCCAGTTTTGATCAATTTCAATATCAACAGAGAAAACAGAAGAACAAATTATAGCCCTTAACCTGATAAAGAAATAGATGTGCACTAGCAGAGACACGAGATGACATGAGACTTGTGATTAAACTCAGATTTTATAAGCATCTCTCTTCAAATAAAGTTTTTGATGTCTTTGTATTATCTAATATCGAACAGTATGGTGATTGGAGAAGCGTTAGAGATATCTTTAGCATTGCAAGTTGATATGTTTTGACTATTTTATGTGACATAAGTATAATCTTTAGTAAATTATATGACATGACTAGTATTTAATTTTTGATATAATCATTTTAATAACTTATTCTCCATTGTTTGTATTGGCATCTTTTATATAGTATTTTATCATTTAAACTTTGTTTCATGTATTTTATAGATATATCATTGTTACCTAATACCAAACCAAGTAACGATCTTGCAAACAATGTTGTTACAAAACTAGAAACTTCCCCATGTTAATTTGGATTTCCCTTCCTACTCCATTTCTTTTTCAGCTTGAGTTGGCACATGGATATAGTGTTTTTTCACATAGGCGGGATGGTGGGGATCAGTTCTGTTGTTAAATGAATCTGCAATGATTTTAAAAAACAAGAAGTCATTGTCTAACTTGTGACTGATTATTTTTTTCTGTTGTCTCACTAATTGAAAGATCATAAAGTGTGATTGAGATCCTTTGACATTATGCAGGGCTATACCAGAAAAGAGAATTCACAGGCAAACTAACTTTTTTCAAGGTTTGAAGTTTCGGCCAGGACCAACAGGCAATGCTTCAGATCAAAATGCTTTTTGCAAAGTTTCATCTGAAATTATATTAGTCAAAAGCTTTTATATTCAATCTTCTCCGGTGGGTTTTAAGTGGACACCAATGAAGCATCTTTTGTAATGCATTGATTAAAATAACTTATATAAAGAATGCAAAGCAGGCACAGCACCACTGTGTCAGTATGTTAAGCTTATGAAGGTGTACAAACTTACAACTCACATTCTTATTATTTGGTAGCAAAAAAATCAAATGAAGAAGTTTTCATTCATTTGCAATTAACTTAGAAAAACTGAAATAAAAAAAAAACAAAAGACCATTTTTTGCCCAACCAGAAATATATATTTAAATCTTAGTTCTTTATATATAAGTTTCTAAATGAGAACTCTCAGCTAAACAAGGAATGACACCCATGACCAACAAGTAAGACAATGTCTGACATCCATAAACAGATTAGCAATTGATTTGCATAGTGATCAAGGCTATTCATGCCATCTTAGTAGGAGGGAACAGGAGACCAATGGTCTGATCTCTTCGACACTGGAACACTTTCAATTTCTGACAGCTCAACTTTCGAAGCTGCTCTAAAATCTCATCATTTGCAAATGTCATTATTATGATTTAGTTGGAACTGATTCTTTGTTTTACTACTAGTTGCTAACATGTGCCTTTCTCTCAATCCGACCAACATTTATTGCTTTCATTTAAGAGGCTACTGGGTGCACTCTCTCTTCTTTTTGTGAAAAAATCAGATAATGTCATTGTATCTGTGAGAAAGATGGATGTGATTGTATATAAGACTATAAATATATAAAGTGGAAGGACTAATATAATTAATATGTAAGACTCAATGAGCCTACTATATTAATTGAGGTACATACACATTTTGGGTAATTTGATTTTAGACTTATCAAGTTATTTGTTTAATTATTAAGCCAAATAATAATAATAGTAAAAACATGGGAACATACCATGGTGTGAACCTAAAGCATGGTTTGCAATACCAAATGATATCGTCCGGTACGGGCGGTACATATCGGTCCAACAGGATACTAGTACGCGGACTGTCTGCTACCTCACGGTATCGCCTTTTTTATTTTTTAATAAAAAAAGATCATTTTTTTGTTTTTTAATATGCGACGTCGCCTCGACGAGGCGACATCGCCCGAGAAGGGAGGCGATGTCGTTTTTTTCTTTTTTTTTTAATATGCAACGTTGTGTTTTTTTTTAATATACGACATCGCATTGGTGATGTCACTTTTTTTTAATATGTGACGTCGCGTCAACAACATCGCCCGAAGGGATATATATATAATATTTATTTATATATATATAATATTTATAATTATATATATAATATTTATTTATATATATATAATATTTATAATTATATATATATATATACCAAACTGTCACGGACAAATTGTAAACGGCTTGTTCAGTGTAACGCTCATGTGTGTCCGTGTCCCTTTTAGTTTGTTATTACTTGTAAAGGGCTTGCCAAAGGCTAAATGCCCCATTTGAGTGAGTTTGCGACCATTGTTGGCTTGTCATGAAAAGTTTGTGTCATGTGGACACTTGTACTAGATTCGATCAGAGTGGACCAATTTTATACCTTTGTTGTGCAAATCGTTTCGAGCTTGTAATATCCATGGTTGGAATACGCATTGGCTATAAAGTGTTTGCTAAGAGAGTGGCTTCGCGAATCCCGTGTGGCGCTTTCTCTCCCGCCTTCTCTTTTGTAGGTCCTAAGGGATTGTAGGAGATTTCGAGAGGTGACCTTCGGTGATACGCATTGGTGCCGCACGGCTTAAACAAAACCAAAGTCCGTGACGATGGTATCGAGCGAGACAAGCCCACTTACAAACACTTAGCATGCAAACGCGTGGGGACCTAGCGAGGCACCACGAGTACAACAAGCTAAGAGGAATTACGAGCGCACAAAGGTCGGGATGGCCGAGTTCGAAGCGATGGCTCGACGTTAACACCCACCCTTGATGGTGCTCGAGGCAAGCGGAGTGCTTGCGCAAGGACGAGACCGGCAAGGTGGAGTGGGTTGTTCAACGATCGAAAGAGTTGTAAACTTAAGGAATTCGATACTCATGCACGGCCTTGCATGCGACGATGGATTGTTCGCGCCATCCCAAGCGGCCAGAAGGTCGGCGCCATGGAGCATTAAAACTTTCTCTTCCGTATGCGGGATACTTTCGTGAAGAGGTCAAGTGTGCGAGGTTTGGCATGTTGCTAGACCCGGAAGGTGCGATCGAGTCAGTATTGGTGAAATGTCACAATCTAGCAAGTGCATTTGCAAAGCGAATTTGGCACGCTTTGTTCAAGCAGAGGCGAAGTAGTCCAAGGATAGTGGTCTCCAAAACTTCCAAAGGAAGGAGGCGAAGAGCGGTTGCTCCAACAGATGATATCCAGGAGGGATAAGTCCCGATTCTCCATAGGGATAATCTTGTGCAATGAACCGCACTAGTTGAGGAGTACCTCAAGTCGAAGCTCGATGGATCGAGTGAGTGGTAAGGAGTCATTGCATGATCTCGCAAGTGGTGATGCGTTGGTGGACGCATAGCGAGATCAAGTGGGGGAGCAACCCAGGCAATACAAAGTGATGGCACACTTGGAGCCGATAGTGAGATCGGACTCAACAGAGGGCTAACCCGTGGAATGGTTGGCGTGAGGGCCACCATTAACACAATGCAAATCGAGAAGCGGAACAACTTGTGGGTAACTTGATGTACCCAAACCGCATGAAGGGAGTTGGCAAAGAAGATAGAACGTGGAGCGAAGGCGTGGAGCTTTCCTTAGACAGAAGTCAAGGACATGGACTCTTGCAGAGACAAGAGTAGGATCATGTCATTCCTTGAGTTCTCTATTCTGATGGAGCAGACTCATCTTGTATGGTGCCAAAGACGAAGGGAACTTCGGGGCATATGCACCTCATCTCGGTGAAGCATTTGACGGAGGAACTAAGGCGATACAACTTGCAGTGGAGAAGTTGGTGTTAGAAGGCCTTGCACGGGCAAGAGGATGCAGAGGCGATACTCAAGAATATGTCATAGTGTTGCTATTCAAGTGCCGCTAGAGGAAAGCGGTGCGCAATGGAGATCATTGTCTTGGTAGGGGCAAAGTCCCGGATCCGCATATGGTGCACCTATTTCAGCCAAGTCGTGGGACTTGTAAGAGTTGCTAGGCGATGGATCGCTCCTTGAGCTAGGCTTCGTCCGAGTGTGACCCGAGAATGGGTGGACGAAGGTCGATTGCCACAGAGCGAACAGAATCGAAGATGGCGAAGGACTGCGCGATGTGTTGGCGAGTCCACACACGGAGATATCGCAGCTTCGAGTTCATACCACAGGATCGAATGCAGGAGATGTCACCAAAGCACAAAGGATCAAAAGGCACTAAGAGGGGGTGAATTAGTGCAATGATTTAACTCGTATTCTTGAAACCGATTTCGCAAAGAAACACAAGTTCGTGGAAGAATTCGATTCGACGAAAGAGAACTTGAAAGTAATTGCTTGTGAAAAGGAACTAACTAAGAACTTGCGCCAAGAAATGAAGTGATTTCAGAAATGTAAACACTCACACATTTAAGGACACAATGATGTATAGTGGTTCGGCCAAATGACCTACATCCACTCTCAAGCCTTTGCGATGAGGCTCCGCTCTTCCACTAGCAAGTCCTTTGAAGGGAAGGATCAAACACCCTTTTACAACCCTTTACAAGATGTTCACACTTGTACAAGATCTCTCAAGAAGAAGAAAAGGTGAACACTTAGCAAAGAATACAACACTTTTAAAACTCTTCAAAAGCTCAAGACTCAAACTTTTTGTTCAAAGGGTGACCCTTTCAATGAGAAAGGGGGTATTTATAGATCCAAAAGTGGATTTAAAATTGGGCTCCAAATTCCAAGTGAATTTGGAGTCCCAGATTGGTGGTCAAAGCGGTGCCACCACACTGCAAGGCGGTGTGCCATCGCCGTCAAGGGTGGCGGTACCGCCGTGTCGATCTTGATCGACGTCTGGCGGTGCCACCGCCAGCAGCGGTGCTACCGCTCAGCCTGGTGATCAAGGGCGGTGCCATCGCTTGTACCAGGCGGTTTCCACCGCCGTCGAGCTGAATGGCGGCGGTGCTGCTTTGCACAGCGAAGCGTTCCACCGCTTTGTGTGTGGCGTAGGGCGGCGGTGCTACGCTTTCAGTCGGGCGTTCCACCGCCTCAGTGGCCGGCGGTTCCACCGCCAGCTTAGCGTTCCACCTCTTGCCCCATTCGACAGAGCCGAACGGGGCCTGCTTAGTCCTCGAACTTGACACAAAGAGTGGCCTGGTTGGCTCTCTATCGAATTTTGGGCGTGGATTTATTTCTTAAATCCTTGCTCTACTCATGTGTCTGCAAATTTACGAACATAACTTAACGTGATTTGATCGGACGCCTTCAAGTCGACTTCCCATGAGTACTACGACGGATTCGGCGAGCCTCCGATGCTTCCCTGATTGCTACCAAAGGTCTCCCAACAGATCTCGTAAGCCCAACTAGTCTTAATGGTTTCGAATCTTCCTAAGTTCCGCGAACCTTCGACGATCTTTGAAATGGACTTTCAAAACTTCGACAAGTCCCCGATTTGATCTTGATGGTTCCAAACTCTTCCGAAAATCTCTCGACTTAGATGAACTCTTGAACCCCGACGGACTTGGCCTTGATAAATCACGCGTTATGTTTTCTTTCCATCGTAGTAATTCCTGCACACTCATCTCAACAAAGAGATTAGTACAAATATTTCACCATTTGATTTCATCATCAAAATCCGAGATTTAACAATCTCCCCTTTTTGATGATGACAATCAATGGTGATGGAGTTATTCTTAACTCCCCTATGTATATGCCATACTGAAAAATTGCTTGAATTCAATTTTGAATTCAACATAATTAATTTTAATTTCAAGATTTCAAACTAGACATCAAGGATATCAAATGAAGTATACATATTCAAAAACATGATATCAAGAACCCAACTAAGTTTAATTTGGACATGTAGCGATATCATATGGCAATACACATATCATTTCTCCCCTTTGTAATCAACAAAAAGGAAACGAGGGAAATATAACAATAAGGAGGGTCGGAAAACATCACAAATGTGGAAAAGGAAATCGAAAACCGAAAACCATTCCACAAATGGCGAAAAGATGTATCATGAAGTTAAGACAATATAGATGTCACGATGTAAGGAATACAACATACATGTCAACATACAACATAAGTTTACATCGTTCAAAAGAAAACACAAAGACAAGCTACTTCTCGGAGGAATGCCAAGATGCCTATACATGTGATCGATCTTTAAGTTCATCTTCCGCATTTCCTTCAAAATTTCAATTTGCTTTGTAGTTTTACTTCATTTAACTCTCTCATGATCGGTCAAGAGTAGATGGAGCGAAAAAATGTCACCGATGTATGTGCCGCAACAAAAGGATCGGAGGAGGAGATTCATTTCCCAAGGACTGGTGTTTCGTGATGGTCTCACTACGGGGAGGTATATCACATCTCCTAGGTTGCTTAACCCCTATTCCATGCTCGACAAGACATCTAAGTCGTCTCGTGAGCTTTAACATTAATAACATTAAATTTTTCGATTTGTATTGCTTCTTCATCCGTGGAATGCAGATGTTATGGGCATCAATAGTCTAGTTATTAAACCTCCATATGGTAACATTGATCCTTTAGAAAGGACCTCTATCATGTGTCGCTGATTAGGTAACCAAAACAGAAATGTTGTCTAGTCATGATCCAATATAAGGTACCTAATTCGATGAAACTGATCTCATCATGATGAAACCGCTTAGAATAATAATGTTTATTAGAATGTGATGCAAAAATTTTAGAGTTAAAAGGTAATAAATGTTCACAACTCTTGGGAATTATTCCTAAATTTGGGTTTGCAAAACACAGCTTTCTAAAGCTTCGAGTGAGTGGCACCAATCAGGTCCATATCCCATTTTCCCGAAAATAACATCCTAGCTCTTTTTTCAACAATTCCAATTAATGAGCATATAGTATTATCACATATTTGAATCTCATTACCTAGAAGATAAGTTGACAAGCCATCATCATCAGCTTAAATTAGCATAGAACAACTTAACTAAACGTGGATAAATAGGTTCAACAATTTGCGAATAGGCAAAGCCTCTAAGTCCGCAAACCACATGAGAGGTTCTAAGTTTCCTAGTTGATTCAAATCAACATACTTTCCTTTGTGAATGGGTCTAGAACCAAATTCGAGAAAATCTAAGGGAGGCTTCTTGTGATTTAAACAAGGATTAGTCAAATGAATCTACCTCCATCCTTTTCCTTTGTCTCTTGATGTTCTTCTAGAGCCATTTCTATTCATGAATAATCGAAAATTAATCAAGAATGGAATGAAACTTCACAAGAAAATGAAGAGAAATAATTCTGCTTTTACCTTAGATTGGTTCTTTGAGATGTAGGAAGAATGAATCACGATAAAATCTCCTCCTTAGGCTTCTAGATAGGAAGAAATCACACCAATTTGAAGTTTAGAAGAGTTTGGAAGAGTGAGGAGAGGCGGTTCATAGATTAGGAGGCGGTTCTACCGCTGCCCTAACACATTTTATAGGAGGGTGTTCGGGCGGTTCCACAGCTTTCATTGTGAAAGTGCTTCCACCGCCGCTGTGGTCGACTTACCTGTAAGGTTCCACCGCCAAGATCAAGCGATGCTACACAGGTGCAGCACAAAACCACTTCGGATTTAATGTTTTACACCTCTCCTTTTTTTTTTTTTTTTTAAAAAATCTCGAGATGGGATGAAGTCAAAAGAAATAAATCCATGGACAATCCGAATCAAATTGATGGAAATCATAGTTTAAACATAATTTCAAGAAAAGACATCGAGAAAAAAGGTTACTTACTTGGGCGGTTTAGCATGCCTAATTCCTTCGAATAAAATCAAATTGTTCCTCATTTAACGGTTTCGTAAAAATGTCCGCTAATTGATGATTTGTATCAACAAAATCAAGAGTGACATTTCTACTACTTATACGTGATCACGTATAAAGTGATGCACGATGTCAATGTGCTTAGTGCGAGAGTGTTGGATTGGATTTTTAGTTAGACAAATTGCACTCGTGTTATCACACTTTATAGGAATATTTTTAAGTAGATTCCATAGTCCTCTAGTGTATTTTTCATCCGATAACTTGTGCACAAAGATGCACTAGCAGCTATATATTCAAACCTGTGTAGATAGTCTGAATCAATTTTGTTTCTTGGAAGTCCAAGAAACAAGTGCATGTCCTAGAAATTGGCATGTTCCTGATGTGCTTTTTCTATCTAGTTTACATCCACCAAAATCCGCGATCTGCATAAGCTTTCAAACTAAAATTTTCAGATTTTGGATACCATAATCCAAGATTAGGGGTCCCTTTAAGATATCTAAGAATCCTCTTGACCGCTTTCAAGTGAGATAGCTTAGATTAGCTTGGAATCTTGCACATAGCCCTACACCGAACGTGATGTCGTCCGGTTGCGAGTGAGATAAAGCAGTGCTACCTATCATGCCCCTATAAGTTTTTTGATCAAAGCTTTCTCCATTTTCATCCATATCTAATTTAGTGGAGGTGCTCATAGAGTGCTAATTTCTTTTGATCCATCCATATTGAATCGCTTTTAACAATTCCAATGTGTATTTTGATTGATTTAGAAATATACCATTACTTAGTTGCTTGATTTGAAGTCCTAAAAGAAATTTAGTTCTCCCATTAGGCTCATCTCAAATTCATCACTCATATCCTTAGCAAATAATTCACATAGTGATTTATCACAAGATCCTAAAATGATATCATCAACATAAATTTGAACAATAAGAAAATTGTTTTCAAAATGTTTAATAAACAATGTAGTATCAACCTTGCCTTTAGTGAAATTATTTGAAATCAAGAAAGAACTAAGCCTCTCATACCAAGCCCTAGGGGCTTGTTTAAGACCATATAAGGCCTTAGTTAGCTTAAACACATGGTTAGGAAATGAGAGTTTTCGAATCCGGTGGTTGTTCAACATAAACTTCTTCGAAATGAAACCATTTAAAAATGCACTTTTGACATCCATTTGAAATAATTTAAAATCTTTACTACTAGCATAGGCAAGGAGCATCCTAATGGCTTCCATCTTGCCACTTGCGGGCGAAGGTTTCTTCATAATCGATACCTTCTTCTTGGTTTGAAACCTTTGCCACTAGTCTAGCCTTGTTTCTAACCACGATACCGCATTCATCTTGCTTGTTTCTAAAGACCCACTTAGTACCAATAACTAAGTGGTCATTAGGTCTAGGAACAAGCTTCCATACCTCATTCCTCTCAAATTGATTCAATTCTTCTTGCATTGCGATAACCCAAGAATCATCTTTTAGGGCATCAACGGTGCATTTGGTTCAACTTGTGAGAGAAGGCAAAGCATGAGCACAAAAATTTTTGAAAGAAGAGCGAGTTTGAACCCTTTCGATGCATCTCCTATAATTAACTCCTCGGGATGAGCATCTACATACTTCCATTCCTTCGGTAAGGAAGTTTGGGAAGAAGATGCTTCCAAGATGTTATTTTGAGGAGAGGGTTCATTCAAATTCAAATCATCAAGACCAAAATCATCATCAAAATCTTTTTCTTAAATTCGAAATCTCATTAAAAACCACATGAATAGATTCTTCTATAAGTAAGGTTCTCTTGTTGAAAACACGAAAAGCCTTAAACGGAAGAATAACCAAGAAATATGCCTTCATTGGATTTTGCATCGAATTTTCCTAAGGCATCCTTTTCATTCAAAATAAAGCATTTGCAACCAAAACTTTAAAGTAAGAAACATTGGGTTTTTTATCATTCCATAATTCATACGGAGTTTTGGATAGGGATGGTCTCACTAGAACTCTATTCATCACATAGCAAGTCCGTATTCACGGCTTCGGCCCAAAAATATTTTGGTAAATTATATTCATTTAACATGGTTCTAGCCATTTCTTGCAAACTTCTATTTTTCCTTTCTACTACTTTATTTTGTTGTGGATTTCTTGGAGTAGAAGTTGTGATTGTATCCGTTTGTTTCACAAAAATTTTGGAAGTCATGATTTTGAAATTCACCTCCATGATCACTTCGAATTGATGAGATCATAAAGCCTTTTTCATTTTGAGTGAGTTTACAAAATTTAGAGAAACATTTGAAGCAATCACTTTTATGAGCCAAAAATAGGTCCAAGTGTATCTACTATAGTCATCCACAATTACAAAGGCATATTTGCTACCTCCTAGGCTTGTTATGTCAATTGGTCCAAATAAGTCTAAGTGGATCAATTGCAATGGTCTAGTGGTGCTAATGTGATTTTTGATTTGAAACTAGTCTTTATTTGTTTTCCTAGTTGACATGCATCACATACCTTATCCTTAACAAATTTCGTGTTTGGGATACCTCTTACTAAATCTCTAGATGAAATCTTAGAGATTAGTTTCACGCTGCATGGCCTAGCCTCCTACGCCAAAGCCAAGCGCCATCATTCAAAACCGAAAAACACATTTCATTACTTAATTTATCAATATTTATTGTGTAGACATTGTTTTGTTTTAAAGCAATCATGGATATGTTGTTGTTGGGTTTTTCATAATGCAAACATTGATTCAAATCTAACAACATAACCTTTATCACATAATTGACTAATACTTAAAAGATTATGTTTTAAACCATCAACTAGTAACACATCATCAATTGAAAAACTCGATTTGTTACCTATGGTTCCTTGCCAATGATTTTACCCTTGTTGTTGTCTCCGAAAGTGACATATCCTTCTTCTTTGCTAGAGAGCATAGAGAAACGAGATGGATCTCCCATCACGTGTGCTTGAGCATCCACTATCAAGATACCATTTCTTGCTCCTAGCTTGTGAGTTTGTCTCTGAAAAGAAGATTGTTTTTAGGTACCCATTTGATTTTGGGTGCCTTACAAATCGATCTATTTATTTTGTAATTTATCATTGAATTGTTTATGGTTCCTTTAGGAACCCATATCAACTTTTGTGGACTAATTTTCTTGAATGGACATTTGTAGGTAACATGTCCCGCTTTGCAAAAAATTACATTTCAAATGGGATGATACATGCAATGTAGACCCTTTAACAAAGGTGGTGGGATTTTGGTGAGAACCTCTCACAATCCGATACCACTTCTATTTCCGACATGACCTTTGTTAGCAAGAATCATGTCTAAGCCCTTGCTACCGACCTTAAACTTGTTTAGGGTCTCTTTGAGTAGCAAGTTCTCCCTTTTTGTTGCATCTAAGTCTTCACACTTAGAGCATGGGGGTAGAGAAGGGTTTTGAAGACTATTGAATTTACTTTGTAATAAAGCATGCTCTTTCTTAAGTAAATTGAACTTCTTACTAATAGTTCTACATTCATCAAACAACTCATGAAAAGCCATAGAAAGTTCATCGAAAGATAACTCTTCATTAAGTAACTCACTAACCTCTTTTCCAAATGCCATTAGAGCGAAGTTTGCCTCCTCTTTGTTGCTAGCCTCTTCAATCTCGGAGTCACTTGAATCATCCCATGTGGCCTTCAAGACTTTTTCTTCTTGAATTGCTTCTTCTTGGCTTGAGGGCATTCATTCTTGAAGTGTCCCGGCTTCTTGCATTCGTAGTAAAATGACTTGGTCCTTTTTGTGTTCAAATTTGCTTTTGTGTCATTTTGAACTTGTTCTTTCTTATGAATTTCTTAAACTTTCGAGTTAGAAGTGCAATGTCATTGTCATCGCCCTCGCACTGATGTTCCTTCCAAGTGGTCTTCTTGTGTTCTAAGTGCCATATCCTTCCTGTTCTTCGGAAGGGGGTTCTCAAGCTCTTCAGAGCATGGCACGTCATCTCGTAAGTCATTAGAGATCCAATAAGTTCTTCAACGGGAAATACTTTAAGATCCTTGGCCTCTTGAATGGCTGACCTTTGATCCCAACACTTTGGAAGGGATCTTAAAATTTTAGTTACCAATTCAAAATTCAAAAGCCTTTACCAAGAGCTTTAAGTCCATTGATGACATCCGTAAAGCGGTGTACATGTCTCCAATGGACTCATTTGGTTTCATCCAAAAAAGTTCGTAGGGAATGCACAAGAATGTTGATTTTGACTCCTTCACTCTGGCTAGTGCCTTCATGAGTGATTTCAAGAGTGCGCCAAATATCAAAAGCCGATTCACAAATGGAAACCCGATTAAACTCATTCTTATCAAGTGCACAAAATAAGGCATTCATAGCCTTTGATTGAGAGCGAAAATCTTCTTCTCCGACTCATTCCATTCACTCATCTAAGAGAAGATTTTGCATGGGCCATTTTCGACAATGTTCCAAAGTTCAAGTCCATGGAGATAAGAAAATTCTCATACGAGTCTTCCAATACGTATAATCCGACCTATCAACATAGGTGGATCGAGTAATGGAGAGACCTCTTGCATACCGGAGTAGGCCATCTCTCTGGGTTTTAAACCAATATGAGAGCAAACCTTGCTCGATACCAATTGAAAGGATCAAAAGGCACTAAGAGGGGGTGAATTAGTGCAATGATTTAACTCGTATTCTTGAAACCGATTTGCAAAGAAACACAAGTTCGTGGAAGAATTCGATTCGACGAAAGAGAACTTGAAAGTAATTGCTTGTGAAAAGGAACTAACTAAGAACTTGCGACCAAGAAATGAAGTGATTTGAAATGTAAACACTCACACATTTAAGGACACAATGATGTATAGTGGTTCGGTCCAAATGACTTACATCCACTCTCAAGCCTTTGCTCATGATGAGGCTCCGCTCTTCCACTAGCAAGTCCTTTGAAGGGGAAGGATCAAACACCCTTTACAACCCTTTACAAGATGTTCACACTTGTACAAGATCTCTCAAGAAGAAGAAAAGGTGAACACTTAGCAAAGAATACAACACTTTTCAAAACTCTTCAAAAGCTCAAGACTCAAACTTTTGCTCAAAGGGTGACCCTTTCAAAGAAAGGGGGTATTTATAGATCCAAAAGTGGATTTAAAATTGGGCTCCAAATTCCAAGTGAATTTGGAGTCCCCAGATTGGTGGTCAAAGCGGTGCCACACTTTGTCGAAGCGGTGCCACCGCTCAGTCGATCTTTGATCGACGTCTGAAAGCGGTGCCACCGCCTGAGGCAGCGGTGCTACCGCTTCGATCCGGTGGATCAAGGGTGCCCGCGCTTTTCACCAGCGTTTCACTTGGCCGCCATCGAATGGCTGGCGGTTACGCTTTCGCATAAAAGCGTTCCACCGCTTTGTGTGTATGTCTTGGCGGTGCTACCGCTTCAGTTAGCGGTTCCACCGCTTGGCTTCAGCGGTTCCACCGCCTCAGTTGGCGGTTCCACCCGCCCCAGCTTGAGGCGGTTCCACCTCTTGCCCCCATTCGACAGAGCCGAATGGGGCCTGCTTAGTCCTCAACTTGACACAAGAGTGGCCTGGTTGGCTCCTATCGAATTTTGGGCAGGATTTATTTCTTAAATCCTTGCTCTACTCATGTCTGCAAATTCTGAACATAACTTAACGTGATTTGATGGACGCCCTTTCAAGTCGACTTCCGATGAGTACTACTACGGATTCCTAGCAGCCTCGATGCTTCCCTGATTGCTACCGCTGGTCTCCCAAATGACTCGTAAGCCCAACTAGTCTTACTGGTTTCCGAATCTTCCTAAGTTCCGCGAACCTTCGACGATCTTTGAAATGGACTTTCAAAACTTCAACAAGTCCTCGATTTGATCTTGATGGTTCCTAGCAACTCTTCCGAAAATCTCTGACTTCCGATGAACTCTTGAACCCCGACGGACTTGGCCTTGATAAATCACGTTATGTTTTCTTTCCATCGTAGTAATTCCTGCACACTCATCTCAACAAAGAGATTAGTACAAATATTTCACCACTGATTTCATCATCAAAATCCGAGATTTAACAAATGCGCGACGATGATCACGATCGTGGTGGAAAAGT
Source organism: Musa beccarii (assembly GCA_024322285.1). Lineage (NCBI taxonomy): Eukaryota > Viridiplantae > Streptophyta > Magnoliopsida > Zingiberales > Musaceae > Musa > Musa beccarii. The sequence goes on along the minus strand of CM044397.1, from coordinate 51,899,791 downwards.
TCGCGGCAAGTCGACACACACAAAGCGAGTCCCATGGGGACTAGATCATGAGAGGTATGATCGAGAGCGCGGCTTGTTGGGAGCTCCATTTCGATGAACAACACGATGGCAAGAAGAGCTATAGATTCAAGCAAAGTGAATGCCATGGTACCACGCAGGTGGGTCTTCCGCATGCGTGCATCGAATGTTGCATTGAATGGAAGCCTTGACATCGCCTTATTTGCACTATCGAGGAAGAAGTTCGATGCAAGTACCAGGGAGTCCCACAGGGGACCGGATCATACTGAGGTATGATCGAGTCTTTGAAGAGAGTGGAACTACTTGAGCTCACATTCGCTAAGGGAGCCCGACAAGTCGAGGACAAGGCCGAGTAAGCGAACATTGCAAACCCAATGAAGCTAAGGAGAACAGAAATGGTGCAAGTCCTACAACATGAGTGGCGGTGGCCATACATGGGAGTTGTAGTCTGCCTTTCCAAATGACCAAGTGGAATCGCCTGAGAACACAGAGGTGTTGAAGCGTGGTCGGGAAAAGGGTGAGGAAGCAATGACGAGTCCAAAGGGGACTCAGCTACCCAAGATCAGTCATCGGTTAGAAGGAAGGTGGACTCAGAGGAGTGCCGCAGTGCCCTAGAGGCAGATCTACCGATCACGAAGAAGGGATGTAGATGCGAGACAACGGATAGTAGTGCCATGGGCGTTGCAGTGCCATGGTACCGCAGAGGCGGGACTTCCGGAGTCATCAATCCTTGCTCTCATGGAGGAGAGCACTTGGTCGTGAAATGGGCCGTGGGAGGAGAATGCTTTGGCAAACTCCATGTACCAAGACTAGGTGAAGGGCGTAAGCCGAGAACTTCGTAAGACCTGTCACAGACTTTCCATCAAGATAGCCGTGAGTGAAGGACTTCAGGTCAATGCAAGAGTGCATGACCAAGGATCGAGCAGCAAGACGCTGCAGATCTTGCCGCACTTTGCTACTCGGAGGAGTCGGCGATGCAAATGATGGAGAAGGCGGTGCAATCCCAAAGGCGACCAAACCTATCGGAGACTTACTCCAAGTCGGAGCGATAACTTCTTGCATTCCAGAAGTTCAATGGCAATGAGAAGGTGAATCATAGTAGCTGACTCAACGCAAGGATTGCAAACACTTCAAGTGCTTCGGAAGTGTGAGCTAAGAGCAGGCAAAGTCTAGTAACCAGCTTGACGCACGAAGTATAATCTCGAGGAGGCGGGCGAAGTCAAGTAACCTTTGCCTTCTCAACTCTCAAGAGAATGGCGAAACCGAGTACCCCACTCTCTTAGTTATCTAGCGAGAGCTCTGCACAAATTCAAGACCCTTCAAGAGACTAATGGAAGACAACAGATTGTCAAGTCCTCACCAACGGTGATCATTACTTGAGTAGTAGATTGTATCGCTTTCATTTCCCAAGTGAATGTCAATCGAAAGCGGAAGTGATGCGAGCCTACTTGGGCAAGACAATTAAGTGGAAGGAGATTCGATGGGCAAATTTTACAGAGGAAGGACCTGAAAACTTTAAAGGGTTGCGAGGCGATGCTCGTTAAAGCTCCAACAAGCATCTATCCTGTTCAAGAGACTAGAAGAATTTGAAGATCGGCGATATCAAAGATGATCTTTTCCTTCATCGATGAATCCGCAAGAACCAAAGAAGGATCGGCGATAACTCGCCAACCCCACACCGTAGTCGAGATATTGGCGAGTTGAAGCAAGACGGGCGGATTAAAGTTCGACGACTCAACAACAACAAGCGGAGAACAATTAGAGTCAAGGGGCGATCGCGGCGGAGCGTAAGATCGAAGATCCAACAAAGAAAAGAAGTTCATGTCGGCAAGAAAGGCTTCACGAGGCGTCGAAGGAATAAGTGGGGAGAATGTCACGACAAATTGTAAACGGCTTGTTCGATTGTAACGCTCATGTGTATCCGTGTCCCTTTTAGTTTGTTATTACTTGTAAAGGGCTTGCCAAAGGCTAAATGCCCCATTTGAGTGAGTTTGCGCCCATTGTCGAAACCAGACAGAAAGTTTGTGTCATGTAGACACTTGTACTAGATTCTGATCAGTAGTGGACCAATTTTATACCTTTGTTGTGCAAAACTTTTCGAGCTTGTAATATCCATGGTTGGAATGTGCATTGGCTATAAAGTGTTTGCTAAGAGAGTGGCTTACGGATCCCGTGTGAAGCGCTTTCTCTGTCCCGTCTTCTCTTTTGTAGGTCCTAAGGGATTGTAGGAGATTTCGGAGAGGCTGACCTTTGCGGTGATACGCATTGGTGCCGCACGGCTTAGGCAAAACCAGCTAAGTCCGTGACAAAACGGTATACCGAAATATACCGTTCGGTATACTGTACCATACCATATCGAAAAAGTATCAAAACTCTGGTACTATACGAAATTTCAATCCTTGACCCAAAGTATGCTAGATCTCCAACTTTAATGAAAACATCAAATCCTAAATATACTTTTACTAATTTGAGAGTCTAAACTTAGTTCTGATTGTGATAATTCATATATGATAATTAAAATATATAACAATTATTATCCACAAGTCTGATGTTCTGAACCATGATGTAGTCATGATTATAGCTCCTGTTAGTTTAAATATCTATATTTTTTAAAGTTTTAATTTTTATTGCTTTAATCAATTTTAGAGATTTGAAATACGATTATATTCTTTGATGTTCTTAGTTTGTATACATTGACTAGTTTGTAACTGGCGTTTTACATGTTATTTCCATGGAATTGTTTGATAATTGTGATCTCTTAGACCAGCAATTCACGTATCCATGGGACCCAAAAATACCTACCAATTGGAAGCGGCCAACAGCCTCCGACGAGGCCTTCGTGTGATTGGTTAGGTAATAGGGTAAGCTTTCGTAGAGTAAGTGTTAGTTTCTTTTGTATTTTTCCTAAATAAATCTTATTTTTGGCTTTTTTAAATCACACCTTTCAAGTCTTCGATATCATCTTCTTTTTGTCCGCCATTTAAGTAACATCAACCATTTCAGTAACATCTTTTAGGGTTAGTAGAAAGTTTCGTTCTTTGGGTGGGACAACGTGAGCATGTTAATGGACGAGATCATAGAAGTTATTGTGCAAGCATGGAATCTGTCGTTCGTTTGAATGCCTAAGGATGCATGAGAACGTGGCAAAATCTGAACCGTTGGAGAGGAAGTGGGAATTTAAACGACTGATGTTACTTACGCAAATAGATCAATATGCGAACAAAAAGAAGATGGCATCGAAGACTTGGAAGGTGTGATTTCAAAAAACCGAAAAACAAGATCCATTTAGAAAAAGTACATAGGAAACTAACACTTACTCTACGAAACCTTACCCTATCACCTAACCAATAACATAGAGGCCCCACCGGAGGCTATTGGTTACTTTCAATTGGTAGATAGTTCTGAGCCCCATGGATAGGTGAATTGATTAGTCTAAGAGATCACAATTACAAGGAAATAACATGTAAAACACCAGTTGCAAATAAGTCAATGTATACAAACTAAGAACATTAAAGAATATAATATGATGTCAAATCTCTAAAGTTGATTAAAGCAGTAGAAATTTAAACTTTAAAAAATGTAGATATTTAAACTAACAGGTGCTATAATCATGACTACATCATGGTTTAGAACATCAAACTTGTGGAGTATAATTGTTATATATTTTAATTATCATATATGAATTATCATAATTAGAACTAAGTTTAAGCTCTCAAATAGTAAAAGTACATTTAGGGCTTGATGTTTTCATTAAAGTTGAAGATCTAGCATACTTTGGGTCCACACCATGGTATGTTCCCATGTTATTATTATTATTATTATTTGGCTTAATAATTAATTAAATAACTTGAAAGGTCTAAAATCAAATTACCCAATATGTGTACGTTTCTCAATTAATATAGTAGCCTAATTTAGTCTTACATATTAATTATATTAGTCCTTCTACTTTATATATTTATAGTCTTATATACAATTACATCCATCTTTCTCATAGATACAAAAACATTATCTGATTTATGACAAAAGAAAGAGTGAGTGCACCTAGTCGCCTCTTAAATGAAAGCAACAAAGGTTGATCGGATTAAGAGAAAGACACATGTTAGCAACTAGCAGCAAAACAAAGAATCAGTTCCAACTAAATCATAAAAATGACATTTGCAAATGATAAGATTTTAGAGCAGCTTCCAAAGTGGAGGTGACTGTCACAAATTGAAAGTGTTTCCAGGTGTCAGAGATCAGACCATCATTCTCCTGTTTCCTCCCACTAAGATGGCAACAATTGGCATCATTGTGAAACTTTTCCTATTCAAACATAACATAGTCAAAAGATATTGCAAAACTTCATTCGTTGCAATTTCAAATGTGAACTTACATCAACAGCAATATCTTTGCAGTCCACTGTGTCATGCTACAGGGTTAGAGGGATGTAAATCAATTGCCAATCTGTTTATGGATGGCATGAATAGCCCTGATCACTAAGCAAATCAATTGCCGATACATTTATGGATGTCAAACATTGTCTTACCTTAATGAAAACACTCAACTAAACAAGGAATGACACCCATGACCAACAGGTAAGACAATGTTTGACATCCATAAACAGATCGGCAATTGATTTGCTTAGGGATCAAGGCTATTCATGCTAGTCAAAGTACGAGATTTAAGACATTCCCCACAACTATTATACCAGCAAAAACATGCTCAATTGATATACACCTTCAAGTAACGTTAAAAAAGTAAACCTCTAAAGAAATTCATACAGAACAATAAAGATTTTGTGATAATTGAACATGCAAGGCATCTAAAGATCAAATTTGATGCAGAAATCAGACAAAGGAAACAGAAGTATTAAAAGCTTCATCATAATTTTAGTTCAATAGTAAAATTTCGAAATACCATGTTATCTTTTGGTTCAGGAAGTGCTATCTGATCTAGACTTTGCTGCAACTCAAGACGATATTGTGCATTCCTAAACATGTAACCAGTCATCATAACACTGTACATTAGTTGTGCCAGATTCTCAGCAACCTGAAAAGAAAAGAAAGAGGGCATCAAAATCAAATTGAGAACTAAAAGATAATTGTTGCATAGAGGAAGGCGTGCTATATTATGATCTTATATTGAACAAAACGAAAGCTATGACAGAAGGCCAATAAAGCATGATTAAACTGAAAACATACCGTGGTAACAGTTACTGAAAAGAACTGAGGTGGAAGTGTTCCAATCATATTTGCCACAGTTTGTCTCATAGCATCGACAACCTCCAAGGGTAAAAGAAAACACAAGAGTGGTCTAAGAAATTTAGAATCTTAATAAGCATTACTTGCTGCATGTTATAATTATGCTAGGAACAAGAAATACAGAGAGATGCTAGTGTTAAAATATAACAAGGGAATATCTTGAAATGAGGTCATGTACAATTTTGTTGATTATCTCAAATTATGCCATAAAAGAAGCACAATTCAAACACTAGAAGAAATATCAGATGACAACCCACCTGTTTTGGTGCTCTTTTAACAAATAGCTCCATAAATTCTGGCTGAACATTTTTGACATATTCCAAAAGAATGTCCCTCCTGCTCTTGGGCTGAATATATAAAATCAGACCTAAGAATTCTTTCATTGGGCATGAGTAAAATGCATATGCACAATTAAACTCAACATGATAATCCATAATTACTAACATCAACTCATCATGATTCAAGAAGCATGATTAGTGCATATGCAGCATGAATGTCCTCATGATTGGTGCCTGTGCATCATAAACATCATAATCAATCACTTACATATGAACAAAACCAGTATCATATTCTATTTAACAGTATACTGAGTATAACAAGTTTTAAAACAAAGCTACAACAATGATGAAGCAGAAATTTCTTCCTGGAAATCTTTGCAAAATGAACAACGTAAATTTTTAGCTTAGTGATTCCATCAGACCCATCATTCATATTATGAAGACATCACACCACCACCACCACCACCACCAAGGGGTGGGTTAATTTCAAAAAGAATAAAGTAAGAGATGTGAAACATGGTTTGATACCGAGGAAGCAAATCATACCAAGTTAATTGGCATGTATTGACACGAGCCAAAAAGTAAATACCAGAAAGGTATAGTTGCAACCATCTAACTCGTGAAGGCAATTAATTCAAACACTGGTAACTGAAGACAGCACACAAAACGCGAAGCATCAACAACATGATAAAACAACAACACAAAGAATCAAACGGCACCGATTGGCACAAAATGCATCAGAACTGGAGTCTGGAAGTTCAATAGTTCAATCTAGGTGCATCACGCTACCAGATAGGGATGCCATCACGTGCAGGCTAAGGAAAATCTCAGCAGGAAAGCACCTTTCTGCTACCAAACGTAAGATCGCCCACATTTTTAGATTACCTGGCAAGTAAAGGCAAGTCCACAGTTGCCCGCTTGCGGACAATACAAGAGCACTAACAAGAACGATTAACAAACAGTGATGTGGTGAACCTAACCACGACTCCTCGGCATTGGTTATCCATGCCCAACAAAAGACAACAGTCATCAGGTCGAAGAGAACAAGGAAATCAACTCCACCATTTCTACTTCCGATTTGAGGGCAAAATGTAATCAAGAACACATCGGAAACCCAAAACGGATTTGCATACCGAGCTCCCTTTAGGAGGTTGGGTATCGCCGGCATCGGAATCTTGGGCCCGCACGAGCTTCAATCGGCATCTTCTCCTCCTCTGTAAGGGGAAGGAGAGGGAGAGGAACAGGATCGAGGGAGGGGAAGCGGAGGAGAAGACAGGGGAGAGAGAGGAGGGAAGGGCGGCAGAGAGAGGTTTCAGAGTGAAGAGGTGGGAAGACATGAGGGCGCTCTCGTCACCCAATCTGTCTCCAATCCCAATGCTGCGTTTGCTGATATCTTCAGGTGAGAAATTACCACATGAATTTTCTATTCAAAAAAAAATTGTTAAGCGCTAAAAATCGTGAAGGAATATAATAAGCATTTTTATGAAAATAAAAAATGAAACTCATTTATTCACACGTATTAATTTTAGGGCAAGATTATAGAAAAAAATTCCAATTTAAAAATTTTTATATAAATATTTTAAAAAAAATAATCATTTTCTCCTATCGATCACTGTCCTCCACTTAATCTTTGGTCACGTCACGCCTCTACCTCGAACAACAGTCCACACTTCCGTCCTAACTAATAATAAGGGGCTTCATTCTTGTTGGACTAATCACCTATTCTTATTTTTATTCTATAAAATTTATTGTTTATAGCCTTTACAAAAAAAACGGAGGGGTCATAATGACATAAGAGGTAAATAATTTTTTTACATGATTAGAATATTATATAAAAAATAATAAAATTAAGAGTTTTTTTCATAAATTTACTATATATATAACTTAATTTTTTACTATGTTGGTGAGCAATTGATAGTTACATATCAAGTCACATGTTTCATAATGCATTAATGGAAAAGGCAGGCGTGATTAAGATGGGTATTGATGGTGGAGCATTTTGCCCTGTTTGAAGCTGGAGAATCACAAGTAGTGAAAAAAACAAAGATTGAAATGATTGTTCATAACTCTTTCGTGAATACATCCAAATGACATCATACTTTTACCTCCATTTAATTTTTTTATTTTAAGAAGGTAAAATAGATATAGATGGTCTTCGATTCATTGTTAAAATCGGAATTAGAATTAGAGTGACACCTTCATATGTTTGGTTGATATTATTTAATCTGATATTTTTTTAATATCAAATCATTTTTTTAATATTTATATAATTTGTATATTATTTCATTTATTGAGATTTATACTATCTATTAAAAGATATTAATTTATAGTATGGTTATACAATTCCCATTTTGTTATTTGACAGTGTTCTATGATTTTTTTAGTATTTTATAACAAAAATATTGAATGTAATATACGTGAAGTAAGAAAGAATATCATTAATATGTGTTATTTTAATTTTTGAACGGTTTTAATATAATTTTAAATTTCAAATTGTGATGAAGAATTTATGCTAAGATGAGTAATGAACCAAATCTCGTACCACATAAAAGAAATACTCTACCCTCCAAAACAAAGGAGGATAGCTTATAATTTCGCAACTTATCATTCTTCATGTGCTTTGTTTTTCTTACTTTTGGCTCTGAATTGTGCAGGAAATAGAATAAAATATATTCACAAAAAAAGATAATTAAAGGTTTTGAAAACATACAAACCAACTTGAGTAATACTTCAATAAAAAATATTTCAAAAACATTACATAACCAACACTTGGTAACATGTTCTATTTTGTATCATCATGGATATAAAACGAATGAAGACATTCTTTCCTACCACATTATTCACGTGTAAACATTGAGACTACGGATGAGAACAAGATTTATCCATTTCATTCAATGATTATGGCAAGAATTTATGTCAATTGGAATTATGTAGAAGTAGTATATATTTGCCATTATAAATCTTGATTTAGCTATTTTATATATGTACATATATATATATCCTCGAAATATTGAGGCTGCATTAGAAAGCATATATATTTTTTTAATGCGTAGTATTTGTTGGGTGAAATTATATTTCAAAACTTCACTTCATATTTTAAATAAATTTCCCCTTATAATATTTTTAATTTTTTTCAAATTGAATATTTTTTTATTAAAATTAATAAGTAAATAAATAAAAATATGAAATCCTATAAAAAAAATTTGTATGGCTCAGATATATAATAAATAAAAATTTAATCATATAAATAAACATAAAAGAAATATTTAAAAATAAATAAATAAAACTTTAACTTATGAACAATATAAATCATGTTTATTTTTTATTAAATTATATTGATAATCTTATAATTTTAGATAGAATCATAAAATATTTTTAAAATTTTAAAAATTATATAAGCATATCACAAATGTTAAAATGCTAATGATATCAATTTTAAGCATCTCAGTGCACACCTCTGTCGAAGATGTGCTCCCCCGCCCGGCGCCCACCCGCCGCTTGGGTCGCATATCTGCAGGCTGTCGTCGCGCCATTCGGTCCAGCCCCACTCGCGGTCCAGTGCCGCCCCCACGTCGGCCGCGCACTGCCTCGTGCATGCCGGCTCGCACTGCCAGCACTTCTCCCCGCTCAGCTGTCCCTGGCTCTCTATCGACACCATCGGCACGTCGTTCGGCCCCGGCGGGTACCCGTACCGCCGGTCGCTCACTACGCAGAAGGGGACCCCGATCTCCTCCCACCGCACCTTCGAGCTCGTCAGCTGCGCCTTGAGTGCTGACTCCGAGTTGAGGTGCCGGAAGCCGGCGGCGTCGAGGCTGGGGATAAGGGAGAGGCGGGAGAGAACGACCTCGGAGGTGGCACGGTCGCCGACGCCGAGACGGTCGTTGAGGCCGCCGTAGAGGTAACCGGATGGGACGACGTAGTTGCCCTGAAAGGCGCTAATCACGTCGAGCGGGGTGGACCAGTAGCCGTCGACGCGGTTCCGGACGATCCTGTCGTAGGTGAAGTTGCCTTTAGATTCCTGTGATTTGATCATCCTCAGGCAGCCTTCCACTAGGTTAAAACACTGCAGCAGACCCTGCAACAAGAATGGCAAACAAGCGTCAGAACTATACAATACGAATTACGTTGACTACTGTAACAATAACTTCGAAGCATAAACGTATAACAAATCAATTGCACTTACATCATCTGAATCATAACATACGACATCTTTCTAATCGTATGATTGTTCTTGATCACTTCTGTATATGTATGATTTAGATATGAACACCTTCAACAAGGGTAGGAGGAGACCAAGCTCACCTGGGTCCTGTTGGGCGAGCCGTTGGCCGTGAGCACCCGCTATTGCGACTCTGTCGTCAGCATCGTCTTCTGCGTAGAGATGCGGACGACGGCGACTCTCGGCGCGGCCTTGAGCAACGAGAGTTTGTACGAGTCCTTGTCGAGCGGACTGTGGAGGAAGATATCTGCGCTCGGGAACTCCTCAAGCAAGTTCCTCACGATGGACGGCCCCGTGAACTCGAACCGCCGCGCTCCGCCCACGAGGCAGATGGCGATCCTGCTCCGCTCAAGCTCCCTCTTCCTCCCGCCGATCCTCTCGGACATATGCGCCGTATCTCCGGCGGAGGAGGATGTATTTAGTTCTCCATTGGTTGGAAAATAGAGTCATATCAAACTGCAACAGTAGAAGTCAGCACATGGTGTATGGGATATCATGCACGTGCTTGGCACGTGAAGAGTTAGATTTGGCTGTCTTAATAGGCTATTTATAAACGGGATGTTGCAAATAAAATTATTTCAATATCATAAAGAGACTAATTTATTCAAGAAAAGATTCATTGCATCAAGAAGGAGATTCAATCCATCAAGAAGAAAAGATAAATTAGATGTCGACGAATAATTATTGATTCTTGAAGAGGTTTCTTGAAAGAAAATGATTAATTCTGAATACAATAAATATGATATATATTTGGGGACTATATAAACCCCATATGTTGGTTCATGAAAGAGATAGAGTTTGTGAAATTATAAAGAGTCTTTTTAGAGAAAAAATAAAAAGTTAATCTTGTCCTACTCTTCCTCTATTTGAAAACTCTATCCCTTCTTCCTATCTAGGTTTTCAACATTTGGTATCAGAGCATAGGTTAAGCGATGGCCTCTTCCCCAAGTACCATCCAAATTCAAATCCCTAGATTGACAAAGGAAAATTATGATATATGGTGCATCCAAATGAAGGTTCTTCTAGGCTCCCAAGATGTATGGGAGTTTGTAGAAGATGAATTTGTTGAGCCAAGTCCAACAGAAAAAGGAGCAATGAATGCAAAAGCAAGAAAATAACTCAAAGATAGAAGGAAGAAGGAGAAAAAGGCTTTGTTCACGATATAATAAGGACTTGACGATATAATGTTCAAGATCATCGCTCCAGTAAATATTTCAAAAAAGGCTTGGGAAATGCTTCAAAAAGCATTTGGTGATGTTGATAAGGTAAAGAAACTTCGTCTACAAGTTTTACGAGCCGACTTTAAAAAATTACAACAAGGTACTTCTGAAACTATTTCTGATTACTTCTCAAAGGTCATTTCTATTGTTCATCAAATGAGACGAAATGGTAAACAAATAAGTGATCAAAGAGTAATAGAAAAAATATTGAGATATTTAGATCCAAAATTTGATTTTACTGTTGCGATTGAAGAATCTAAAGATTTGAAAAAATATATCTTTAAAACAACTTATGGGTTCTCTTCAAGTTCATGAACAAAGGATTACAAAAAAAGGAGAAGACAAAACTTTGGAGCAAGCACTGCAAACCAAGCTTACTTTTGAAAACATAGGTGAATCAAAATTTCAAAGAGGAAGAGGTCGTGGATAAAGAGGAAGAGGAGGCAGAAATCAGACTAATCATGAATCTCCAAACAATGTGAACAAAGGATTACAAAAAAAGGAGAAGACAAAACTTTGGAGCAAGCACTGCAAACCAAGCTTACTTTTGAAAACATAGGTGAATCAAAATTTCAAAGAGGAAGAGGTCGTGGACAAAGAGGAAGAGGAGACAGAAATCAAACTAATCATGAATCTCCAAACAATGAAGGTGGTGGAGAAAATTCTAGCCAAAAAGGCCGAGGTTATAGTCGAGGATGTGGCCGAGACCGTGGACGTGACAGAAATTTTAAAAGGTCTAAAATGCAATGCTATATTTACAAAAGGTACAGGCATTACTCCTTTGAATGCTATTATAATCCTAACAATCAAGGTGATAAGACAAATTTTGTTAAGAAAGAAAAGAATGAAAATCAAGTTTTACTGATGACATATGATAAACTAAAAAATGATCAATTTATGACATGGTATTTAGATACTGCAACTTCAAATCAAATGTGTGGTATTAAAGATTTATTTTCAAAAATAGATACAAGTTATTCTAGAAATATTATATTTAGTGATATGTCTCATAGACCCGTAAGAGGCAAAGGTCAAATTCTCCTTGAACTAAATAATGGAAAGGAGTTATGCATTTCAGATGTTTATTATGTTCCTGATATGAAAATAATATTTTGAGTTTGGGATAATTACTTAAAAAAGGTTATAATATTGAGATGAAAGATATGACTCTTTCAATTCATGATAAGGATAGAATATTGATATCACATGTGAAAATGGCAAAGAACAGAATATTTTCTCTGCATTTATGTATTATTGATCGATCAAATTGTCTTAAGACTGATATTGAGGATATTTCTACACTATGATATCTTAGATATGCTCATTTAAATTTTGAGGCTTTGAAACTTCTAGAGAAATATAATATGGTGACAGGAATGCCAAGAATTAATTACTCATCAAAACTATGTGAAGTATGTGTTATGGGTAAGCAAGAAAGAAAGCCTGTCAAAGTCAGAAAAATAAGAAGAGCATGACATCGGCTTGATTTGATACACTTAGATGTTTGTGGTCTTATCAGTCTAGTATCACTTGGAGGAAGAAGGTATTTTCTTACCTTCATCGTTGATCATAGTGGCAAAACTTGGGTTTACATATTAAAAGAAAAGAAAAAAGTTTTAAGTAAATTCAAAGAGTTTAAGGAGTTGGTTAAAAGACAAAGTGGCTGTAGGATTAAATATTTAACAGATAGAGGTGATGAATATACATCAAATGAATTTAAAAGCTTTTGTAAAAATAATAGGATTTTACATCAATTCACTATGCCATACATACCTCAACAAAATGATGTCTCAGAAAGAAAAAATAGGACTATACTTAATATGGTTCGATGCATGTTAAAGGAAAGAAGAATTCCTAAAGAATTTTGGGGAGATGCTGTTGCCTTTGCAGTTTATTTGCTTAACAGGTTTCTAACAAAGCGAATTGGAAATGTTACATCAGAAGAAGCATGGAGCTTATAGAAACCAAGAGTCGATCATTTGAGAATTTTTGGAAGTATTGCATTTGCTAAGATACCAGAGGAAAAGAGAACAAAACTGGAGGATAAAGGTCAGAAATATATTTTGTTAGGTTATGTTGAAAATTCTAGTAGTTACAAACTCTACAATCTAATCATAAATAAAATTGTGATGTCAAGAGATGTTGAGTTTGATGAACAACAGATTTGAAACTAGAAAAGTGATGAGCAGCATAAGAAAGTCATAGCTTCAGAAGAAGATGATATAATACAAGCAAACATCGAAGAGGCTTTACCGGAATCATCACCTAGATCAGCTATGTCACATGATTCAAAAAGTCTGATTATAAAAAGAATAAGACCGGTTCATGAGCTTTATGATGTGACTTGAAGAATTGATACTAACAATGACAAACTTTCTTTATTTTGTCTTTTTGCAAGATATGATTCATTAACTTTCGAAAAAACTTATAATGAAGAAAAATGGCGGCAAGCAATGAATGAAGAGATTCATGCAATTAACAAAAATGATACATGGGAGCTTACTACACTTCCAAAAGATCACCAAACGATCGGTGTTAAGTGGATCTTCAAAACAAAAAGAAATGCACAAGGGGAGGTAGAGAAATACAAAGCACGATTGGTTGCAAAGGGTTACAAACAACAATATGGGATCGACTATGAAGAAGTATTTACACCAGTTGCTCGATTAGAAACAATAAGATTCCTTATCTCCCTAGCAGCTCAAATGAAATGAAAAATTTTATAAATGGATGTCAAATCAGTATTTTTTAATGGAGTTCTTGAAGAAGAGGTATATATTCAACAACCCCCTGGTTTTATTATTCATGAGCAAGAAGACAAAGTATATAAGTTAAAAAGAGCTCTTTATGGGCTTAAACAAGCCCCACAAGCATGAAATTCTCGGATAGATACTTATTTTATTCAAAATGGTTTTTCTAAATGCCCACATAAGCATGCTCTCTATACAAAATCTAACTCTGATGGAGATATCTTATTTGTATGCCTGTATGTAGATGATTTAATATTTACAGGCAATAGTAGCTCCATGATTGAAGATTTTAAGCACTCTATGAAGAAAAAATTTGAGATGATCGACTTGGGCCTAATGACTTATTTTCTTGGTATCGAAGTTATACAAGATAATGGAGAAATTTTTATCTTATAAGAAAATTATGCAAAGAAGGTTCTAAAGAAATTTCTATAGAAGATTGCCTCCCTACAGATACATCTATTGAATATGGCATCAAGTTAACTAAGGAATGTGAAGGTAAATACATTAATCCAACTTATTACAAAAGTTTAGTTAGATGTTTAAGGTATTTGATATGCACTCGACCTGACATATTATTTGGAGTTAGTTTAATAAGTAGATATATGAAAACTCCTAAGACATCTCATTTAAACGTCGCCAAAAGAATTTTATGATATGTCAAAGGAACAATTAAGTATGGGATGTTTTATTCATCATCTAAAAGGCTGGAGCTTATTGGACATGGTGACAATGATTGGGCCGGAAGCTATGATGATCAGAAAAGTACAATTAAATTTATATTTTATTTTGGTGAAACTACATTTACTTGATCTTCAAAGAAGCAACAGATTGTTGCTCTGTTAAGTTGTGAAGCAGAATATATAGCAACATCCTCTTATGTTTGTCATGCAATCTGGCTAAGAAGATTACTCCAAGAACTTCATATCTCACAGGAGAAATCAACCAAGATTTATATTGACAATAAATCAACTATTGCCTTAGCCAAGAATCCAGTCTACCATGAAAGATCGAAGCATATTGACACAAGATTTTATTTTATAAGAGATCATATCAAAAATAAAGAAGTGGAGCTACATCATGTCAAGACAAGTGAACAAGTGACTGATATACTTACAAAACATCTTAAATTTGAAATATTTCAATAACTTCGAAGGAAACTTGGGATGACAGATGAACAAGTTTAAGGGGGGATAATGTTGGAAATAAACTTATTTCAATATCATAAAGAAACTAATTTATTCAAAAAAAGGTTCATTGCATCAAGAAGGGGATTCAATCCATCAAGAAAAAAAGATAAATTAGATGTCTATGGAAAAACAAGTCAAAATGATTATTGATTCTTAAAGATGTTCCTTGAAAGAGAATGATTCATTCTAATACAATAAATATGATATATTTTTGGGGACTATATAAATCTCATATATTAGTTTATGAAAGAGATAGAGTTTTTAAAATTGTAAAGAATCTTTTAGAGAAAAAATAGAAAATTAATCTTTCTCTATTTGAAAACTCTATCCCCTCTTTCAAAACATGTCCGTTAGTGAGAAATTTAGTCATTTCGACCTTGCAAAGTCTCCCGACGTACTCGCCTTCACTTGCCTTATTTTCCTCCGTGCGGGACGAAACGATGCCACGCTTCTCACCCAAAGCCCGTACGAGATTCATGGAGGAACCCCGAACTTGGTGACATGAGGAACGGCAGAGACCGCCGCAGCCACCAGATCATCGCTGCTGCCGCCCACGTCTCGAAGTGGACGGAGCGGCGGCCGGTGCTGGCCCTCCTCGCCGCTCTCCTCCTCGTCCTCCTCTTCCTGTCCTGCTCCCGCGGCTCCCTCTTTCCGTCCCCGTTCAGATCCGTCCCCTTCTTCTGCTCCCCCTCCGCCGGAGATAAGGCGCAGCTGTCCGAGAGGAACGGCGGGAGGAAGTTGGAGCTTGAGCGGAGCAGGATCGCCATCTTTCTCGTGGGCGGAGCGCGGCGGTTCGAGCTCACATACAGTTCTGTTGTGTTTTCACATAGGAGGGATGGTGGGGATCAGTTCTGTTGGTAGGAACGAGACGATTGCGGTTGAGAGGGCAACTGCATGCTGCGAGGAACATGAGCAACACAAATGTCTTACTGGGTTCATACCTGAATTCCTTTAGAAGGGACGTCCGTGAGATGTTACATTGAAGTCAAACCCTCTATTTTGTGCTTTTGATCGTGGACTGGCACTTAGATAGTGAAATTAGGGTGACTCCTTCTAACAGGCTTGTTCCAGAGATGAGACATAGTTCCCAGGCTGGGAAGCAAGGAGCCCCTTTTTCTTGAGCACAAAAGGCAAATGGATTTACATTAGAATTGTTTATAACGCCTTTGAACCACGGCAGTAGAATGCCTTCACCCTAATAAAGTAGCAGCTTTTCTAAGAAGTAGCTGTGACCTAGATAGAAAGAACTGCTTCCTTCCTGCCTACGAAGTGGCTTACTAGACAGACATAACTGCTTCCTGCAAATCCCAAGCGAGTAAAACGTCTTCCTCCCACGGAACTGAAACTAAGAAAGAGTTCCTTGAGAAGAGGCCCCTAACTATCAAAAGAGTCCCTGACCGCCCCAATAGACTGTCCTGTGCAAGCAAGACGGATTTCAACACAGGAGGAGTTTCCCGCATAACCATTATGCTTGCTCTTCAAGTGCTCTAGTTAGCTCATCACCGGTATCATAATAACCAGGCGGCTTCGACTGCCTTTCACACAGAAGTGAGCTATAGTCCCTTTCACTATATTTGAATGGAATTCTGGAATGGAATTATCTCATTTCTTTGACTGAGCCCGCTAAAGTAGATTCGCTTACAACCTAGCCTTCTTATTCACTACTTTCGTGGTTCCTACGCTCTTTGAAACAAGAGGAATGGGTAGCGATTCACGACTCCCGAAAACTCTATTGAAACAAAAAACCCTATTACTTACGTTAGAAGCTTCTTTCAAAACTTACATAATCTTGTACATTAATAAGTTTCTACTTTACTGTTGCTTGTTTCTGGAACAGCGCTTAGGTAAACAGTTTGCAGCTTGTTCAGTTCTGTCGCTTCATCTTTACTTCTGAGAGGAGGGAATGCTTTTCCGAGACGGATTCAGTGCAGTTTTCTTTTCTCCTCTTGTCTGTGAACTTCGATTGATTGCTCCTGATCCTGACAGGGACAGAGACTGATGAACGCTACAAAGAGTAAAGATCAGCTCTTCGTCGCTTCACAAAACCTGACTTGATACTTGATCGACTTTCCACAATAGTTAGATATGGAGCTTTCTCTCCTCGTGAAGTTCTGTTCTTTTCGAATGAGTGTCTTTTGAAACATGGTTATCTTATCATCGACAAGGACGAGAGCCATCTTCTATGCTTGAAATGCCATTACTTTCTTACTCGTTCGTGAACCATCGACTGACTGGCACATATAGGACTCTCCTATCCTATCAATAATGCCTGCTTACCCACCTCTGTCACTCTATTTTAAGTATCCGATGCCCGGAGAAGATGAGTCAAGGGCGCGATGATCGCATTTCTTTGACCTAGACGAGACCACCAGTGTTCCTTCCTTCCCTTCTAAAGTGGATTCGCGTAGAGTATTGCCTGCCAAATGTCGTGTTGAGTTAAGTTACATATAGCTATGATCGGATTTCAGCTCCGAGCGAAAGCTTTGTTTCCCTTTTTTTGCCTGTTGAGGGTTTCATTCCATTTGACCCCTTTGTATCCTCTATTGATTGCGTGCGGGTAAGAACCTTTATTGAATTCCTATTCACCTATAGCTATGCCTTCTTGCTTTAACTCGTACCAGCGCTTGTATAGTAGGCAAGGATCCTTCTTTCCTTCCCGGAGATCGAATTACGTATTCACATGGATTAGACCTTGAGTGCAGTCATCACTACGGGCAATAACCTACTTCACTGGGACATGCCAGAGATCTCATATCTGCCTCGGCAGCCCTTCTATATTCCATCTCACCTTCGCTTGCCTCCCCTGAGACTCAGAACAACGTAGCTCACTTGGCTATATTACCCATCTGCTTCCTTTGAACTTGATTAGTCGTACAAGGCCCTTTCTTGACAAGTTTTGATAATCTCTTAGCCCGCCGATAACATAGATCCCGTATGGTCCGTATGTCTGATGTCCTAGCTTTCTTAGCTTTAAGTAGGGTTGAATATTGAAAGCAAGGGAGAGAGCTTTGGAGAGACAAGACCACTAGGAATTTTGAGCACAATATCACAAGGGGCCAAGTGAGCTAAGCAAGTTTCCTTACCGGCTATTTGAATTCTCTCTCTTTTATGGGTCGGCTTTGTTTGCCTTTTAGGTAAATAATAGGAAAGAATAAACTAAAGTACTGCTTTTGCTTGAGAAGATATATAGAAAAAAGTAGTGAAAAGGAGAATGCACAGTGATACAGGAATGAAATCACTATTATGCCAAGGAGAGGAATGAAACACACTTGAGAAGCTATCAAGGAACTCTTTCTTAGTTTCAGTTCCGTGGGAGGAAGACGTTCTACTGGCTTGGGATTTGCAGGAAGCAGTTATGTCTATCTAGTAAGCCACTTCTTAGGCAGGAAGCTACTTCTTAGAAAAGCTGCTACTTTATTAGGGTGAAGGCATTCTACTGCCGTGGTTCAAAGGCGTTATAGACAATTCTAATGTAAATCCATTTGCCTTTTGTGCTCGAGAAAAAGGGGCTCCTTGCTTCCCAGCCTGGGAACTATGTCTCATCTCTGGAACAAGCCTAGTCACCCTAATTTCACTATCTAAGTGCCAGTCCACGATCAAAAGCACAAAATAGAGGGTTTGACTTCAATGTAACATCTCACGGACGTCCCTTCTAAAGGAATTCAGGTATGAAACCCAGTAAGACATTTGTGTTGCTCATGTTCCTCGCAGCATGCAGTTCCCCTCTCAACCGCAATCGTCTCGTTCCTACCAACAGAACTGATCCCCACCATCCCTCCTATGTGATAAAACAACAGAACTTATGCCAACTCAAGCTGAAAAAGAAATGGAGAAGTAGGAAGGGAAATCCAAATTAACATGGGGAAGTTTCTACTTTTGTAGCAACATTGTTTGCAAGATCGATACTTGGTTTGGTATTACGTAACAATGATATATCTATAAAATACATGAAACAAAGTTTAAATGATAAAAAAAACTATATAAAAGATGCCAATAAAAACAATGGAGAATAAGTTATTAAAAATGATTACATCAAAAATTAAATACTAGTCATATCATATAATTTACTAAAGATTATACTTATGTCACATAAAATAGTCAAAACATATCATCCTGCAATGCTAAAGATAACTCTAATACTTCTCCAATCACCATACTGTTCGATATTAGATAATACAAAGACATAAAAAAAACTTTATTTGAAGAGCGATGCTTATAAAATCTAAGTTTAATCACAAGTCTCATGTCATCTCGTGTCTCTACTAGCGCACATCTATTTCCTTATCAAGTTAAGGGCTATAATTTGTTTTTCTGTTTTCTCTGTTGATATTCTTTCTTTCTGCTAGTAGTGAACAACCATGGTTATACACAATATCTCAATTGAAACATTGATGAAACAATTTATATGGTATAACCAAAAAACTTTGTGTCTGGAAACTAAAAAAAATGGTTTGTAAATTGACAAAATCCATCTATGGACTAAAATAGACATTCCGTCAGTGATATCACAAATTTCATCGAGTAATTCTCTCATATGATTTTGAGATAAATATTGTTGATGATTGTGTGAACTTGTTCAATGTGAGATTCATTTTTCGAATATTATATGTGGATGATATTCTACTTACCACAAATGATATAAATATATTATACAAAATTAAGAGATTTCTATCAAGAAATTTTGAGATGAAAGATCTTATTGATGCATCTTTTGTATTAGGAATCCAGATACACCAAGATAGATCTCGGAGTATTATAGGATTATCACAAAAGAACTATATCGATAAAGTACTCAAAAGATTTAGCATGCATGATTGCAAACCAGGAAACACCCCTGTCACAAAAGGAGATAAGTTCAATCTCAATCAATGCCCTAGAGAAAATCTAAAAACTCAAGAAATGTAAAAGATTCTTTATGCATCAACTGTAGCGAATCTAATATATGCATAGGTTTGTACACGTCCAGATATAGCGTACATTGTTGGAGTGTTAGACAAATACTTAAGCAATCCTGGAATGGATCATTGGAAGATAGTGAAAAGAGTTATGAGATATTTAAATAGGACAAAAGATCATATGCTCACATATAAGAGATCAGACCATTTGAAGATCATTGGGTATTCTGACTTCGATTTTGTTGAATGTCAAGACAGTAGGAAATCCACTTCAGGCTACATTTATATGTTGGCTGGTAGGGCGATTTCTTAGCATAGAGCCAAGTAATCTCTTATTACTTCTTTCACTATAGCAGCAACATTTGTAGCATGCTTTGAGACGTCTAAACATGGAATTTGGTTGAGAAATTTTGTCATAGGGGCGCAAATAATATAAGGGGTTGAAAGACTACTAAAGATATACTATAATAATAAATCAAATGTTTTACATTATAACAATAATAGGAGCTTGACTAAGTCAAAACACATTGATATCAAGTTCCTAGTTGTGAAAGAAATGGTACAAAGTAAACAAATTTTCAAAGAACACTTAAGAACAAACTTTACGTTGGCAGATCCTCTCACAAAAGGTATGCCACCAAAGGTCTTTCATGAGCATACTACTCATATGGGTGTACTAGAATTGGAGGAAACTTTAGTTTAGCGGGAGTTTGTCATATGTTTGTTGTATGTTCTATGCCAGATTTTATAATTTCTGATCAGAAATAAAGTTTTAGTTTATTATACTTTGTACATTATGACTATTAAAGTTATTAATGATCTCATGAAGATAAAGTTGGACCAGTTGAAAATTGACATGTATATATCACGTTCATGTAATTTTCATATTGCACATTTTATAATTGATCTATGTCATTTGGTTATGTTAATATTGGTGATCATTGATAGGTTTAGCTATGATTAATATAGCGAAGATCACTTTAGTCCTATATTAATATGGCTAATAGACGAGATTGCACTGTATGTCCTGTTTAATAATGATAATAATTTTGAGTTCATAAAGTATAACACATTTATAAGGATACGATCGAATGGGAGATTGTTAAAATTTTAAGGATTATATATGTAGAATTTTAAGGGTTATAGAAATGAATGAAATAAAGTCAAAGTGAAACAACACTCCCTTTAGTTAGGGAGTTCTTCTGCACCCCGTATCAGCACACATTAGCTTAAACAAACAACTTTGCTTGCTTCCTCTTCTTATACATGGTACGAAGTAAGTTATAATAAATCCTTAAATATACGATACTTTGTAAAAACCATTATCAAAGCCTAGCCTGATTGATTCTAAGAGCATGGAGTCACCCAGAAAAGTAAAGGTTGATTGATTCTAAGAGCATAGAGGCACTCGAACCGTATACATACATCTAAGTATACATACATGAAGCTGAATATCAAACCAGCCCAATCTAATCCATAAATAATCAAGATAGAAACAGTTCTGCTTGTTTAGTTATGTAAGTTCTTGTTTTATGTGTTAGCGAAAGTTTTGCCCTTTTCCATTCTTTCTCCTCTTTAAGCTATCTACCATGACTTTCATCTCTATCTCTATCTAATAGTTATAACGTAAGATCTACAGGGTCCCTTTGCCGCCATGTTTTTCTTTTCTTTTGTTTCTTTCCTCGATCGCACATGATCTTTCATCGGAGAATTGGGCCTTGTTCGGTTTAGTACTTAAAGCATTCCATTATCTTTGTACTTAGAGCATTAATTCCTTATTGATATCAAGCATATAAGGAAAGAACGTCTATGGCCTAAAAATCGAGCAATAAGACTACTTTGTTGCTTACCCCTTCAATTTCTTAGGAGATTTTCTATGATGGTAAATAACTCTCTTTTTTTACTAAACAAGCTATGTTGTCTAAAGAATTCTATTCATAGGTCAATTTTCGCTATCCGTCGATTCCTCAGTGCATTCGGCGGTATGAGTGAGTGACCTTCAACTGGAACCAACCCTTCTTTGGCGACCTCCCAAGCAAGCGACATCCCCCATTTACTTATCTCTGTCTCTGCCCCGCTTTGG
Organism: Musa beccarii; assembly: GCA_024322285.1. NCBI lineage: Eukaryota > Viridiplantae > Streptophyta > Magnoliopsida > Zingiberales > Musaceae > Musa > Musa beccarii. The sequence continues at coordinate 51,877,898 of CM044397.1, read as the reverse complement.
GCACCGGGATGCACTGGTTTCCCTTTGACTATATATATGATTGGGTGATGGATGTGCTTCATCGTCTTCCAAGGGACATATAACTAAACCACGCCCCGGAGCAGAGTTCTCTCTTGGGCCTAAGTCAAAGTTATTTGTTTTCCTTCGATCTCAAAGCTTGACTCCTCGCAAGTAGACGGAAGTGGAGGTGTCTTGTTTCGTTTGTCTGGCCGTCGATTAGCCAAGTGATTAATTTCTATTCTATGTGCTTTTGGATGTCTTTGACCCTTCTCGGCCTCTCTATTTCAAGCTTAGGAGAAAGAGTGAGTTCCCTACTGAAAAAAAGCTGTAGCACCCGGCGAACTCACACTTCGCCATATTTCAAATAGGATTCCACTTTCGAAAAACCTCCACTCCGGTATTTATCGCCGATGTTGCACGTCTTGCTATAAACAGGGATGGAATTAGACTACACAACCAGAGATCATACTTTATTATGATCTCTGGGCCTTGTCGCATCTTGAAAGCCATCTCCCAAACAGATTCTTTCTTCCCATATGACCATTTTACTAAAATGACTTAATCCATGATTAACAAAATAAAATAAATTTAATCCAAAGAATTTTGTTGAATGTGTCTCTAACATGATCGTTTATATAAACATAATAAAGTATATAAGATACAAATATAAGAAATCTTTTCAAGACATAAATAATAAATAGATCAAATTTATCACGATGGATTGGTGATTATAATTAATTATATCATCCTTCACGTGAATTGTACCGGAAGATTAACTTGAAGATATGATATTTTTTCTTTATGCATATGCATAAACGTGTAGAGATTAATAAAATCTCTTATAGCTTTGAATTATTAGATTATATGACTATATCTAATTAGGTAAGATATAATATAGATACGATTGAATTTTGATTATGGTTATCAATCAATATAAAAAAAATCTAATTAAAATATGATTTCTTAATGGATCATCTTTAAAGGAGGGACTTTTCAAATTACTTATCCTAAACATTTTGCTCTTGCCTGCCTATAAATAGACGAGATCTTATAGCGACTCAACATAAAATACAAGAATGTGATACGTGATGTAATTAAGAGATTACATATTTTCTCTTATCTCCCCACATTGTGTAATTGAGTAATTATATATCTTTTATCATCTCCCTTAGTTCATAATCCATTATTGATAGTAGTCCTTTATATGATAAAAAGAGAGGAAAATGTAAGTCTAGTTCTCCTTATAGATTAACATGCTACAACTTTTGGATTTAATGATTGTGCACTTGTAGATCCGATGAAAGTTTTCAGAGTGATATTGAAAGGTATACATCCTAAAAGTTTTCATTGCATTTCTTGTTTAATGAAAACTCTCAACTAAATAAGGAATGACATCGATGACCAACAAGTAAGACAATGTTTGACATCCATAATCAAATCGGTAATTGATTTGCTTAGGTTTCAAGGCTATTCACGTCAGTCAAAGTACGAGATTTAAGACATTCCCCACAACTATTATACCAGCAAAAACATGCTTAATTGATATACAACTTCAAGTAACGCTAAAAAAAGTAAACCTCTAAAAAAATTCATGGATTTTGTGATGATTGAACATGCAAGGCATCTAAAGATCAAATTTGATGCAGAAATCAGACAAAGGAAACAGAAGTATTAAAAGCTTCATCATAATGACGGTGCGAAAGATCTGATGTTAAAGACGGTGCGTAAACTGCTGAAGCTAATGCTGTTTGACTGGAATCCCAAGTAGCCAGGTATATAGAAGATACAGGCTCAGAAACAATGCTAGGAAATGATGTTTCCGGTCGAGGTCCAGTCTCAAGATACCGTCATTTTTAGATTACCTGGCAAGTAAAGACAAGTCCACAGTTGCCCGCTTGCCGACAATACATGAGCACTAACAAGAACGATCGACAAACAGTGATGTGGTGAACCATACCACGACTCCTCGGCATCGGTTATCCATGTCCAGCAAAAGACAACAGTCTTCAGGTCGAAGAGAACAAGGAAATCAACTCCACCATTTCTACTTCCGATTCGAGGGCAAAATGTAATCAAGAACTCATCGGAAACCCAAAACGGATTTGCATACCGAGCTCCCGTTAGGAGGTTGGGTGTCGCCGGCATCGGAATCTTGGGCCCGCACGAGCTTCAATCGGCATCTTCTCCTCCTCTGTAAGGGGAAGGAGAGGGAGAGGAACAGGATCGAGGGAGGGGAAGCGGAGGAGGAGAAGACAGGGGAGAGAGAGGAGGGAAGGGCGGCAGAGAGAGGTTCGGAGTGAAGAGGTGGGAAGACATGAGGGCGCTCTCCTCACCCAATCTGTCTCCAATCCCAATGCTTCGTTTGTTGATATCTTCAGGTGAGAAATTACCACATGAATTTTCTATCCAAAAAAATTTGTTAAGCGCTAAAAATCGTGAATGAATATAATCAGAATTTTTATGAAAATAAAAAATGAAACTAATTTATTCACACGTATAAATTTTAGGGCAAGATTATAGGAAAAAAATCTTTCAATTTTAAAAAAAAATTATATAATATTTTTAAAAAATAATCATTTTATTCTATCGATCATTGTTCTTCATTTAGTCTCTAGTTGTGCCTCGAACAATAGTTCACGTCTATATCCTGACCAATAATTGAGGCTTCACTCTTACTAGGCTAATCATCACTTCACATTTTTGTTTTATCAAATCTATCACTTATAGCCATTATACGAAAAAGAAGAGATCACAATAACACAGGAGATAAATGATTTTTTCACATGATTAGAATATTACATAAAAAAATAAAATTAAGAGTTTTTTTTTCATAAATTTACTATATATATAACTTAGTTTTTTGCTATGTTGGTGAGCAATTGATAGTTACATATCAAGTCACGTGTTTCATCATGCATCAATGGAAAAGGCAAGCATGATTAAGATGGGTCTTGATGGTGGAGCATTTTGCCCTATTGAAGCTGGAGAATCACAAGTAGTGAAAAAAAAATAGATTAAAATGATTGTTCATAACTATTTCGTGAGGATACATCCAAATGACATCATACTTTTACCTCTATTTAATTTTTGATTTTAAGAAGGTAAAATAGATATAGATGGTATTCGATTCATTGTTAAAATCGGAATTAGAATTAGAGTGACACCCTGATATGTTTGGTTTGATATTTATTTAATCTGTTTTTTTTAATATCAAATCATATTTTTAATGTTTATATAATTTGTATATTATTTTATTTATTGAGATGTATACAATCTATTAAAAGATATTAATTTATATTATGGTTATACAATTCCCATTTTGTTACCTGTTATTGTTCTATGATATTTTTTAGTATTTTATTTATCAAATTATAACAAAAATATTGAATGTAATATACGTGAAGTAAGAAGGAATATCATTAATATGTGTTCTTTTAATTTTTGAACAGTTTTAATATAAATTTAAATTTCACATTGTGATGAAGAATTTATGCTAAGATGAGTAATGAACCAAATCTCGTACCACATAAAAGAAATATTCTACCCTCCAAAACATGGGAGGATAGCTTATAATTTCGCAACTTATCATTCTTCACGAGCCTTCTTTTTCTTATTTTTGGCTCTGAATTGTGCAGGAAATAGAATAAAGTATTTCACAAAAAAAAGATAATTAAAGGTTTTGAAAACATACAAACCAACCCAAGTAATAACTTCATAAAAAATATTTCAAAAACATTACAAAACCAACACTTGGTAACATGTTTTATTTTGGATCATCTAGGATATAAAATGAATGAAGACATTCTTTCCTACCACATTATTCATGTGTAAACATTGAGACTATGGATGAGAACAAGATTTATCCATTTTATTCAATGATTTGTGACAAAAATTTATGTCAATTGGAATCATGTAGAAGTAGTATATATTTGTCATTATAAATCTTGATTTAGCTATTTTATATATGTACATATATATCCTCAAAATATTAAGGCTGCATTAGAAAACATATTTATATTTTTAACCTGTAGTTTTTGTTGGGTGAAATAACATTTCAAAAGCTCACTACATATTTTATAATAAATTTTACCCTTATAATATTTTTTAATTTTTTCGAAGGGAATACATTTTTATTAAAATTAATAAGTATATATATATATATATATGAAATCTTATAACAAATTTTGTATGACCCAAATATATAATAAATAAAAATGTAATCATATAAATAAATATAAAAGAAATAAAACTTTACCTTATGAACAATATAAATCATGTTTATTTTTTATTAAATCATTTTGATAATCTTATAATTTTAGATAAAATAATAAAATATTTTTAAAATTTAAAAAATTATATTAGCGTCTCACAAATGTTAAAATGCTACTGAACAAAGAAACTCTATATTGGAACAAAATTATATTAGGAGATCATCTATATATATATATATATATATATATATATATATATATATATATATATATATATATATATATATATATATATATATATATATATATATATATATATATATATATATATATATATATATATATATATAGGCCACCTTGTCTTTGGCAATCCAATTGATTGGCGTTGCTGCTTGCGTCAAAGATGGTAATCGCAACAATAGTGTATTTGCCATTGTTGTAGCTCCAAACAAGTAACTCCAACGGGCAATGCGATGATGTCTCCCGCATGGAAGTAGTAGATCATCTGGTGCTCGTCTCGAAACCTCTGACATTCTTTGCCTGTCTCCAACAAACTAAACAAGCCTTGCACAATATAGACGAGACGTGATGCATTGGGAAGGGATGGCAAAAGAAGGCCTCTCAGTTGGATGGTACGATGACATGCAGCCACACCCACACACTGCTGAGTCGCTTCATTAAACTGTTACGATTGCAGCAGCCGCTTCCAAGGGGACACGTCAGGTGAGCTCAAGGATGCTTAGCTTATCGATTTTGTATTGGCTCACTCGGCTATAGTGATGTGCACTCATCCATGGTTCACCTACTCTCTGTTGGCCCAAGCCAAGTTGGGCTGGTGAGTTGTTGCCGAGGAGGAGCACCCAAAGAGAGAAACATAGGACAATGGAAAGGAAGGTAGCCATGGCTTAGTGTCTAGAAGGAACGAGGAGATAGCAATGAATGGGAGTGTAGAAGTGGAAGGATATTTATAATGGGGTTTCATTTCGAGGGTTGTGTGGAGTTTGGTTGTATGGTCACGAGATTTTCCATCGCATTGTTAAAAATTTGATAGGAAGAAGGGACAGAGTTACCAAACAAAGGAGGAATAGAACAAGCTCAACTTTTTATATTTCTCTCAAAAAAATTATTTATAATTTCATAAATTCTATGTATTTCATGATTAGGTTTATATAGTCTTCAAAGATACATTACATTAATTATATTTAGAATGAATCATTCTCTTTCGAAAAATCTTTTCAAGAATCAATAATCATTTTGACTTGTCTTTCCAATTATTTTTCTTCGAATAAATCACTTTCTTTATGTAATCAACATTTCTCTTAAAGAAATTATTTTTTTATGATATTAAAATTAATTATTTTGATAAACTTTTTAGCGATTATATAAATCTCATATATTGGATTATGAATTATATAAAATTTATAAAATTATAAAAAAATTATAAAAAGTTGTGCTTGTCCTTCCTCCGTAACTCTATCCGTTCATCCTATTAAATTTTCAACAAAGGCGATGGGAAATCTCGTGACCATACCATCGAACTCCGCACAACTCTCGAAATGAAACCCCACTATAAATATCCTCCACAACCAAACTCCACCGGTTTGATGGGGAAGCACAGATGCCTTGGTTTGGTAGGAACGAGACGATTTCGGTTGAGAGCCGAACTGCACGGTGCGGAGAACATGTGCAGCGGAACGGGACGATTGCCGCTGGGAACCCAACTGCTTGCTGCGAAGAACCCTTCTCTCCTCCTCCCTCCCCCCTACCGCTATCGCTGACGATGTCGCCTCGGTTTCCCCTCCCCCCTCGTCGCCTCCCGTCCAGCTGGAGGCTGCCTGCAAGCCCTCTCCCCCCTCCGCCTCCAACCCCTTCTCCCAGTCCCTCCTCACCGCCCCGCGGCCGCAGGCCTCGCCTGACCTCCCCGATGGCTCCCAGTGGCGCTACAGCGAGTTCCTTAGTCGCATAGCCTCCTCTATAGGGATACAGTATGAATTTATTAATATCTCCATCGGCATGCCTTAGAGAGTTGATGTCTTTCCTAGGAAATGGTTGACTATGGCATTGTTGTTGGTCTTTATGGAGACCCATTTGAACAATTATAGTTTTTCTAATTTATAGATTTTTTTTGATTTTTTTGTAATTTTTTTACCATTTGACAATATGTTATTTTCCCTTTTTTTCATTTCTATTAAAACATGATGAATCTACATAATATCTTTTTATATTTGAGCTTCTAAATATGTTCACATCTTTTGGACACCATTTAATTGCACCTAGATTAACATATATCACACATTTTCTATTTTGAATTTTTTTTATATTTTATGGGTTTTTAAAATATATAAAATAGAGCATCTATTGTAAAATAGAGAATCTGGTGAAATTTATAATTCCAATTGCCTAATTTTCTTAATTTGATATATTTTGTAAAACAAACAATTATAACATATTTTAACATATTACTTTATCAAAATTTGTTTCAAATTTGATCCCAAAAATATTTTTGTATTCATATATTATAATTCTATAAGTCATTGAAAATATATTATCAGTAACTGCTTTAAGAATATGTAATTGTTCTTGCACATAACTATTGTGATATAGGTAATAATTTATATGATCTACGATTATGTTTAAATCGTTGGCATCTTGTAAACTTTTTTTTTTTCTTATTTCTATGTGTTGATTCAATTCTTGGTTTCTTTCTTCTATCAACGTACATCATGCTTCTCAAAGATAAATAATATGATTATATTCTCATCGTATTCGATACTATTTACTTCTTGTTGAAAATATTTTATTATTATAGATCCTCTTGTAGGTGTCAATTATATAAAAATCTTTATAAAACAAATATGAATTACCATTCCTATACCCAATAGCAACAATTGTATAAGAATATGAAATTCCAAAATATCAAAATATCGACATAAATTTATTTTTGATAAATATACTATAATTATCTCAAAGAAGGTCTACATTAATATATATATATATATATATATATATATATATATATATTATATCGGCAATTTTGAATTTTAAAATTTTCTCATCGCCCAATCTCCATAATTAATTGGTGTCAAAAGTCAGTTGGTGAGAAAATTTTAAATTTTAAAATTATTGATATATACATATATATATATATGTAATTTTTTTTTGTATATATTGTTCAACGTGATAGGACGATTAAAAAAAAAGAAAAACGTGATAACAAGATTGATGAATATATTACTAATTTGGGAGATTAGAGTGCAGAGAGGCATCATGATTTTTTTTATCGTATGCCAAGTATTCTTTAGATGAAAAGAATTTTATAATATAAATATTTAGTAAACCATGTCTCTTGAATTCAAGTGTTAGACAATTAAGAAAAATAAGAAAAATATATGAAAAGTTTAAATCATTAAAATGAAAATATTAAAATGGATACGTGGTGTTATGAAAATTATAAAATATTTTAATTCGTGAATGACAATGCATAATTTCGATAAAAAAAATTGAAGGAGAATTGATCATAATGGTATAAATCTATAGATGTGATTAAAGAAAAGAGAGAATTAGTATTAAAATCCAAAGAAAAATGAACGCAACCCATACCACGTCCGTCCTTCTGTAAGACAGTCGAAATCTCTTCTTCCCCCTTTTCTTGGCCTCAATTATAATTGAAACCGCCGATTCCAAAACCCCTCCTCAACCTCCAACTCTCGTAACGATTGGCAATGGCGACCTCCACGTGGCCCCACTTCTGCTCACACGCCCAAACGCCGCCCTTTCGCTGCTCCCGCTTCGTACCGTTCTTATACGCCCACTTCATCAACCTTGCTTCTTACGGCAAGCATCAGCATCCATGGCGTCCACAAGCCATCCTCTCCTCTCCTCCGCTCTCTTTGGCACCAAACTCCGCCCCCAAACCAAACCCAACCCTTCTCTCAATCCCTTCCTCCTCCCCAGAAGGCCCAGCTCCGTGCAATCACTCCTCAATCGTCATAACAAGAAGAGCCGCCCCGTCCTCCCTCCTCCTCCCACCGCCGCCGCCGCCGCCGCCGCCGCCTTCCTTCTCTCCTCCTCCTCCCCCTACCGCTATCGCTGACGACGTCGCCTCGGTTTCCCCTCCCCCCTCGTCGCCTCCCGTCCAGCTGGAGGCTGCCTCCAAGCCCGCTCCCCCCTCCGCCTCCAACCCCTTTTCCCAGTCCCTCCTCACCGCCCCGCGGCCGCAGGCCTCGCCTGACCTCCCCGATGGCTCCCAGTGGCGCTACAGCGAGTTCCTTAACGCCGTCAAGAGGGGCAAGGTCGAGCGCGTCCGGTTCAGCAAGGACGGCGGCGTGCTCCAGCTCACGGCCGTTGATGGTCGCCGGGCCGCCGTCGTCGTCCCCAACGACCCTGACCTAATCGACATCCTGGCGATGAACGGCGTGGACATCTCCGTCTCGGAGGGGGACGGCGGCAATGGCCTGTTCAATCTCATCGGGAACCTGCTCTTCCCGTTCCTCGCCTTCGCCGGCCTGTTCTTCCTATTCCGCCGGGCCCAGGGCGGGCCCGGTGGCGGCCCGGGTGGGCTTGGCGGGCCGATGGACTTCGGCCGGTCCAAATCCAAGTTCCAGGAGGTCCCCGAGACCGGCGTCGCCTTCGCCGATGTCGCCGGGGCCGACCAGGCCAAGCTCGAGCTGCAGGAAGTGGTGGACTTCCTGAAGAACCCGGACAAGTACACGGCTCTGGGGGCGAAGATCCCCAAAGGTTGCCTCTTGGTGGGCCCACCCGGCACCGGCAAAACGCTGCTGGCCCGAGCGGTGGCGGGAGAGGCTGGCGTGCCCTTCTTCTCGTGCGCGGCGTCCGAGTTCGTGGAGCTGTTCGTGGGTGTGGGGGCGTCGAGGGTCCGGGATTTGTTCGAGAAGGCGAAGGCTAAGGCACCGTGCATTGTGTTCATCGATGAAATTGATGCAGTGGGAAGGCAGAGAGGGGCCGGGCTTGGCGGTGGCAACGACGAGAGGGAGCAGACCATCAATCAGCTCTTGACAGAGATGGATGGGTTCTCTGGGAACAGTGGAGTGATTGTTTTGGCAGCGACCAACAGGCCGGACGTGCTTGATTCGGCACTGCTACGGCCTGGAAGGTTCGATCGGCAGGTCACAGTAGATAGGCCTGATGTAGCTGGCAGGGTGAAGATCCTACAGGTCAGTCGGTATAATGTGGATACATTGAATCTTTATAGAGGGTATTGTTTTAATGGTTTTTGATAATTTTGTACATGTTTCTGATAAAATTGTGCATGTTTTGCAAAATAATTAGTTCTTAGGTGACTAAATTGTTCCCATATCATAAAACTGAACTCAAATGAGCTTAGAAATGAACATCTTGACATAGAAAAAAATATATATCTTGATGATATCTTGCTTGCTTTTGGGATTCCATCATGCATTATTCCTTCATATGCTGGTTCGTAGCCAATTCAGTCCATGAAATGGGAGGCTGATCTGAAGTAAATATGCAACAATTGAGACCATTAAGATTGTTAGTGATCATCATGATGAAGCTTCAGCTACCAGTGCTACTGATTCTATCTTTATCAAAGTTTTAAATTAGGATATTTCAATCATCTCTTTTTGGTTGTTTAAGTGACATCGTATGTAATGCAGTTATGGATAAAGAAGCCCATCTGGTTTAGGTGTAGGCTTAGTTTATTATCTGCTTTACGTCATGCATGAACAATTGTTGTTTCAATATTTGTTCCTATCTTATATGATCACAAACAGCTAGTGCTAAATGAAGATGTAATTTGTTCTATTTGATTTGTGTTGTCACTATTATTTGGCTGATTAGTCCAGGCAGAAGTGTCTGTGCTATTTTAAGATTTTGATGAATGCTAAGTTCTCTATTATTGCTTCGAACAGACACTTATTTGAGTTCCTTGTCTTACCTTATGACAAATTTCTAATGTAGCTATGTTAAAATATGACGAATATGTTGTGAGTTTGTACTTTAGCATCACTGCTGCATGCAGTGTTTCCTCCCTGTTGTATGGATGGCACTTTCTTTTGTATTTTCAAGTAGAATTTCTAATTTCGGTGTTATATCTATCTGTTTGATGTGAAACTTAAGAACAAGGTCCGCAATACCGTATCGTACCGGTGTACCGAGAGTTGCTCGGTATGGTGCACGGCACGGGCAGATCGAGCGATGCAGCGCGCGTCTCGAGCTGGCCGCTTGAGTATTGTTACCACCGGTAACGGTCGAAATCGATCGTTACCGAAGCCAGTGCCGACGATAACGGTCGAAATCGACCGCTTCCGAAGTCAGGCTTCGGCGGTAACGGTCGAAATCGACCGTTATCAAAGCTGTACCGAGCGGTAACGGTCGAAATTTCGACCGTTACCGCCGATATATCTCCGTGATCGACCGATACGGAGATACCACCGTTCCGCCCGGTAGAGGCGGTCCGCGTGCACCGTATCCTGTCGGACCGATGCATTACGCTCGCATCGGGCGGTACGGCTCGAAATGGCAGACCTTGCTTAAGAATCCTTGCTTTGATGCTGTCCTCAAACATAGATTTCTTTTGTTTGGACTAAATGATAAATCATTGATGTGAAGGTTTTTACTGCTTAGGGAGGTTTAGACTTGAGAAGTAGTTAGTAATAATCATCTAGCAAAGCAAGAAATGGATTGAGGAATATGTGCACATTATGTAAGATAAAGTGAGAATCAGAATATAAAAAAAATCAATGTTAGGATTCATTATAGGATTAGTAGGACATTACTCGTAGAGTCTCACCCAACAAGTGGACTCAACAACCTTGAGCATTTATATTGTTAATTATAATATGCTATTATATAGATTTATTGAAGCTTTCCTACTTTCTTGCGTTGCACCAAGCCTTGTTTTTAGAACTCATCTTGAGTGACCATTGAGAATGAACTTGAATATGAGACTGTTGCCTCTACTTGAAAGTCTACCTCATTCAAAGATTAAAAGAAAAAAAAGAAACTTGTTGGTACCATACTGGGACTTGGTTGTGGGATATAAATGCATCTTTAGTTTTAATGATTATTCTTGTACTTTCAAATTTTGATCATATTCCACCATTTTAGTTTTTGTTGTAGCAACTACACTGGGAAATTGTGTGTATATATATATGTATAAACAATTTGGTGGATATGTGGCTTAATATTTGGTATTATAGTTGAAGGCAATTTTCTTCAAAGTTTATTTTCGGTGATATTGTAGACGATGTCCTTATCTTTACATCTGCTAGGTGTTAGTATGTTAAGTCAGCATATCCTTGTGAGTACCTTCCACACTTGAAAAATTGTAGAGCATAACCAAAGCATTTCTGCATAATGTGAATATGGTCCTTGACGACTATATAAGTTTGTGCTTTGTTTGGTTGCAGATATAATTTAATCTTTTATGATTTTACTAAATAATGGATACTAGCCAGTAGATGATACCTGTTGTAGAGCTTTTAAGAACTTTTATTCTATTTCCAGGTTCATTCAAGAGGAAAGGCACTTGCTAAGGATGTAGATTTTGAAAAAATTGCTAGAAGAACCCCTGGTTTCACTGGAGCCGACTTGCAAAACCTGATGAATGAAGCAGCTATTCTTGCAGCCAGACGTGATCTTAAAGAAATAAGCAAGGATGAGATCTCAGATGCTCTAGAGAGAATAATTGCAGGGCCCGAAAAGAAGAATGCAGTTGTATCAGATGAGAAGAAGAAGCTTGTAGCATACCATGGTATAGTGTTGCACGAACTTAGTCAAAATTCTTGCTGCATGCCTTGAGTTAAAAAAATTGATAGATCCTGTATGTTCTTTGCAGAGGCTGGACATGCCCTTGTGGGTGCACTCATGCCTGAGTATGATCCCGTTGCCAAGATCTCCATCATCCCTCGCGGTCAAGCTGGTGGGCTTACATTCTTTGCCCCGAGTGAGGAAAGGCTTGAGTCAGGACTTTACAGCAGAAGCTACCTAGAGAATCAAATGGCCGTTGCCCTTGGTGGAAGGTTGGTAAAAGAAGCATGGATATTCCAAACTTTTCTCACTCCTCTCATTTAGATTAAGGTTTTATGTACAATTAAGATTCTATCATTCATGTTTAGCTGCTGCATTTCAGGGTGGCAGAGGAGGTAATTTTTGGGGAAGAGAAAGTCACAACAGGAGCTTCAAATGACTTCATGCAGGTTTCACGAGTGGCAAGACAAATGGTTGAGAGGCTTGGATTCAGCAAAAAGATTGGGCAGGTTGCGATAGGCGGACCTGGTGGTAATCCATTCTTAGGTCAACAGGTATTTAAACATTAATAATTCGAATAATGTTTCTTAACCTGCATGTTTTGGCTTGCACTGATAATGGCGTGCATGTCGATTTTGACAGATGTCATCTCAAAAGGATTATTCCATGGCAACTGCCGATGTGGTGGATTCTGAGGTTAGAGAGCTTGTGGAGAGGGCTTATGCCAGGGCCAAGCAAATCATTACCACTCACATTGATATCCTTCATAAGCTGGCGCAGCTTCTCATTGAGAAGGAGACCGTTGATGGAGAGGAGTTCATGAGCCTGTTCATTGATGGCAAAGCAGAATTATATGTTGCATGACCTAACCAATACCCTTAAGTTTTCCCTGTTGTTGAATTATGTTCACAACACATTCAAGTAAAAAAAAAGGCAGGTGAAGAATTAGATTGACATAGCTATGATGCATTTTGTATATACGTCCTATTTTTCTTATCTTGATAATGGAGATTCAGTAAATACTATTGAACCATTCTGAACTACTAAGTTTCCTGGTTTCATTTTGTGTTCTTTCATGCATTTTAAAAAGTATAACAGAATCTTTCTTCTAATGATTGTTTGATTGACATGTACATGGTTTTATCTTTGGCTTTATTCTCTTCTGAGAATTGGCAGTGGAAGCCAGAAATAGAGGTGGTATTGTTCTTGATATTGTAACATTGTATACATGCGAATGTCCAATTTTGTGCTCAAACTTGTTGCTTTTGTTTTGGCAATATGGGAGTCCTTTTACATGTTTTAGCATTCAAAAAACAATTTGCTATTTTTTGTTTATTTTTGTCTTAACTACTTGCAATTTGTTTAATCTTCTTGTTCTTTCACTCTCAGCATGGCCAAGGGGAGAAATTTTACCCAGTGTCTGCATGAAAAAATATTGGTCTTTTTCTAAGAAACCAGATTTAGTTTTTCTGTCGATTCCACTTTAATGACTGGGGAATTTTGGTTCAGTGGCTGCATGAAAAATATTGGTCTTATATTTATGATATCAGGTTTTATTTATATTTATTATCAATTTAACTTCAGATGAACAAATCTATCACTGAATTTCTTGTGTTACTTAGATGTCATACTTGCTAAAAAATCCTTCTACATTGAATACGAGAATAATGACAACTAAAATATCATAATTTATAATTTTTAGGTTTGGTTTTGTTTGTATATTTTTATTCAATGAGGTGGATCAAACTTGAGTTCCCTGTATTATTTTCACAATTTTTACTCACATTAGACAATAATGTTGATCTTTTGGTGTAAAGAAAGATAACAAAGACTCCCTTTGGGCTTTCTCCTACCTCGCCTCACCTGCACCAGACGCGGTAGGCTGTAGCTCGAGGTCGAGACGCTTCCACCGCAACGCCACAAAAAGCAAGCTCATCCATGATAAAAATCTCCTTTAACGCTTTTGCAAGTGATAGATTAATTATAATTATTCACTGATTTATGTTAGATATGGAGGGTTAGAAATGATATCTTTCAATATCGCTCTTCTAATTTTCTTGTCTGCCTTTTCTTTAGTTTTGGAGTATGATATTGCTCATCCCTCTAAAAATATTCACTAAGTCACTTTCAAAATATATCAAATGATTAAGATTTTTTTTAAAAAAATTATAAATTAAACTGTGATGATTCGATAAAATATCAAGACGATGATTTGAGCTTTATTCTCAGAGATGATATTGATAATCTTTTATTTGTTAGTTATAGATGGCTCGATAAAAAAAAAAAGAAATTATAGCTATCAAGGATGGATCACCGGCTGATCTGTAAGCTGAGATGAAGCATGTTATTTTTTAATTCAATTCTAAAAGCTTAATCAAATTTTTTTAAAAAAGTTGGCTGTCTTTTGAGAACACATGTATATTTTAAATGTGTATTTCAAGAAAGGAGCTTAGTAGATGTGCAATTACGAAATGCTTTAAGTGCTTAAGTAAATAATATATTAAAATTATATTTTAAATGTGTATTGACATAAGTGGTGTTTGATGAAATTATAATTTAAAATTTTATTCAATATTATATGATAAATGTATAATTATAATATTTTTATATTTATTCAAAAATAAATATATTTTTTAATTTAAATTAATAAGTAATATTATATATATATATATACATATGATAAGGTTATTTAGTCAAACATTAGTTAACGAGTATGAGAACCAAGGGCTTATAAGTTCGTCAGATCTCTTTTAAGATATCTTTTAAAACTCACGAGCTTCGAAAAGATAAGACAGTATAAGTATGCCTATTACTCAAAGTGGATAATTCCTCATGAGCTTGTGGATCGTAGCAACGACTGATTGACTAAATAATACCTTATTAGATTGACATTATAATAAAGGCCCGAGTTATACACCTCAACCGAGTAAAGTTGTTCTTGAGCCGCACATCTTGACTATGAACCCTTGGCTCCCTTATGAGAGACAATATTGATAAGATCATTTAATCTCATATTAATTAAGAAGCATTAGAACCAATGACTCATAAATTTGTTGGGTCCCCTTTACTCTCAAATGTTTTTTTTGGAACTGAAAGATAAAATTATACGATTACAACCATTACTCAAAAAGAATAATTTCTCATGAATTATGGATTGTACCGATGATACCTTATCAGTATATAATCTTAAAAAAATCATATGACATAAATATATAATAAATAAAAGTATAATCATATAAATAAAATGACATGACGATATAAGAGTTTAGAGTTTTTGTTATATAGTGGTAATCTTATCATTTTAGATAATATCTTAAGAATAAAAAAAATTGTACTCGCATCCCTCGTATGCGGCTGCTACCAGATACAAGAGACTGATAAGATCGTCGATTCCCTGATCAACGCGTGTTCAGATTTTTATATCTATTTTTGGATAAGAATTATTAGGGGCGAGCGTTGCATTTGAACGACTCCCAGCCATTCAATTCTACTCGACGAGAGCCACGTGCCGCCGCCCTCTTCCCATCCTATCCTTTTCACTATAAGCAGAGCGGTCATATGATAGGTTCAGCTTTTGCCACGCGGCACAGTTTCGACCATGTTTTCTCTTCTTCTGCCGTTCGCCATCGTTCGGCGTCCCACGTGTCTGCGTTGATCAGTATTTAGTACTTAGATCCGCCATCTCCCGCCGCATCGACGGAAGCAGCAGTCCCTCTCATGGCATCTGCAACGGACTACGAAGTCGCTGCCTCGCAGCAACAGAGTGACATATTTCTCATCCTTTCTCTCATCACCGTCGTCTCTTCTGCCGTTTTCTTATTGAGATGGACGAGGAGACAAGGCAGGCCACCCCTGCCTCCGGGACCCCTCGGCCTGCCGCTCCTTGCAGCCTTCTCTCCCTCGAACCCGACGTCCACCGCTACTTCGCTCGCCTCGCCCGCGCCTACGGGCCCGTCTTCAGCCTCCGTCTCGGGACGAGGCTCTGCGTCGTCCTCTCCTCTCCGGCCGCCGTCCGGGAGGCGCTCAAGGACCACGATGTCATCTTCGCCAACCGTGATCCCCCGGCCGCTATCACCGCCTTCCCCAGAGCACAGCATGGCTTGCACTGGAGCCCGCATGGCATTGTCTGGCGCACGCTCCGCAAGGTGACCGTGAGGGAGTTCATCAGCGGCGGCGGCAACGAGGCGCTCCGCTCGCTGCTGCGGCGCGAGGTGCGGCGTGCCATCGCTCGCCTTCGTGCCCGCGAGGGGGAGCCGGTGGAGGTGTGGGAGCTGGCCTTCACGACGGCATACAACGTGCTGACGAGCATGCTGTGGGGAGCTGTCGGAATGTGGTCATCGTTACGAGTTGCTGGACTTCTTTCCGGCGCTGGTGGCGCTGGATTGGGGGTGGGGAACGGATGTTTGGGATGAGGAGGGAAAAGTTTGTGGAGAGAGTGGGAGGGGGCGAAGAGGATGAGCGAAAGGGTGGTAAGGTCTTCTTGCAGGTGATGGTGGAGGTTTTAGAGAGAAGAGAAGAGAACAGAACGACCCACTCACCATGGATCATTTCAAGGCACTGTTTATGGTAATGCAACTATTGGTAACACAAATATTAAAGCATCTTCCTTGATGATCGATGTAGTGTGGCTTTTTTCTTTCTTTCTTTTTTTTTTTTTTGCTGAGTCAATTTTTATTGTTATGTTAGCTTAAAATGTTTAAGTTAAATTAATAGTAATATATTTATTAGATCCTTAAAAACCAAAACGAAGTATGCAAGATAAATCTTCGTCGCGAAGACCATCTCCCACACCTTAGCATGAATGACGTAGCTGATGGGAAGTAATTTTCTTGAAATATATACCTGTTTCTACGAACAAATGCATGGACGATGTCAATTTACTGAATCCACAGGAACTCATAGTTGGTGAGACGGACACACCATTCCCAAGAACTCCAAGGTCTTCGTAAACGTTTGGACGATTCAAAGAGACGCCGCCATCTGGGGGAACGATGCTGTGGAGTTCAGGCCGGAGAGGTTTCTGACAGCTGCAGATGACAAGTATGAGTTCAGTGGCAATAACTTCGCTTATCTGCCATTTGGATCAGGGAGGAGGATATGTGTTGGGATCTCTCTAGCGGAAAAAATGGTGACGCACATGTTGGCTTCCTTCCTGCATTCCTTTCTCTGGCAACTTCCTGAGGGGGAGAAGCTTGAGCACGGTGAGAGGTTTGGAATTGTGTTGAAGAAGGCTGAACCACTTGTTCTTGTTCCAACCGCGAGATTCGATGATCCAGATCTCTATAGTTAACTCAAAGGGAGAAATTATTCCATCTCGCATAAAATATTGTATCATAGAGTCGTTATAATATTTTGGCTGTTGTCATGTGATTTCTTACGATATGCATCAACGATATTGAAAAAGAGTCATATGCTATTTATCAGAAATTAGGTTTTATACCTGGAGGGGATAACATATAATCATTCCAACATTCTCTTCTTTATGTTTTATCCATATAAACGACATGAGAGAGACAGCTTCAAATAATATGTCTTAAACTTTTATTCACATGGGTAAATCCTTCTATGATAGTTTCTACATAATGCTTATGTGTCGAATAATAGTTGGCCACCAATATATTCCTTGTCATTTATGTCTCCCTAAGATATACTTCGAAACTCCTATTAAAGGGGCTCAGAGTGTAGTGTTTAATTCATTCGATAGACCTATTGTCAACTTATCTCTTCGTACTGTCAAAAGGACACATTGGTTAGGGAAGGGCTAGGTTTTCTCGATTCACATACTTCGGGCGCATTTTGCCTTCACCATCGTAGCGAATTTTCTTTGGCTTAGGTCAAGCTATCCAGACTCATATGTCTCGGGCACGTTGTGTCTTGTGCTTCCGCTATGACAAATTTCTTTAAGCGTGAGTTCAGTTTTCTCAACCCATGTCTCAGGCATTTTTCGACTTGTACCTCTATCATGATGGATTTCTCTTGGCATAGGTCGAGCTTTTCCGACTCACGCCTTAGGTACATTTTGCTTTATGCCTCCACCGTGATAGATTTCTTTTAGCACAAATTAAGTTTTCCTGACTTACTCATCTCGGGCTATTGATATGTAATTCCATGCAATCTGTTTGATTATTGAGTGAAATTTGATTACACCAATGTAATTTTCTAAATTAAAATATATGTGAGGTCATGCATTTTTTTTTTCTTTTTCTTAGAAAATTTTTGGTTCTACAGTCAATCCAAGGTATTTTTTGTATATTACATTAGAATATTTAATATATGATTACTAAATTTGAATCTTCTATAGCTTTGTAATGACCCAGCAATTTCTGTCTCTATGATTCATGCAAGAAAACTTTCTTAAGATATTGATTTATAATTAAATGGGGATGATTTCAGGATTTTTAGACTCTAATTTGACATTAAAAACCTTCCGAGATTTCCTTTTGAAAATATTAAAAATAATATATTTATCTTTCCAATTTGAGTTGAAGTGAACATATCTCAAATGATGATTACATATGATTTATGGTTACACATATTTCTACATCTACCTTAAGACAAACAAGGGTATATTGAAACCATTGGTTTTAGAATAGGATAAAGTAGTTTCGGATTAAGCGACTCCACCACTAATAAAATAGCTTTGCATTAAGTGACTATGCCACTAATTGGGTCCTAATGGCCTTTTTATGGTATTCCTATCTATTACTTTATAAAATTAGGACTTGACATCTCACTAGAGGAGATCGGGACCTCCACGTCGATCTTGATCCAAATCTTAGCTGATTCCAACTCACTTTAGTTTAACATAAATTAGGGTTGACCCATTGTCTTATCATGTATAGTCCGATTATACCATCGAAATCTATTGATTAGATACTAAGATTAACTAGTCGGCTAAACTCGAAAGGCAAGTGATATGATTACAAAAAGATAGATCATGTTCCGGTTTGATTTGAACTCAATCGAATGCATCGGAGATCAGAACCAAATTGATTTGATGATTTATCGATTTTTAACCAAATAAAAATCAGGTTGTGAAGAATTGGCACTTGCGATTTCGATTCGAATCAATTATACAAATAAAAATAATAATCAAAAATCAAAATTGATCATTAATTGATCGTTTGGGTGGCCCAACAATTTAGGCTGAGGCCCAATGATAAGCGAGGCGGGAGGGGCAAATGACCAATTTGCTCTCCTAATAATCAAATAAACATATGTTTATTAGGATATTTTAATTATTTTATAATTTTAAATATAAATATTTATCCTTTCCAAAAATTAAATAACAACTAGTTGAGGGTATTTTGAGAAAAAAATCCTATAAAAATCTATGAATACCTCCAAACTTCTCATTCCTCCTCACACCAATTCATCATACAATCATAACCCTCTTTAATTGCAATCTTCTTTGCAATAGCATTCTCTCCCTGTCCTAAGCTCTATCTCAAATTCAATAACAAGTGAACGTCCAATGCATCCAACCTCAAACATTTATGATCGAGGATGACTTCGAAGGTCTGATTGTGCTTACTCAAGAAAACAAACATTTCATGAAGAGGAAGATGATCCAACATTGTGATGGCTTGTTTTAGGTAATCTACATTATTCTACTAAAGGTTTTATATAAATTTATACATTTTTATTAAATTAGATATATGTTCTCTATTTTTGTACATTATGTTTTGTATTGTGCATGTTGTATTGCTAGTTATCTTCCTAATAAACACACAATAGCTAAACCACACTTGACCTGTTATAATTGTTTCAATATTTATTGCAATACCAATTCTAGCTGTGCGACTGTTCGATGGGCATGCGAACGGTGAGCAATACGTGCCCCGTGACCTTCTTGCTATATGAAAAGTTCAGTTATACATAGCATGATTAAAAGATCACGTCACGAGACTAAGAATGATGATAGTGAATAAGAATGATTTTGTAAGAGTAAGTGGCTGGAGAAAGAGAGAGAAGAGAGAGAGAGAGAGAGAGAGAGAGTGAGAGAGAGAGAGAGAGAGAGAGAGAGAGAGAGAGAGAGAGAGAGAGGATGACTGCCAGACATGAACATTTTGTAAAAGTAAACAACCATGTGGTGCTAAACAGGCATATATGATATTGACAAAACTGTGAACATGATTATGAAATCTGGGTGATTTTTAATAGCAGAGCACGTATACAACTTTACAATGAAATTGGTTGACTTTGACTTGAGGATCTCGGCTAGGTTGGCCGGTAAAGATCTTGAATATTGATGACAAGTAACTAATTCAAACTCCATTTTCACCACTTATCCTTTGCAAAATAAAATAAAGTTTGACTTGCATGCTCCAATCTATTCAAGTATCAGTTGTTTAATTAAGATAAATCTTACTATAAAGAAAATGTTAAAACCTCAAACAAATATGTCATAGAGAAAACATTACTAACAAATGAGGAATATCATGCAATGAAACAAAGAATTCAAAATTTTGAAAGGGTTTATTTCCATGTATGCTTCTTGAAAATCCATATGCTTGTACTCCTCTCCTCTAAACTTCATATTTGCAATAATGCCCTCTAAAATAATTTATAGCTGCATGAATGTCACTCCCCTTAACATTCTCATTTCCATGCATTAAAATTTTTACCATTACCTAGCAAAAGGATAGTTATAGCTTTGAACTTTTGCTTTAGTATTTATCAAAATTTTCTCTTTTATGCCAAACAAGGGGCAAATTGTAGTGCTTCAGCTTACATCAAATAAACTAGAGACTTAATCCAGGTGGGTCAAAGATCAATCACGAAAGTTTTATGGACAGACAGATGCAATATGATATATTTTTAAGAGAATTGATCCAGATATTAACTCTAGAGGGATGTGTAAGCAAGAATAGGTATTTTTCAGGGAAGTGGGTACATAGGCAAAATCCTATTAATGAAACTAGGGAAACATAAGGTTGGCAGAGATTTTGACAATTTTGGCTCATAGAAAACATTAGCCACCATCAAAATCATATTTGTATGAGAGAGGATTGTCCAGAATTTTTTATATTGGCTTGAATTGAACATCAATCATGACAAATGAATAGAAAAAGAAGTCTGCATGTTTAAAGAGGTAGAATATAACTCAAGTAGAAAAAAAGATTAATTCGAATGTCATCCTATTCGAAAGATCGTCTAGGTAGATCTCAAAACTTTTTTAAAGAAATGTTTAAAGTCCTTAAGCAAATCAACAAGAATAGTAAAGAAAAAGATCAAAAAGAACTTTTTTTAGCTTAAGACAAAGACAATTAGAAAAAATAAATTTGAGTCTTATGATGGATATATTACAGAGAGCAAGATTCTCAGGATTGGCAGTTGGATTGGCTTAAGGGATTGAGCTAAATAAAAATTTAAAATCTCATAAAAATAGCAAAAAAAATTCATAAAATTAAAAATATGTGTCAAAGATATTCTTTTCAAAAAACTTTTGTAATTCAAAAGACTAAAATGTAATTATACGTCGAGGGAACAAAATGAAAATTTCAATTTTGACCCATATCTCATGGGGAAACTAATGTATGTTTCAAACTTCCTCAACCAAATCGAATGACATATTTAAAATGCAAAACTACACTTTAAAATTTTCTTTCAAGACCGACTTAATTTCCCACTGCTTCATCACCCTCTATATAAAAACCAAACTACCCTTAACTAACAACAAGAGTTGGAGAACAAAAAAACAGAAAAAGAAGAAAGAAAAAGTGAAGAAGGAAAGAATACGAGAGAGGGAAAGAATAAGAGGAAATAAATAGATAGGCTGATTCAACCTGTAAGGCCAGCCCAAGTGCCCACAGGTTTCCAAGTTTTGTTCACAAACATGGACCCGTAGACGAGCCTGAGTTTGTGTCCACAAGCTCCATAGGTTTGTAGGTTCAGCCCAGTTAGACAGACTCCCCAAAGGAAATCGTTCTAAGTCTACCTATCAAATGACAATCATGCAGGCACATGGCACATATCATTTATTACACCAATCCAAATATAGAAATTTATATAGTAATAAAAAACCATAAAATAAAGTTCATCGATTATTACTCAGTGAAATTACTATCAATAAACTTAGATTAAAAATCAAGATAATCATAAAAGATCTGAATTAACAGTTATTATTTATGTATAATCAATATCATGTCATTTTTATATCTTCAATGAATGATATGCTTAATCATGAAAAGGCAAGTTGGTCATAACCTTTAGGTGTAGTTTTCGTTCAATCAATAGGTCTCGAGTACAAATCGTAACAACGAGTCAACGACTAGTTTCATTTTAATTTTTTATATATATTATAAGTCTCATGAGTTTGGGCTGGTTGTTTAGCGCATGGGTTAGCCTGCGGATTGCCCCTGGGCTGTCCATGCTAATGTGGTTCATGGACTAGCCTATGGGTTTATGTCTATGGGTGAACCTCCAAACCAAAGGAGCTTGCAGACACATTGACTTGAGCTGATCTGAGCTGATCTCCGGGCCCATGTATGTGAACAAAACTTGAGACCTGTGGGGCCTACCACCCTTAGAGCAAAAAAACAATTTAGAAAATGTACCAATTCCTCTTTTTCTTTCCTTCTCTCTTTCTTTTATTTCCTTATTCTCTTCCTCTCCCTTCTCCTTTATTTTTGAACTCTTGTTGTTAATTGAGGGTAGTGAGGTTTTTATATCGAGGGTGATGATGTGGGTATTAAAAGAAACTATTTTTGAAAGTATAATTTTGCATTTTAATTCGTAAAAAATATTAATTACAAATAGGTCATTCAATTTGATTACAGAGCTGGGGCTGTAGAAATTTATATTAGTGTGCCTCCAAGGCAGGAGAGGTGTAAAAATTGAACTTTTACATTTTGTTCCTCTAAGAATTATAATTACATGTAAGTCCGTCAAGTTACAAGTCTTTAAAGAGACTAAGCTTCTCTCTCTTCCCCTTCTCCATAAAGAAACAATATGGATTAGGTGATTCATATGGAACTA
This sequence comes from Musa beccarii, assembly GCA_024322285.1. Lineage (NCBI taxonomy): Eukaryota > Viridiplantae > Streptophyta > Magnoliopsida > Zingiberales > Musaceae > Musa > Musa beccarii. The sequence goes on along the minus strand of CM044397.1, from coordinate 51,854,976 downwards.
ACCCATACAATGAATCATGGTGAAAAGGGACATTAGCTTCCATAAGAAATAACAAAGATATTCCATCAGTTTGGTGTAACTATAGAAGATGTTTGGAGATCCAGTTTGAAGGGCATAAGAACACTAAACATGAACTCTAGTTGATTCTAGTATGAAAACTTTGATTTCCCTCCATTTGTTTTCTTCTACATGACTCAAATATTGAGGAGTATATTCTTGTTTGAACTTTGAACCAAAAATATGCTTCCAATTCTATCTAGAACTGGACTCAATTATGCGAGCTTATGATAATTAACCATGAAAAAATGTCATCATCCCCAAATAAGCTTCATTCTTAGACATGTAAAGGACAACACAATGCGTAAGACTCCTGCCAAGTAGGTTCTAGAGAGCAATCAATGTACTCAACCTTTCTGCTATAAGTATAGAGATTGTTTCAATAACTCAAATCCTGGTCACATAGGCCACAAAGGAGTAACCTACCGCTGATCTCCTCTTAGGTACGTAGTTTTACAATTTCATCTCCCACCAAACATTCATAGTTCACCCATCTCCCCATTGTTCTCTTCGGAGCCTGGCTAACATCTCTCCCACCATCACTCCTGTCAAGATCCTAATTCATTATATCTAAAGCCTTCTAAGTTCTGAGGAGGTATCCAAAACCCCATCAAAGTAATGGGAGTCCTTATAAAAAATGTAATATGGTAATAACAAGATTTCAGGAGTAATGCAGGCTCTGTATCAAAGAAAGAGTCGTGGTTGTTAACTGATTTGTATATTTGCCTTGTCAATAGGAACCGTACGCTCATCAGACCACGATCAATGACTAGGGGTTCAAAAATTATTCAATGGCTCCATTACATTAATCATCGGGCTTAGAAATTGGGCCAACCTAGCAAAGATGTATTTGAAATTGTCAGTTGTCTTGCTCTTATTCGCATTAGGGCTCAGTTAAGGAGGCCGACAAAATTAAAAGCGAAACTTAGATCTTTTCGCCAAAAATTTCCTCCCTTTAGCTCAGCATCTAATCAAATAGGTGAAACACTACCATCCAATTAAGCCCTTATACCAAGGACCACAAAATAGGCGAAAGAAACAAGAGGAACTACCGCCGGTTACCTAGTGTGGGTGTCGACGAACTTGGCATCCTTTCCGGCGATGAGAATGTCACAGGCGAGGGCGATCTCAAAACCCGCGGTCACAGCATAGCCATTGATCGCCCCGATTATGGGCTTTCGGCAGCGTTCCATCTGGATCACGGGGTCGGCGACCATGTCCTTGACGTCGCCCTTGAACACCTCCTCGGCGGCCGTGAGATCGACGCCGGAGCAAAATGCCCGCCCCGTCCCGGTGATCACCACCACGCCCACCGCCGGGTCGGCGTCTAGCCGCCGGATGGCGGCAGCGAGCGACACAATCATCGGGCGGGTGAGCGAGTTGAGCGACTTGGGGCGGTTGATAGTGACGACGGCGACGCCCGCATGGTCGCGCTCGACGACGATGAGCTCCACGGGTGCCGCTGCCTTCATCGGATCGGCGACTGAGTTGAATTAAGATCGATGGATGGACCGAAAGGGGCCGCTTCTGTATATATATATAGGAGAGGTATAAGTAACCATCGATGGGTAAGTGGGAAAACTCTACCCCTTCACAACACCGTTTCATAATTGGCAAAAAGCTCGAAGCCATTGTAGGCCCCACTATATATGTGTGTAGAGAACGAATAAGTTAAACATTGATAGGCGTTGCCTTTAAGTTGATGAAAAAACCTCTCTAGTTTTACTTACCCATCGATCTATACCATCTTGCCCACCTCTCAACATTTGGCGAAGAGCACGGAGCCAAACTAGGCCCCATCGACAGCAGACACGTAACGAATGATCGTTTAATCCAGATTGGCCACAAGACCTGTATCCTCATGTGCGTAAGAAGATCTTCCTTGCCGGTAAGATACTCTTATGGTGCAAGGCACTAGCAAACAAACAAGCCTTGATCCTTCCCAGTCCTTGGGGTGTCGTATCCGATAACCTAAGATCCGATCCAACCTTTCATGGATCCACACGGTTCTGGATCCAGAAAAGCTTTATCAAATTGGATGCGGATCATGGTTTCATAACCACAAGGTGCATGTATAACACGTACTAAATCAGTAATCGAAAATTATCAGATCTGGATCCATATTGGATTATCCTGGATTTTGTTCTTACATGAACCCGACCCGATAACATTCTCGGAGACGGTTCCAGGTCCGTACGCCACAAGTAGCTTCGTTTCATGGCGGATCAGCGCCTCCTGCGTCAACCAGCTGCCGAACATTCATGGGAGAGATGTCATCCAAGCCGCCACCGAGCAATCGTTCTGCTATCACCACATTTGCAGCGTCAGAAGGGTGGTAGGGATCCCAAAACACGTACTTGGATCTGTCGGCGCAGACCGCCGACGAAGGGCCGCACGGTATGAAGCCGCCGTGTCGCCCGTTGACGAAGCAACACGCAGAATCTGCGACCTCAAAGCCATAGCTTCCATGATCCCGAATGATCTCTGTTACTATGCGGTAGACGTCCGCGTACACCAGCACCGCTCCCTCCAGGTTGGTGTTCAGCTCCGCCACCAGATCTCTCAACCTCCCGTTGTAGTGTCCAGCTAACTGGTTAGGGAAGTCGACGCAATTGTCTCCTGTTGCCGATGGGTAGACTTCCCTCAAGTATGGAGTGCAGCCTATAGGACCAACGTTGACCACGACAAGCTTCCTGGCGTCCAGGTGATACAGCCTCTGCGAGATCAGAATACGAGATGTCAGGAAACTGTGCTGCTCTGTGTGAAAGAGATGAGCTTTGAGGCTGGCGAAATACGGTAAGCTGATGTCTGTATCTGGCGATCATGGCCTCGACGAAGACGTCGGGAGGGACTGCTGCTCTTTCCGGCACCGACAGCAGCGGCGTGAGGTAATTGTTGATGAAGTCATTGGCGCCGATGGTGACGGAGAACAGAGCGCTTCGCAGCAGCGCGGAAGCAGCAATTGATCCGAGGCGGGCGATGATGTCTTGCCTCGTGTTTGCGAAGTTATCGATTTGTGCGTCCAAGTTGATGCGTCCGACCTACAAACATGGAGCGTTCCTGTTACCATTCATGGTGCGCTAATAGGAAACCAGAGATCAACCGATAAGCTTTGCATGCTTACAAAGAGATACCCCGTCTTGTTGAGGATTCCTGCTCCTCCAGAGGCATAGTTCACGCCCTTGAGCACCACATCCCCAGCGGTGCTTGGAGCAAGAAAAGGAGGAGTGAACTCCATGAGACCAAGAGCTTGACCTGAAAGCTTAAAGCAGGAATTGGTAAGTCCAGTACGCAAGACATTAATTGAAGGGTAAGGAATCAGAGAACACAGTAGGACTTGCCTAGAATGTCAACGATCGTTCGCCCATTGGTGTAGCGGCCGGTGGGTTCATGGCCTGGGAAGTCAATGCCATTGGGTACGTAATTGGCCTTGGAGAAGGTGGTGATGTAGTTATTGTTTCCAGCATCGATCAGTGAGTCCCCGAAGACGAAGTTGGCTGGTGGAACGCTCACAGAGCATGTCGTTGATAGGAAGCAGCACAGCATCACGAGAAGAAACCCAAGTTTGTCAGGGTGGTAAGCAAGAAAGGCCATGGTAAGATTGGGTAAGCAACAAAGTAGATAGAGCAGTTTCGCAGACCGCTGGATCAAATGTTTGAGCAGAGTAGAATCTAACAGAAGCTAAAGGCAACAACAACTTGAGATCCGAGGTAGAAGTCAATGTTCAAAGAAGAAAGCACGAGAAGGAAAACAGAGGCGAGAGAATGGAACCATCGGAACAGGGGAATGGATACCGGCAAGTAGGCCTTCTTATAGTGGTGCGAACAGGAGATTGGCATTGAATAGCCACGGATTCATCACCTACCCGTGATTGCAGACAGCACGAACCAGTGAGATAGAGTGAGCAGAGCAGAGAGAGCGAGAGAGATGTTTGCTGTCGTCAATTGCTTGTGCTGCTTGCTTTGAAAGGCAATGGCTACGTAGCGTGACTCGATATAGGAGGAACAGTGCTGGCAGCAGAAACTTTGAATAAATATGAAAAAGGCCGAAAATATCAGTTTTTTGACACGAAGAAAGGATTTATTTATTTACGTAATCTGAAAACGTTTAATAAAACAGATGAAATTTTAAGAAATGTATGATTAAGTTACAGTTGTGTTCTATTTGTTTCTTTCTCTCGATAACTTAGGACACGAAGAAAAGATCATTAAATTGCTGAGCCAAAGCCGGAGTTCATTAAGCCTCAAAAGCTAACGGCTACCGAACCCTGCATTGGGTCGTCTTAAATGCTGGGTAAAGTTGTACGACAAAAGAAGGGTGTTGGGAGACGAGACTTCTCATCCTATGATATTGAATGATACACATGGTGTCATTAATGTGCTTCATCCATGATTTTAAAGGCCATGTCATTGTTTGCCTATCAATTAACATATTACATGCTTAGTATCGAGATAGTGTTGGCCTTGTTTATCCGCATACCAATAAACTTTTCAATCGGTAGATGTCATAAGTATCGTACAGTATTATAGATCTGTGAACAACTGAAGAAGTATAATATTCTAAAATTATGCTTAAAATTAAAGCAAAATTCTTATATTTAACCCCAAAAAAAGAGTCATCGGCAAAATATGGAACTCAAAATAATCCAAAAGAAAAATGACACGATATGAAAAGAAAAAAATCCTTGTTGATTCCATGAGATCGAAGATAGAAAAGAGCGGAGAAAAATATTTCCTAATCATTCGTTTCCTCATGCTATATAGCACATCAGTGATATCATTTGCTTATATGGCACATAAGCTTACATGGGTGATAATGTGAAAGTACAAAATAACTTCGACATACATGTTATCATACTCACCATCACAATAATAAATCCTCATGAATTCTTATAATGTATGCATAAATTATAATTATAATTTATTTTAGTCATCCGTGACAAAACATATTTGTAGTTATAAAATATAATAAAAACACATTTTTTCTAGCATGCACGGTGTCCGAATGAGTCTTGAAACCTTCAACCTTTGATAATAATTGTGGACCTTAAAATATTTACTTGTGCATCCGAAATTTGGAATGGTAATAATAAGGTACTTAATCTATCCCAAACCAAACTGGACTAACTATTTATATATTAGAACCCGATACATACTTATCGATCTCAATTTCTCCTAAACCCAATTATTAAAATTTTGAATATGTTACTATATATATATATATATATATATATATATATATATAAAGAGCAAAAAAATAATTTTTTTTTCATCTTTATGATAAGAAAGATAATCATAAGCTTTCTTATCATGACGAGAAAGACCATTACAAATTTTCTTCTTATCCTTTAAGGCATAAAAGAATATCTTAAATGGAATACAAGAGACTCTTTTTGAACTACTCAAACTCAGGACCTCAAATTACTAACTTAAGTATCAGAGAAACTGGGTTAGGAAACCTCTCTCGACCTCGGTCTTCGTATAGGTGATATATGTGACACCTCGAGCAAGAATGCCCCATCACCAACTCATAATACATTTACTCAAGGGGTGTAACAGTCACCCTTTTCGCATATGAATGTATCCACCTTGACTCAAATGTCGATACGATATGGACATCTATTCAATGACCCAAGCCTTTAGCCCCTAGAGAGAACCTTAAGCTACCTACTCGTCCTTGTTAAGGTATTCTTGAACTTTACCTAATAGCTACAAATGTTGAAAATTATGGGCAACATTATAAGTGCAACAGAAGAATAGAAATAAAAATCACAAATTTCTCGTAAAAAAAAAGTTATTATCGTCATGCAAAAGTTGATATGCAAAAACCTGCAAAATCAAAAAATTACGCGTAAAAAAATTACCTAGGGAGATCATGTATCCTTGTATTCCTGTAGATCTATATTATTGGATGAAAGAGTTCAAATGCTCTCCTCTCTAACAGTGATTCATACGACAAGGGCTACAATGATGCTCCTCAAATCACTACTCAAATCTCCTTATTGCGCACACCATGCAATTAAAGAGTCGACCCTTTTTGATGTCCACACACCCCCAAATTGAGACTGCTGACTGAGTAGGAGAGGGGGAGGTGAATAGGAGGTGGTTGCCAAAAAGCCTTAGTCTATGGGCTTTTGGTTCTCTCCTATTTATAGAGGCCCCCTATCAACTTAACCATAATGGATTCTGCCATATTATGTACTATATCTTCATCCAATTATTCAAACTTATTAGATTTGTGGGTCTCTACCTAATAATATAATATTAGCTCTTATTGGATCTCATTCATAGGGTCCAATAATTCGGGAGCTTAATGTATATTCAATAAGATAGGGGCTCTAGCAAATATCTCATATACGAACCTCTACTCGTCGTAACACCTACCATATGTGTGTGACATTTTAGGCTTAGTATCGAGTTAGCCATAAGTCATACCTGTTAGAACTCCTTATAGCTCAATGAATTATTATCTCTATAATAATTCACTCGACTCATCGACTACGGATGTACTAGGCTACTACGCCATGGTTCCTAGATGATATAAGGGAATTCAATCTCTTAGACCTATATATCCTTGGTTATCATATACTTATAATATTTATTCATCTAATATTCTAGATATTGTACATTGAGTATGGTGTTGTCAGGCCCATATGGTCTCTCCTCGAGTCTTGCTCTAATCGAATTTTCCTGGAGAACTCTTTCTCTCTCAATCTGAATAACATTGGCCAAGGATTTATTTCAGTAATAATACATGAGATATTTCTCTCATGATATCGAGAGCGGATGATCCTCTATTGACACTCAATAGCCCTCGTAAGGTTGGCTACCACTCTCGATAATCAATTGTGCTAAATCTGAAACTTCCAAACTTATAAGTTTAGTATCAAAGAGTGAAGTATTCATATAGGACATCCTTGGTGTCTCAAGTCTAAGGACGAGATACACCTACTGGGATGACGAAATCATTATCTAACAATAAGGTATCATTAATCATCCAGTATTCCGTGAGCAGATCAATCAGTGAACTCATTCTCTAATGAGCACATGCACTGTATCCTTAGTATCCCCATACGAGCAACTATGAGACCAATCATATTCATAATATGGATAGGTATACAATACACTAGTTTGTTTGGTTATTTTGTTATCCCTCTCGAGTAACATATGACCAAGATTATTTAGGGTTTGTGTTTAAAGGTGAATCAGTCTCATTATCATGATCTTATTAGGATTTGATTCTCATTATATAGATCCATAGACATCATAATATATGCAACATGCAAGATAAAATTATAAAATTTCAAATAATAACAAGAAAAAGGGTGTGTATCGAGTCACATATGCCATCACTCACGTGATTGGCTTGCGAGACAACTATAATTAGCAGCAAATGCTAATGGGTGTGATGCAATTTGTTAGGCCGCTCTTGCCTTAGCTAGCCCAAGCCTTGTATATACGTGTTTCCACATTATCCAAATGATGTGGCTCGTCCTCTTCCTCTCCGTCTTCTCCTCCATATCACTACGTGCTCTTGTGGCCATTGCATCACTCTCAATATTAAAAATAGATTATAAAATACGATAATTATATATATTTAAAATAATAATAAATATAAAATATTTATTAAATTATTTCAAAATTTAAGAGATTATGTTCATCATGATCTTTTTTAATGATCCATAAATTTTATAATTTAAAATTATCATAATATAATATGAAAATATTGAGGGATTATCATAATCTTATCATAATTTTTTATATAATATTTTTCTAATTCTCTGTGCCAATAATATCTTTTTTGAAAGAGAGAATCTCTCCACGGTGATATCGATACGATATTAGCGAGAATATCAATATAATAATATAAAATATAATTGATAATATGATTAAAAAATTTTAATTAATAATAAATATAAAATATTTTAAAATTATTTCATAATTTAAGGATTATAAAATATGATAATTATATATATTTATCATAAATTTTAAATTTAAAATAATAATAAATATAAAATATTTATTAAATTATTTCAAAATTTAAGAGATTATGTTAAGATCATGATCTTTTTAATGAATGATCGAAATATAATAATATATTATCATAGATTTTATAATTTAAAATTATCATAATATAATATGAAAATATTGAGGATCATCGTAATCTTATCATAATTTTTTTATATAATATTTTGAAAATAATTCTCATGATTTTTTATATAATATTTTTTCGAATTCTCTATGCAATAATATCTTTATTGAAAGAGAGAAATCTCTCCACTGATATCGATCGATTTTATCGTTGATATTTATCATTAAAAATATGATTATATGAATTAAAATAGATTTAAAATATGATAATTACACTAGATAGAATCTTTATATAATAATATATAATATGATTATATAATTTTAAAATAGAATATAAAATATGATGCTTATATAATTTTTTAATTAATAATAAATATAAAATATTTTTAAAATTATTTCATAATTTAAGGGATTATGTTAAGGTTATGATCTTTTTTAGTGATCGAATTATAATAATATATTATCATAAATTTTATAATTTAAAATTATTATAATATAATATAAAAATATTGAGGGATTATCGTAATCTTATCATGATTTTTTATATAATATTTTTCTAATTCTCTATGCCAAGAATATCTTTTCTCTCACCGATAGAGAGAATCTTTCCACCATGATATTTACACTAGATAGAATTTCTCCAAATCGTAAGAGTAATAACATAAAGATTTCTACAACCGTGATATCTCTATCTACACCACATTAGCGTCTTTGGTTTTATCGCCTTGCATATATGTGATAGAATCTTTATATAATAATATAAAATATGATTATATGATTATAAAATAGATTATAAAATTTGATAATTATGTATTTTTATGTTAAGATCAATTAATAATAAATATAAAATATTTATTATCATTATATAATATGAAAATATTGAGGATTTCAAAATTTAAGAGATTTTGTTAGGATCATGATCTATTTTTATTAATCGAATTATAATAATATATTATCATAAAGTTTATAATTTAAAATTATCATAATATAATATGAAAATATTAATGGATCATCATAATTTTATCATGATTTTTTAATATAATATTTTTATTGAGGATTCTCTGTATATGATAATATCTTTTCTATGAAGAATATCTTTTCTCGATAGAGTGAATCTCTCCACCATGATATCGACCTAGCGTCTCCACCGTGATTTATTAATTTTATCGAGAGAATCTTTATATAATAATAAAAATATGATTATATGAATATAAAATAGATTATAAAATATGATAATTATATAATTTTTAATTAATAATAAATATAAAAATTTATTAAATCATTTCAAAATTTAAGAGATTTTGTTAAGATCATGATCTTTTTTAATGTTTGAATTATAAAAATATATTATCATAAATTTTATAATTTAAAATTATCATAAATATAATATGAAAATATTTAGGATCATCATAATCTTTTCATTTTTATATAATATTTTTGTAATTCTTTTTTCGTGCTCTCCAATAATATCTTTTCTTTATAGAGAAATCTCTCCATATGAATATAAAATAGATTATAAAATATGATATATCGAGATTTTGTTAAGATCACCAATGTTTGTCTTTTTATTTTATTGACATTGGAGAGAATCTCTATATAATAATATAACATATGATAATATAATTATAAAATAGATTATAAATTTTGATAATTATATAATTTTTAATTAATAATAAATATAAAAATATTTATTAAATTATTTCATAATTTAAGAGATCATGTTAAGATCATGATCTATATTATTGATCGAATTATAATAATATATTTTCATAAATTTTATAATTTAAAATTATGATAATATAACATGAAAATATTAAGGGATCATCATAATCTTATCATGATTTTATTTTATAATATTTTTTCATCAATAATATCTTTTCTAATAGAGAGAATCTCTCTACCGTGATATTGACGTTGGAGTGAATCTCTCCACCGTGATATCGACGTTGGAGTGAATCTCTCCACCGTGATATCGATGATGGCTATAATTATTACCCTAAAGAAACGCTACTCATTCACGGTTTGAGTAACAATATGGACAAGTGAATGGGTTCGCTGGTAATGATAGCGGTAGTTGCAATGAAAATGTCAAATCAGAAGAGCAATTACAAAAAGATTTCTACAACCGTATCCCTCCCACTGTATCATCTCTGTCTATATTTATACCACATTAAGTAGTATTCCTTTTCGCTGCCGTTGCATTTCTCCCAAGCCTTGCATATGCATATTTCCACATTATCCAAATGATGTGGCTCGTTCTCTTCCTCTCTGTCTTCTCCACCATATCACTATATGCTCCTGTGGCCATTGCAGCTGCCTCCATCGCAAGAACCATCGTCGTCGATGTTAGGGAGAATCTCAATATAATAATATAAAATATGATAATATGATTAAAAAATAGATTATAAAATATGATAATATATATATTATTTGATAAATATATGTTTAAAATAATAATAAATATAAAATATTTATTAAATTATTTCAAAATTTAAGAGATTATGTTAAGATCATGATCTTTTTTAATGATCGAAATATAATAATATATTATCATAGATTTTATAATTTAAAATTATCATAATACAATATGAAAATATTGAGGGATCATCGTAATCTTAACATAATTTTTTTATATAATATTTTTCTAATTCTCTATGCCAATAATATCTTTTTTAAAGAGAGAATCTCTCCACGGTGATATCGACGCTTGATGTCTTGGTTTTATCGACACTAGATAGAATCTCTATATCATAATATATAATATAATTATATAATTTTAAAATAGAATATAAAATATGATGCTTATATAATTTTTAAATTAATAATAAATATAAAATATTTTTAAAATTATTTCATAATTTAAGAGATCATGTTAAGGTCATGATCTTTTTTATTGATCGAATTATAATAATATATTATCATAAATTTTATAATTTAAAATTATTATAATATAATATAAAAATATTGAGGGATTATCGTAATCTTATCATGATTTTTTTATATAATATTTTTTCTAATTCTCTATGCCAAGAATATCTTTTCTGATAGAGAGAATCTTTCCACCATGATATTGACACTAGAGAGAATTTCTCCACCGTGATATCAATACCAGCGTCTTCGATTTTATCGACGCTAGATAGAATCTTTATATAATAATATAAAATATGATTATATGATTATAAAATAGATTATAAAATTTGATAATTATGTATTTTTCAATTAATAATAAATATAAAATATTTATTATATTATTTCAAAATTTAAGAGATTTTGTTAGGATCATGATCTATTTTTATTAATCAAATTATAATAATATATAATCATAAAGTTTATAATTTAAAATTATCATAATATAATATGAAAATATTAATGGATCATCGTAATTTTATCATGATTTTTTTATATAATATTTTTTCGAATTCTCTGTGCAATAATATCTCTTCTGATAGAGTGAATCTCTCCATCGGGATATCGACGTTGGAGAGAATCTCTCAACCGTGATATCGACCCTAGCGTCTTTGGTTTTATTGACGCTGGAAAGAATCTTTATATAATAATAAAAATATGATTATATGAATATAAAATAGATTATAAAATATGATAATTATATAATTTTTAATTAATAATAAATATAAAATATTTATCAAATTATTTCAAAATTTAAGAGATTTTGTTAAGATCATGATCTTTTTTAATGATTGAATTATAAAAATATATTATCATAAATTTTATAATTTAAAACTATCGTAAATATAATATAAAAATATTTAGGGATGATCGTAATCTTTTCATTTTTTTATATAATATTTTTTGTAATTCTTTGTGCCAATAATATCTTTTCTGATAGAGAGAATCTCTCCACCGTTATATCGACACCAGCGTCTTCAGTTTTATCGACATTGGAGAGAATCTCTATATAATAATATAACATATGATAATATAATTATAAAATAGATTATAAAATTTGATAATTATATAATTTTTAATTAATAATAAATATAAAAATATTTATTAAATTATTTCATAATTTAAGGGATCATGTTAAGATCATGATCTATATTATTGATCGAATTATAATAATATATTTTCATAAATTTTATAATTTAAAATTATGATAATATAATATGAAAATATTGAGCGATCATCATAATCTTATCATGATTTTATTTTATAATATTTTTTCTTCAATAATATCTTTTCTAATAGAGAGAATCACTCAACCGTGATATCGACGTTGGAGAGAATCTCTCTACCGTGATATTGACGTTAGAGTGAATCTCTCCACCGTGATATCGACGTTGGAGTGAATCTCTCCACCGTGATATCAGTATGATGGCTATAATTATTGCCCCAAACTGAGTAATAATATGGACAAGCGAATGGGTTTGCTGGTAATGATAGCGGTAGTTGGAGTGAAAATGCCAAATAAGAAGAGCAATTACAGAAAGATTTCTACAACCGTTTCCCTCCCACTGTATCATCTCTGTCTATATTTATACCACATTACGTAGTATTCCCTTCCGTTGCCGATGCATTTCTTCCAAGCCTTGCATATACGTATTTTCACATTATCCAAATGATGTGGCTCGTCCTCTTCCTCTCCGTCTTCTCATCCATATCACTACGTGCTCCTGTGGCTATTGTAGCTGACTCCATTGCGAGAACCATCGTCGTCGACCTCAAAGGCGGTGGCGATTTCAAGAGCATTCAGCAGGCGATCGACTCCGTCCCTGATTACAACAAAAAGTGGACGAAGATTCACATCGCTGCTGGCGTCTACAGGTTCTCCTTCCCCTGCTTTATACCTTGAAAGAGCTGGTCGTTCATGACCTGGTGTAAGCAGGGAGAAGGTGAACGTGAAGAGCACCAAGAGTTACATCGTACTGGAAGGAGATGGAGCTCAGACGACGTCCATCGAGTGGGGAGACTACAACGGCGACTCCAGTGGCCATAACACTGAAACCAGTGCAACCTTCACGTCATATGCCTCCAACTTTGTTGCCAAGAAGATAACCTTCAAGGTTTCACTGATCTATAGCTCTCAGTCTCTGGCCCGAGTAGCTAAAACAAACAAACAAATCTATCTGTATACTGTTCATGGCCGCGATACAATCTAATAATTCTATTGTAATAATCTTCGAAATAGGTTTACGTGCATGAATTAGGAGTTCAATCGAACGGTTTGATGAGTCTATATTGGATGCAGAATACGTACAATGGATTCGCCAATCTGACCCCCGCGGTGGCCGCGTGGATTTTTGGAGACAAGTCTGCCTTCTACTACTGCAGCTTCGTTGGGTTTCAAGACACTCTCGCCGATACGCTTGGAAGACACTACTTCAAGGGTTGCTACATCGAAGGTGTGGCCGACTTCGTCTTCGGATATGGCCAATCTATTTATGAGGTATCATTTTGATTATTTTAATCATGTCTAAGTGACATTGATCCGACTCGACATGCAAATATAAATAATGCATGTCCTAATGATACTGTCTGTACATACTCTCGTATGTCTCATTTAATTATAACTGTTCATATAAGCCTCTTTTTTTTCAATTTATTCCTTCTATTGTGTACTATTCAGATTGAAATATGTTGGTATTGCATCTATTAATTTTTTTAAAAAATAGCTCCTTAAATTAACCTACCAATCAAATAAGATGCATGAAACATGATTTATGGCTCCATATGCTGTGTCTGATCAAATTGCTGTGTCACGCAGCGATGCAAGATATCAACAGTTAAAAGCCTTCAGAAGCCAGGATATGTGACGGCTCAAGGGCGAAAGAGTGCCAGTGACAATAGTGGCTTCGTGTTCAAGTGGTGCACCATCTCAGGGCCTCAAGCAACGTACTTGGGGAGGGCATGGAGACACTACTCGAGGGTGATATTTTACCAGACCTTCATGTCAGCCATCATTGTTCCAGAAGGCTGGTATATTTGGTTTTCTAAAGGTTATGAGTAAGTAAACGAATGGTATTCCAATGTTCGAAAAAAGATGTTCTATTACTAATTATAATTTTTAATATTTGTTTTTATTTTATCATAAAAAATGATCCGGTGCATGAGATTTACCACATTATCTTTCCATGTTATTAACTATATATATATATTAAGGTTTATTAGCAAGTTATCAAATGACATTTTTACATTCGATACTAGTTTATCATAAGAAAAAAAAATGGTCTAGCGCACGAGACTTACGACATTATTTTTCTATGTTACTAATTGCAATTTTTTACTGTTAATCTGAATTTATCTTTTTTCAAAAAGAGGATGATCCAGAGACTTACGACATGACCTTTTTTTGTACAACAGAGGTGTTGTAACGTTTGCTGAATCGGGATGCACAGGACCAGGATCAGACATCTCAGGTAGAGTGAGGTGGGAGAAGCAGCTGAGTGACGATGAGCTGAAGCAGTTCATTGATATTTCATATATTGATGGGGAAGGATGGCTCGAGGCACAGCCTCTACTTGATTAGGGTGCACACATCTCGTTGCGCCTTGTCACTAATTGCAACTGACGGTGGCTTCTATCCCATCCACTGTGTGGCTTGCCTTTGTTGTTCTTGGAAGCTGATAAATAAGAAAATTTCTGGCTTTCTTGATCTTTTTCTAGCGTGAGTTGATGATGTTTGCGATGGAGGAAGACATTTGCTAAGTTATGATTTAACAACAGCAATAATGATAAAGCTGAAAAGTCTTAGTAGTAATTGAATTTTTATCTATAGTTTCTAATAGTAAATACTCAGATTTTGCCATCATCCAACGTCATATACCATCTCAGACGATTCCTCATTTTATAAGCTAGCACAACATTAAACACTCAAATCTAATCTATAAAGCATTGCTGGTCTAACGATGATAAATATAAATTTCAGTGTGGAAAAAGCACTTTCTTTCCTAACGTACCACTGAGAAAATGCCACCAGCCATATATATCAACCATGTTTAATGGGAGATTGACCAAACAAATCACTTCAAGTGGCTAAAATCTTCAAACCCTAATAGCAAATATTTTTTTCTAGAATAAACATGGAGGAGGATCTGAATATAACTTATAATTAGTTAAGTAAAGAACAACATTCCTACCCTGTTGCTTTCTGTGTGTTATGCAGTTACGGAGAAAGAGAATTCTGTTGCTTATCATTGTTAGTCAACAACAATACAACAAGAGCATCGAGCATGTATAGAAACACAAGTGCCAGCTCCACAAATAGCATCATCGTTGCTTACTAATACTAACTGCAATCTTATTATTTTTCATCCTGTTTAAGAACTAAGAAAAAGAACATTCATAGTCTAATTCGATCAAGCAGTGCATTTGCTCATGTCAGTATCAGTTAAAATTGAATCTAGATGTATATTCTGAAAACAAAAAAATTGTTCTTTCAGGTTATTGCCCTCAGACAACAGAAGCAACATAGCATTTTGATTCTCAGGATATGCTTAACCTGTCCATTCATCTATGGTTAAGTAGGAGACACCTGCAAGCATGTCAGCTGAACCAATTAAGTGATAAAATATGAGCACTTTGCTTCCTCGGTCCTCAATATTCAAAAAGAACTGCCCACACCGATAATGCTGCTTAAACAACACCTGTGAGAAGGCAACAGGAGGATGACAAGATCATGCAAGGAAAAAAGAAAGGGAGCAGCGAAAAATGGCAATACATTGTCATGTCCAAAGATGATCATTTTGTGTATAAAACATCTTCCCATGGGTGACGGTAGAGTGGCTGCTTCAGCCTCTTCTGATCGAAAATATGCAAAATTGAAGAGTTCAACGTAAAAAAGAAGCAAGCATTCTGTCTAAACTTGGTAAATAGAGAGGCAAAAGAACGACTTAGAATAAGAAGTATCAAATATAAAAACATACATTATAAACAGAATGTAACTGCTATGAAGAGTATAAAATGCTTTTGAGATCCTCAGGAATTTGAAGAGGTTTAACTTCAGATACAGGAGAAATCTTCCCTTCTTCAACCTATCCAAAAAAATAGAATGCAATGGCTCTGAAGAGTTGATTTTTAATGGTTCTTGCCAAAACAATCAATCTAAACAGCATCAGACAATGCACAAAATGGCATCAATTAATATCACAAAAGGAATTGCGGCAATGCAGCAAAATAAGATACCAGTTTCTCAAGAGTTTCTTTGATTGCAGTTTCAAATGCTTCATAGGAAGTGGGAACAACTGCTCCAGCTTCTTTTAGAGCCTGATTTTTCGCTTGTGCTGATTCCAACTCACCACCACTTTTTGCATCCTAGTTTATTAAAGGCAGCTCGTGAGAAGAGAAGGTATTATGACAATGATTTAGATCATGACACTAGAACTGGTTATAAGCATATAACAGAGATTGAAAAGATAAGCTATGACTCACAGCATGACCAAATTGCACTTCTGATTTGAATAGGCGTGCACAGGTTCTGCTAACCCCAGCAACAACTGGTTTATGACCTTTTTCTTCTTTTAGAGCCTCAACTAC
Source organism: Musa beccarii (assembly GCA_024322285.1). Classification (NCBI taxonomy): domain Eukaryota; kingdom Viridiplantae; phylum Streptophyta; class Magnoliopsida; order Zingiberales; family Musaceae; genus Musa; species Musa beccarii. The sequence continues at coordinate 51,838,339 of CM044397.1, read as the reverse complement.
AGGAAAAATTGCTCATTGGAGATGCAATCAACAACTGATTCAACCAGCGTTGATGATTACAGTAAAATAAGCATTTTTTTTCTTTTTGAAGTTTCAAATTAGAGGAAATATTGCTCATCGGAGACGCGCAAGGGCATCTTCGAAGTAGTGTGTGGAACAAAAGTTTTTTTTTTGTGAATGAAATAAATAGTTAAGAGAGTAAGGAGACCTTCGAGGTAGTATTTGAAACAAAGATTCTTTGAATAGCATAAATAATCATGCGCACGTGGTCGCATAGGTTGGATCGACCTGATAAATCAACTTAACTCATATCAAACCCTAATTAAACTCCTCTTATCAAATTAAATTTTAATATTTTAAATTATTAAAGAGGAACTTAAATCCATAAATAAAAAAATTAAATATATGATCTTAAATTTAAAATTAATTAAATCATAAAAATTCACACATTATTCTTAAAACATAGATATTTCTAATTAAATAAATTAAAACTATTATGTTAATCCAAAAAAATAAAAATTGTAATAATCAAATCAATCTTGAGATTCACTTAAACTTAAGAGACTATTATAAATCAAATGATTATTCTAACATTACAAATCTATTATTATTATTTATTAATCATAAAATTTTATTATTATGCATCATAAAATTATAACAATCATGATATCAAATATTTCAAAACATTAATTGAATTTGATTGGGAGGGAGGAGGAGCCACTTTTATATAAGAGAAGATGAGATTTACCTTAAAAGTAAGTAATAATTTAATTCTCTATGCCAAGAATATATTTTATAATAGAGAGAATCTTTCCACTATTATATTGATGCTAGAGAGAATTTCTCCATCGTGATATCAATACCAACGTCTTCGGTTTTATCAGCGCTGGATAGAATCTTTATATAATAATATAAAATATGATTATAAAATTTGATAATTATGATATTTTTTTAATTAATAATAAATGTAAAATATTTATTAAATTATTTCAAAATTTAAGAGATTTTGTTAGGATCATGATCTATTTTTATTAATCGAATTATAATAATATATTATCATAAAGTTTATAATTTAAAATTATCATAATATAATATGAAAATATTAATGGATCATCATAATTTTATCATGATTTTTTAATATAATATTTTTTCGAATTCTCTGTATAATAATATCTTTTCTGATAGAGTGAATCTCTCCACCATGATATCGACCCTAGCGTCTCCAGTTTTATTGATGCTGGAGAGAATCTTTATATAATAATAAAAAATATGATTATATGAATATAAAATAGATTATAAAATATGATAATTATACACTTTTTAATTAATAATAAATATAAAAATTTATTAAATCATTTCAAAATTTAAGAGATTTTGTTAAGATCATGATCTTTTTTAATGTTTGAATTATAAAAATATATTATCATAAATTTTATAATTTAAAATTATCATAAATATAATATGAAAATATTTAGGGATCATCATAATCTTTTCATTTTTTATATAATATTTTTTGTAATTCTTTGTGCCAATAATATCTTTTCTGATAGAGAGAATCTCTCCACCGTTATATCGACACCAGCGTCTTCAGTTTTATTAACATTGGAGAGAATCTCTATATAATAATATAACATATGATAATATAATTATAAAATAGATTATAAATTTTGATATTTATATAATTTTTTAATTAATAATAAATATAAAAATATTTATTAAATTATTTCATAATTTAAGAGATCATGTTAAGATCATGATCTATATTATTGATCGAATTATAATAATATATTTTCATAAATTTTATAATTTAAAATTATGATAATATAACATGAAAATATTGAGGGATCATCATAATCTTATCATGATTTTATTTTATAATATTTTTTCATCAATAATATCTTTTCTAATAGAGAGAATCTCTCTACCGTGATATTGACGTTGGAGTGAATCTCTCCACCGTGATATCGACGTTGGAGTGAATCTCTCCACCGTGATATCAGTATGATGGCTATAATTATTACCCTAAAGAAACGCTACTCATTCACGGTTTGAGTAACAATATGGACAAGTGAATGGGTTCGCTGGTAATGATAGCGGTAGTTGCAATGAAAATGCCAAATCAGAAGAGCAATTACAAAAAGATTTCTACAACCGTATCCCTCCCACTGTATCATCTCTGTCTATATTTATACCACATTAAGTAGTATTCCTTTCCGCTACCGATGCATTTCTCCCAAGCCTTGCATATGCGTATTTCCACATTATCCAAATGATGTGGCTCGTCCTCTTCCTCTCTGTCTTCTCCACCATATCACTATATGCTCCTGTGGCCATTGCAGCTGCCTCCATCGTAAGAATCATCGTAAATCGATGTTAGGGAGAATCTCAATATAATAATATAAAATATGATAATATGATTAAAAAATAGATTATAAAATATGATAATTATATATGTTTAAAATAATAATAAATATAAAATATTTATTAAATTATTTCAAAATTTAAGAGATTATGTTAAGATCATGATCTTTTTTAATGATCGAAATATAATAATATATTATCATAGATTTTATAATTTAAAATTATCATAATATAATATGAAAATATTGAGGGATCATCGTAATCTTAACATAATTTTTTATATAATATTTTTCTAATTCTCTATGCCAATAATATCTTTTTTAAAAGAGAGAATCTCTCCACGGTGATATCGACGCCAGTGTCTTCGGTTTTATCGACACTAGATAGAATCTCTATATCATAATATAATATAATTATATAATTTTAAAATAGAATATAAAATATGATGCTTATATAATTTTTTAATTAATAATAAATATAAAATATTTTTAAAATTATTTCATAATTTAAGAGATCATGTTAAGGTCATGATCTTTTTTATTGATCGAATTATAATAATATATTATCATAAATTTTATAATTTAAAATTATTATAATATAATATAAAAATATTGAGGGATTATCGTAATCTTATCATGATTTTTTTATATAATATTTTTTCTAATTCTCTATGCCAAGAATATCTTTTCTGATAGAGAGAATCTTTCCACACACTAGAGAGAATTTCTCCACCGTGATATCAATACCAGCGTCTTCGATTTTATCGACGCTAGATAGAATCTTTATATAATAATATAAAATATGATTATATGATTATAAAATTTGATAATTATGTATTTTTCAATTAATAATAAATATAAAATATTTATTATATTATTTCAAAATTTAAGAGATTTTGTTAGGATCATGATCTATTTTTATTAATCAAATTATAATAATATATAATCATAAAGTTTATAATTTAAAATTATCATAATATAATATGAAAATATTAATGGATCATCGTAATTTTATCATGATTTTTTTATATAATATTTTTTCGAATTCTCTGTGCAATAATATCTCTTCTGATAGAGTGAATCTCTCCATCGGGATATCGACGTTGGAGAGAATCTCTCAACCGTGATATCGACCCTAGCGTCTTTGGTTTTATTGACGCTGGAAAGAATCTTTATATAATAATAAAAATATGATTATATGAATATAAAATAGATTATAAAATATGATAATTATATAATTTTTAATTAATAATAAATATAAAATATTTATCAAATTATTTCAAAATTTAAGAGATTTTGTTAAGATCATGATCTTTTTTAATGATTGAATTATAAAAATATATTATCATAAATTTTATAATTTAAAATTATCATAAATATAATATGAAAATATTTAGGGATCATCGTAATCTTTTCATTTTTTATATAATATTTTTTGTAATTCTTTATGCCAATAATATCTTTTCTGATAGAGAGAATCTCTCCACCGTTATATCGACACCAGCGTCTTCAGTTTTATCGACATTGGAGAGAATCTCTATATAATAATATAACATATGATAATATAATTATAAAATAGATTATAAAATTTGATAATTATATAATTTTTTTAATTAATAATAAATATAAAAATATTTATTAAATTATTTCATAATTTAAGGGATCATGTTAAGATCATGATCTATATTATTGATCGAATTATAATAATATATTTTCATAAATTTTATAATTTAAAATTATGATAATATAATATGAAAATATTGAGCGATCATCATAATCTTATCATGATTTTATTTTATAATATTTTTTCATCAATAATATCTTTTCTAATAGAGAGAATCACTCAACCGTGATATCGACGTTGGAGAGAATCTCTCTACCGTGATATTAACGTTAGAGTAAATCTCTCCACCGTGATATCGACGTTGGAGTGAATCTCTCCACCGTGATATCAGTATGATGGCTATAATTATTACCCCAAACTGAGTAATAATATGGACAAGCGAATGGGTTTGCTGGTAATGATAGCGGTAGTTGGAGTGAAAATGCCAAATAAGAAGAGCAATTACAGAAAGATTTCTACAACCGTTTCCCTCCCACTGTATCATCTCTGTCTATATTTATACCACATTACGTAGTATTCCCTTCCGTTGCCGATGCATTTCTTCCAAGCCTTGCATATACGTATTTTCACATTATCCAAATGATGTGGCTCGTCCTCTTCCTCTCCGTCTTCTCATCCATATCACTACGTGCTCCTGTGGCTATTGTAGCTGACTCCATCGCGAGAACCATCGTCGTCGACCTCAAAGGCGGTGGCGATTTCAAGAGCATTCAGCAGGCGATCGACTCCGTCCCTGATTACAACAAAAAGTGGACGAAGATTCACATCGCTGCTGGCGTCTACAGGTTCTCCTTCCCCTGCTTTATACCTTGAAAGAGCTGATTTTGTCCCACCGCTCACGACGCAGAAGGGGACCTCGATCTCGTCCCACCGCACCTTCGAGCTCGTCAGCTGCGCCTTGAGTGCCGACTCCGAGTTGAGGTGACGAAAGCCGGCGGCGTCGAAGCGGGGGATAAGGGAGAGGCAGGAGAGAACGACCTCGGAGGTGGCACGGTCACCGACGCCGAGGCGGTCGTTGAGGCCGCCGTAGCGGGAACCGGACGGGACGACGTAGGTGCCATGCTGAAAGGCGTTAATCACGTCGAGCGGGGCGGACCAGTAGCCGTCGACCCTGCAACAAGAATGACAAACAAGCGTCAGAACAATACAATACGAACTACGTTGACTGCTGTTACAATAACTTCGAAGTATAATCATATAACAAATCAATCGCACTTACATCATCCGAATCATAACATGCGACATCTTTCAAACCGTACGATTGATCTTGTTCACTTCTGTGTATGTATGATTTAGATATGAACACCTTCAACAAGGGTTGGAGGAGACCAAGCTCACCTGGATCCTGTTGGGCGAGCCGTTGGCCGTGAGCACCCGCTCTTGCGACTCTGTCGTCAGCATCGTCTTCTGCGTAGAGATGCGGACGACGGCGACTCTCGGCGCGGCCTTGAGCAACGAGAGTTTGTACGAGTCCTTGTCGAGCGGACTATGGAGGAAGATATCTGCGCTCGGGAACTCCTCAAGCAAGTTCCTCACGATGGACGGCCCCGTGAACTCGAACCGCCGCGCTCCGCCCACGAGGCAGATGGCGATCCTGCTCCGCTCAAGCTCCCTCTTCCTCCCGCCGATCCTCTCGGACATATGCGCCGTATCTCCGGCGGAGGAGGATGTATTTAGTTCTATATTGGTTGGAAAATAGAAGAGTCAAACCTAAGTAATGGTCATATCAAACTGCAACAGTGGAAGTCAGCACACGGTGTATGGGATCATCATCCACGTGCTTGGCATGTGAAGAGTCAGATTAGGCTGTCTTAATGGGCTCTTTAGTAAACGGGCAAATTCAAACAAAACACGTCTGTTAGAGAGACATTTAGGCATTTCGACCTTGCAAAGTCTCCCGACGTACTCGCCTTCACTTGCCTTATTTTCCTCCGTGCGGGACGAGACGATGCCACGCTTCTCACCCAAAGCCCGTACGAGATTCATGGAGGAACCCCGAACTTGGTGGCATGAGGTACGGCAGAGACCACCGCAGCCACCAGATCATCGCTGCTGCCGCCCACGTCTCGAAGTGGACGGAGCGGCGCCCGGTGCTGGCCCTCCTCGCCGCTCTCCTCCTCGTCCTCCTCTTCCTGTCCTGCTCCCGCGGCTCCCTCTTTCCGTCGCCGTTCAGATCCGTCCCCTTCTTCTGCTCCCCCTCCGCCCGAGATAAGGCGCAACTGTCCGAGAGGAACGGCGGGAGGAAGAGGGAGCTTGAGCGGAGCAGGATCGCCATCTGCCTCGTGGGCGGAGCGCGGCGGTTCGAGCTCACACACAGTTCTGTTGTTTTTTCACATAGGAGGGATGGTGGGGATCAGTTCTGTTGGTAGGAACAAGACGATTTCGGTAGAGAGGGCAACTGCATGCTGCGAGGAACATGAGCAATACAAATGTCTTACTGGGTTTCATACCTGAATTCCTTTAGAAGGGACGTCCGTGAGATGTTACATTGAAGTCAAACCCTCTATTTTGTGCTTTTGATCGTGGACTGGCACTTAGATAGTGAAATTAGGGTGACTCCTTCTAACAGCCTTCTTATTCACTACTTTCGTGGTTCCTACGCTCTTTGAAACAAGAGGAATGGGTAGCGATTCACTACTCCCGAAAACTCTATTGAAACAAAAACCCTATTACTTACGTTAGCAGCTTCTTTCAAAACTTACATAATCTTGTACGTTAATAAGTTTCTACTTTACTGTTGCTTGTTTCTGGAACAGCGCTTAGGTAAACAGTTTGCAGCTTGTTCAGTTCTGTCGCTTCATCTTTACTTTTGAGAGGAGGGAATGTTTTTCCGAGACGGATTCAGTGCTGTTTTCTTTTCTCCTCTTGTCTGTGAACTTCGATTGATTGCTCCTGATCCTGACAGCGACAGAGATTGATGAACGATACAAAAAGACTGTGCTCTAGTATTCTCAAACACTCTTGTCGAAATAAGCATAGGGATGGGGATGCCGAGTTGAATCAAGTGCCACATCTATTTCCTATTTCCTCTATTCCAAAAGCAAGTGCCACATCTCTTCTCTCGAAAGAAAGCACTGCCTTTATTGTGATAAAAATGCTTATTCTCCAAAGCTACCACTCTCGATGATGACAATGCACACTTTTCCACCCCTTTGACTGACTTCCTATAAGCGCCATTCAATCGGTTCGTCATGAGATAGACAGACCCTTGCATACATGTTGAACCGAAATAGGTGGTCAGGCTCGTGCAGTAAGTATCAAATCCAGGTGGAAGAAGTGTTTTTTGAAGTTCCAGCACGATAGGTAGGAGCACACACATTAGTAGAAAATCCATCTTCCTGCAGTCCCCACCAAAGTGTTTCATCGGCTTGTCTGCAGTCCGGCGTCGGATGTTTCCGATCGAGAGCACTTGATAGCGCTTCTCTTTCCCTCTCTCTCTCTCTCTCTCTCTCTCTCTCTCTCTCTCTCTCCCACCAAAAGCGGACTTATTTTCTTTTCTTCCGCGCATTACAATAGTACAAGAAAGTATTCCATAAAAGCGAAGGCTTCCTCAGGTCTATCCCCATTACCAACTTGATTAGTCGTACAAGGACAAGTTTTGATAATCTCTTAGCCCGCCTATAACATAGATCCCGTATAGTCCTTATGTCTGATGTCCTAGCTTTCTCAGCTTTAAGTAGGGTTGAATATTGAAAGCAAGGGAGAGAGCTTTGGAGAGACAAGACCACTAGGGATTTTGAGCACTGTATCATAAGGGGCCAAGTGAGCTAAGCAAGTTTCCTTACCGGCTATTTGAATTCTCTCTCTTCGATGGGTCGGCCTTGTTTGTCTTTTAGGTAAATAATAGGAAGGAATAAACTAAAGTACTGCTTTTGCTTGAGAAGATATATAGAAAAAGTAGTGAAAAGGAGAATACACAGTGATACAGGAATGAAATCACCATTATGCCAAGGAGAGGAATGAAACACACTTGAACCTTTAAGTTACTGTGTGCACTACCCTCCTTATTTGTCCAAAGAAAGACAGAGCTACAGCGGAGAAAGCTATAGATATCAAATGGAGTAGGAAGATGAAAGAACAGCAGAAAAGAGGGGGGAAAGAGGACGTCGAAGGGTATAAAAGGTAAGACAAGATCCGTATTGGCATTGAGGAGCAGGAGGTCAGCGCTTATAGATAGCCTAATGGTTAACCTTCTTGTCTTTGCTGTAAACCCTAAAAGAAATCAATTAGTGTTAGGCAACTGATCTCAAGGCTCCCATTTACCTTCCTTGTGTTGTTGAAAGAAGGGTCGGGTCAACAAATACAATAAAGTACCTTCTATAGTTTAAAGTTCCCTTCGTTTTTCCAACCTGGTCCTTTTAGCTTACGTCAAGCATTTCCCATCCTAATACCACTTGTAACCTTGCTACCGACCCCCAAGTATGATTTTTCTGAGGATAGGTTCAATTTGGCAATTTGGTTCTTGCTCGCCTGATAGTAAGCGGTTTATGTTGAAAATCTAGATAGAAAGAAGGGATAGAAATTACAAACAAAGGAAGAGTAGGACAAGATTAGCTTTCTATTTTTCTCTCAAAAACTCTTTACAATTTCACAAAATCTATACTTTCATGAACCAACATATGGGGTTTATATAGTCCCCAAAGATACATCATATTGATTGTATTCAGAATGAATTTCTCTTTCAAGGAACCTCTTCAAGAACCAATGATCATTTTGACTTGTCCTTCCATAGACTTCTAATCCATCTTTTCTTCTTGATGGATTAAATCTCCTTATTTATACCATGAACCTTTCTCTTATTAAAATTAACCTCTTTATGATATTAGAACAAGTTTATTTCCAACATTATCCCCCCTTAAACTTGTTCCATCTGGCATGCCAAATTTCCTTCGAAGTTGTTGGAATATATACCTCTTCTTCAAGAACTCCATTGAGAAATACTGATTTGACATCCATTTGTAAAATTTTCCATTTCATTTGAGCTGTTAGGGAGATAAGGAATCTTCTTGTTTCCAATCGAGCAAGCAATCGTGCAAATACTTCTTCGTAGTCAATCCCATATTGCTGTTTGTAACCCTTTGCAACCAATCGTGCTTTGTATTTCTCTATCTTCCCTTGTGCATTTCTTTTTGTTTTGAAGATCCACTTAACACCGATCGCTTGGTGGTCTTCTGGAAGTGTAGTAAGCTCCCATGTATCATTTTTGTTAATTGCACGAATCTCTTCATTCATTGCTTGTCGCCATTTTTCTTCATTACAAGCTTCTTCGAAGGTTAATGGATCATATCATGCAAAAAGACAAAATAAAGAAAGTTCGTCATTGTTAGTATCAATCCTTTGAGTCACATCATAGAGCTCCTGAACTGGTCTTGTCCTTCTTATAATCGGACTTCTTGAATCAAGTGACCTAGCTGATCTAGGTGATGATTCCGGTAAAGCCTCTTCGGTATTTGCTTGTATTAAATCTTCTTCTTCTGAAGCTATTGCTTTCTTATGCTGTTCATCACTTTTCCAGTTCCAAATCTGTTGTTCATCAAACTCAACATCTCTTGACATCACAACTTTATTTGTGATAGGATTGTAGAGTTTGTAATCACTAGAATTTTCAGCATAACCTAACAAAATGCATTTCTGACCTTTATCCTCCAGTTTTATTCTCTTTTCCTCTGGTATCTTAGCAAATGCAATGCTTCCGAAAATCCTCAAATGATCAACTCTTGGTTTCTAAAAGCTCCATGCTTCTTCTGGTGTAACATTTCCAATTCGCTTTGTTGGAAACCTATTAAGCAAATAAACTGCAGAGGCAACAGCATCTCCCCAAAATTCTTTAGGAATTCTTCTTTCCTTTAACATGCATCGGACCATATTAAGTATAGTCCTATTTTTCCTTTCTGAAACAACATTTTGTTGATATGTGTATGGCATAGTGAATTGATGAAAAATTCCATTGTTTTTACAAAAGCTTTCAAATTCATTTGATGTATATTCACCATCTCTATCTGTTCTTAAACATTTAATCCTACAACCACTTTGTCTTTCAACCAACTCCTTAAATTCTTTGAATTTACTGAAAACTTCTTTCTTTTCTTTTAATATGTAAACCCAAGTTTTGCCACTATGATCATCAGTGAAGGTAAGAAAATACCTACTTCCTCCAAGTGATACTGGACTGATAGGGCCACAAACATCTGAGTGTACCAAATCAAGCCGATGCCATGCTCTTTTTGTTCTTCTAACTTTAAAAGGCTTTCTTTCTTGCTTACCCATAACACATACTTCACATAGTTTTGATGGGTGATCAATTCTTGGCATTCCTGTTACCATATTATACTTCTCTAAAAGTTTCAAAGCCTCAAAATTTAAATGAGCATATCTAAGATGTCATAATGTAGAAATGTCCTCAATATCAGTCTTAAAACAGTTTGATCGATCAAAAATACATAAATGCAGAGGAAACATTCTGTTCTTTGCCATTTTCACATGTGATATCAATATTCTATCCTTGTCACGAATTGAAAGAGCCATATCTTTCATCTCAATATTATAACCTTTTTCAAGTAATTGTCCCAAACTCAAAATATTATTTTTCATATCAGGAACATAATAAACATCTGAAATGCATAACTTTTTACCATTATTGAGTTCAAGGAGAATTTGACCTTTGCCTCTTACTGGTCTCTGAGACATATCACCTAATGTAATATTTCCAGAATAACTTGTATCTATTTCTGAAAATAAATCTTTAATACCACACATATGATTTGAAGCTCCAGTATCTAAATACCATGTCATAGATTGATCTTCTTTCAATTTATCATATGTCATCAGCAATACTTGATTTTCATTCTTTTCTTTCTGAACAAAATTTACCTTATCACCTTGGTTGTCAGGATTATAATAGCATTCAAAGGAGTAATGCCCATACCTTTTGCAAATATAGCATTGTATTTCAGACCTTTTAAAATTTCTGCCACGTCCACGGCCTCGGCCACGTCCTCGACTATAACCTTGGCCTCTTTGGCTAGAATTTTCTCCACCACCTTCATTGTTTGGAGATTCTTGATTGGTCTGATTTCTGCCTCCTCTTCCTCTTTGTCCATGACCTCTTCCTCTTTGAAATTTTGATTCACCTCTATTTTCAAGAGTAAGCTTGGTTTGTAGTGCTTGCTCCAAAGTTTTGTCTTCTCCTCTTTTTGTAATCCTTTGTTCATGAACTTGAAGAGAACCCATAAGTTGTTCTAAAGACATTGTTTCCAAATCTTTAGATTCTTCAATCGCAACAGCAATAAAATCAAATTTTGGATCTAAAGATCTCAATATTTTTTCTATTACTCTTTGATCACTTATTTGTTCACCATTTCGTCTCATTTGATGAACAATAGAAATGACCTTTGAGAAGTAATCAGAAATAGTTTCAGAAGTACCTTATTGTAATTTTTCAAAGTCGGCTCGTAAAACTTGCAAACGAAGTTTCTTTACCTTATCAACACCACCAAATGCTTTTTGAAGCATTTCCCAAGCCTCCTTTGAAGTATTTGCTGGAGCGATGATCTCGAACATTGTATCGTCAAGTCCTTGGTAGATCGTGAACAAAGCCTTTTTCTCCTTCTTCCTTCTATCTTTGAGTTGTTTTCTTGCTTCTGCATTCATTGCTCCTTCTTCTGCTGGACTTGGCTCAATAAATCCATCTTCTACAAACTCCCATACATCTTGGGAGCCAAGAAGAACCTGCATTTGGATGCACCATATATCATAATTTTTCTTTGTCAATCTAGGGATCTGAATTTGGATGGTACTTGGGGAAGAAGCCATTGCTCAACCTATGCTCTGATACCAAATGTTGAAAAACTAGATAGGAAGAAGAGATAGAGATTTCAAACAGAGGAAGAGTAGGAGAAGAGTAACTTTCTATTTTTCTCTCAAAAACTCTTTACAATTTCACAAAATCTATACTTTCATGAACCAACATATGGGGTTTATATAGTCCCCAAAGATACATCATATTGATTGTATTCAGAATGAATTTCTCTTTCAAGGAACCTCTTCAAGAACCAATGATCATTTTGACTTGTCCTTCCATAGACTTCTAATCCATCTTTTCTTCTTGATGGATTAAATCTCCTTATTTATACCATGAACCTTTCTCTTATTGAAATTAACCTCTTTATGATATTAGAACAAGTTTATTTCCAACAGTTTCAATGGCTGTGGCAATGAATGGCTGTGGCCTCGATTGCTAGGTTTTCAGCTCGTGCTTTGATAACGTTAAAAGGTATGCTGCGGGTAAAATCCATGTTCAAAGGAAGCAGATGGGTAATATAGCCAAGTGAGCTACGTTGTTCTCAGTCTCAGGGGAGGCAAGCGAAGGTGAGATGGAATATAGAAGGGCTGCCGAGGCAGATATGAGATCTCTGGCATGTCCCAGTGAAGTAGGTTATTGCCCGTAGTGATGACTGCACTCAAGGTCTAATCCATGTGAATACGTAATTCGATCTCCGGGAAGGAAAGAAGGATCCTTGCCTACTATACAAGCGCTGGTACGAGTTAAAGCAAGAAGGCATAGCTATAGGTGAATACGAATTCAATAAAGGTTCTTACCCGCACGCAATCAATAGAGGATACAAAGGGGTCAAATGGAATGAAACCCTCAACAGGCAAAAAAAGGGAAACAAAGCTTTCGCTCGGAGCTGAAATCCGATCATAGCTATATGTAACTTAACTCAACACGACATTTGGCAGGCAACACTCTACGCGAATCCACTTTAGAAGGGAAGGAAGGAACACTGGTGGTCTCATCTAGGTCAAAGAAATGCGATCATCGCGCCCTTGACTCATCTTCTCCGGGCATCGGATACTTAAAATAGAGTGACAGAGGTGGGTAAGCAGGCATTATTGATAGGATAGGAGAGTCCTATATGTGCCAGTCAGTTGGTGGTTCACGAACGAGTAAGAAAGTAATGGCATTTCAAGCATAGAAGATGGCTCTCGTCCTTGTCGATGATAACTTGTTTCAGAAGCCACTCATTCGAAAAGAACAGAACTTCACGAGAAGAGAAGGATAAAGAGGAGAGAAAGCTCCATATCTAACTATTGTGGAAAGTCGATCAAGTATCAAGTCAGGTTTTGTAAAGCGACGAAGAGCTGATTTTTACTCTTTGTAGCGTTCATCAGTCTCTGTCCCTGTCAGGATCAGGAGCAATCAATCGAAGTTCACAGACAAGAGGAGAAAAGAAAACTGCACTGAATCCGTCTCGGAAAAGCATTCCCTCCTCTCAGAAGTAAAGATGAAGCGACAGAACTGAACAGGCTGCAAACTGTTTACCTAAGTGCTGTTCCAGAAACAAGCAACAGTAAAGTAGAACCTTATTAATGTACAAGATTATGTAAGTTTTGAAAGAAGCTGCTAACGTAAGTAATAGGGTTTTTGTTCCATTCCTCTTGTTTCAAAGAGCGTAGGAACCACGAAAGTAGTGAATAAGAAGGCTAGGTTGTAAGCGAATCTACTTTAGCGGTCTCAGTCAAAGAAATGAGATAATTCCATTCCAGAATTCCATTCAAATATAGTGAAAGGGACTATAGCTCACTTCTGTGTGAAAGGCAGTCGAAGCCGCTTGGTTATTATGATACCGGTGATGAGCTAACTAGAGCACTTGAAGAGCAAGCATAATGGTTATGCGGGAAACTCCTTCTGTGTTGAAATCCGTCTTGCTTGCACAGGACAGTCTATTGGGGCGGTCAGGGACTCTTTTGATAGTTAGGGGCCTCTTCTCAAGGAACTCTTTCTTAGTTTCAGTTCCGTGGGTGGAAGACGTTCTACTGGCTTGGGATTTGCAGGAAGCAGTTATGTCTATCTAGTAAGCCACTTCGTAGGCAGGAAGGAAGCAGTTCTTTCTATCTAGGTCACAGCTACTTCTTAGAAAAGCTGCTACTTTATTAGTGTGAAGGCATTCTACTGCCGTGGTTCAAAGGCGTTATAGACAATTCTAATGTAAATCCATTTGCCTTTTGTGCTCAAGTAAAAGGGGCTCCTTGCTTCCCAGCCTGGGAACTCTGTCTCATCTCTGGAACAAGCCTGTTAGAAGGAGTCACCCTAATTTCACTATCTAAGTGCCAGTCCACGATCAAAAGCACAAAATAGAGGGTTTGACTTCAATGTAACATCTCACGGACGTCCCTTCTAAAGGAATTCAGGAATGAAACCAAGACATTTGTGTTGCTCATGTTCCTCGCAGAATGCAGTTGCCCTCTCAACCGCAATCGTCTCGTTCCTACCAACAGAACTGATCCCCACCATCCCTCCTATGTGAAAAAACACTATCCATATGCCAACTCAAGCTGAAAAAGAAATGGAGAAGTAGGAAGGGAAATCCAAATTAACATGGGGAAGTTTCTACTTTTGTAACAACATTGTTTGCAAGATCGATACTTGGTTTGGTATTACGTAACAATGATATATCTATAAAATACATGAAACAAAGTTTAAATGATAAAAAAAAACTATATAAAAGGTGCCAATACAAACAATGGAGAATAAGTTATTAAAAATGATTATATCAAAAATTAAATACTAGTCATATCATATAATTAAGATTATACTTATGTCACATAAAATAGTCAAAACACATCATCCTGCAATGCTAAAGATATCTCTAATGCTTCTCCAATCACCATACTGTTCGATATAAGATAATACAAAGACATAAAAACCTTTATTTGAAGAGCAATGCTTATAAAATCTGAGTTTAATCACAAGTCTCATGTCATCTCGTGTCTCTACTAGTGCACATCTATTTCTTTATCAAGTTAAGGGCTATAATTTGTTCTTCTGTTTTCTCTGTTGATATTCTTTCTTTCTGCCAGTAGTGAACAACCACGGTTATATACAATATCTCATTGGAAACATTGATGAAACAATTTATATGGTATAACCAGAAAACTTTACGTCAAGAGACCCAAAGAAAATGATTTGTAAATTGACAAAATCCATCTATGGACTAAAATAGACATCCCGTTAGTGGTATCACAAATTTCATCAAGTAATTTTATCATATGGTTTTGAGATAAATATTGTCGATGATTGTGTGTATCATAAGTTCAATGTAACTAAATTCATTTTTCGGATATTATATGTAGATGATATTTTACTTACCACAACTGATATAAGTATATTGTACGAAATCAAGAAATTTCTATTAAGAAATTATGAGATGAAAGATCTTGGTGACACATCTTTTGTATTAGGAATCCAGATACATTGGGATAGATCTCGGGATATTATAGGATTATCATAAAAGAGCTATATCGGTAAGGTACTCAAAAGGTTTGGCATGCAGGATTGCAAACTAGAAAACACCCCTATCACAAAGGGAGACAAGTTTAATCTCAATCAATGCCATAAAGGAAATATGAAAACTCAAGAAATACAGAAGATTCCTTATGCATCAACTGTAGGGAGTCTAATATATGCACAGATTTGTACACGTCCAGATATAGCATACATTGTTGGAGTGTTAGGCAGATACTTAAACAATCCTAGAATAGATGATTGAAAGACAGTGAAAAGAGTTATGAGATATTTAAATATGACAAAAGATCATATGCTCACGTATAAGAGATCAGGCCATTTGAAGATCATTGAGTATTCTGACTTCGATTTTGTTAGATATCAAGATAGTAGGAAATCCACTTCAGGTTACATTTATATATTGGCTGGTAGGGCGGTTTCTTAGCATAGAGCTAAGTAATCTCTTATTACTTCTTCCACTATAGTAGCAAAATTTGTAGCATGTTTTGAAACGTCTAAACATGGAATTTGGTTGAGAAATTGTCATAGGACTGCAAATAATACAAGGGGTTGAAAGACTACTAAAGATATACTATAACAATAAATCAAATGTTTTATATTATAACAATAATAGGAGCTCGACTAAGTCAAAACACATTAATATCAAGTTCCTAGTTGTGAAAGAAAGGATACAAAGTAAACAAATTTTCATAGAACACTTAAGAACAAACTTTATGTTGACAAATCCTCTCACAAAAGGTGTACCAATAAAGTTCTTTCATGAGCATACTACTCATATGGGTGTACTAGAATTTGAGAAAACTTTAGTTTAGTGGGAGTTTGTCATATGTTTGTTGTATATTCTATGCTAGATTTTATATTTGTATAGATATTTTCTGATCAGAAATAAAGTTTTAGTTTATTATACTTTTTACATTATGACTATTAAAGTTATTAATGATCTCATGATGATAAAATTGGACCAGTTGAAAATTGATATGTATATATCACATTCATGTAATTTTCATGCTGCACATTTTATAATTGATCTATGTCATTTAGTTATGCTAATATTGGTGATCATTGATAGGTTTAGCTATGATTGATATAGTGAAGATTACTTATGTCTTATATTAATATGGCTAATGGACGAGATTACACTGTATGTTCTATTTAATAATGATAATAATTTTGAGTTCATAAAGTATAATACATTTATAAGGATACATATATGATCCAATAGGAGATTGTTAAAATTTTAAGGATTATACATGTATAATTTTAAGGGTTATAGAAATGAATGAAATAAAGTCAAAGTGAAACAACACTCCCTTTAGTTAGGGAGTTCTTCTGCACCCCGTATCAGCACACATTAGCTTAAACAAACAACTTTGCTTGCTTCCTCTTATACATGGTAAGAAGTAAGTTATAATAAATCCTTAAATTTACGATACTTTGTAAAAACCATTATCAAAGCCTAGCCTGCTTGATTCTAAGAGCATGGAGTCACCCAGAAAAGTAAAGGTTGATTGATTCTAAGAGCATAGAGGCACCCAAACCGTATACATACATTAAGTATACATACATGAAGCTGAATATCAAACCTGCCCAATCTAATCCATAAATAATCAAGATAGTAACAGTTCTACTTGTTTAGTTATGCAAGTTCTTGTTTTATGTGTTAGCGATAGTTTTGCCCTTTTCTATTCTTTCTCCTCTTTAAGCTATCTACCATGACTTTCATCTCTATCTCTATCTAATAGTTATAACGTAAGATCTACAGGTTCCCTTTGCCGCCAGTGTTTTTCTTTTCTTTTGTTTCTTTCCTCGATCGCACAGGATCTTTCATCGAAGAATTGGGCCTTGTTCGGTTTAGTACTTGAAGCATTCCATTATCTTTGTAATTAGAGCATTAATTCCCTATTGATATCAAGCATATAAGGAAAGAATATCTATGGCCTAAAAATCGAGCTATAAGACTACTTTGTTACTTACCCCTTCAATTTCTTAGGAGATTTTCTATGATGGTAAATAACTCTCTTTTTTACTAAACAAGCTGTGTTGTCTAAAGAATTCTATTCATAGGTCAATTTTTGCTATTTGTCGATTCCTCAGTTCATTCGGCGGTATGAGTGTGCGAAGCCAGGGAAGCGGATCAGCTGATTGCTAGAAGGATAGCTAACACAATTCTTCTTGCCGACAGGCTAATTCTATGAAATAAAGAATAGAGAGCCGACCAAACTAACCAAGATCTAGAAATACGTGTAGACCGTATTTGAAATAGAGAGCGTCGAGAGGGTTAGAGCGTATAAGGAGATTTGGGCTCAAGATTGGATGACTTCATCAGTGTACTTGAAACTTATAGGCGATCAAATGCCTTCATAATCTCTTTGACTAAAAGCAATTGTTATTGACCATCCTTTTGCTTTGAGTTTGTAGAGTAAGTCTATGGGGACTCTAGTCCTTACTGATTTGATCCTTGCTACTCGAAAGGAGTCTTTTCCCGACGTGCCCGTTCCGTTGCATTTGAAGCACTCTTTTTGTTCTTTGAGCCTGATCTGTTAACAACCTGCCTGGATGAAACGAAACGGACTCTCTTCTCTAATGCTTGCACTAGCTCAAGAGGAATAGATTCGCTTTTTTCTTCAATTAGCTCTGAATTGGAATAGCCATGGAAAGTAAGGACAATAAGGATAGGGTGCATATACTATATCAGGGATTGAAGCAGGAGATAAGTTCAAGAACCAACCCTTCTTTGGTGACCTCCCAAGCAAGCGACATCCCCCATTTACTTATCTCTGTCTCTGCCCCGAGCACAGGAATGCACTGATTTCCCTTTGACTATATATATATATATATATATATATATATATGATTGGCGTTGCTGCTTGTGTCGAAGATGGGGTAATCGCAACAACAGTGTCTTCGCCTTAGTCCGACCTTTATATGATTCGGTGATGGATGTGCTTCATCGTCTTCCAAGGGACATATAACTAAACCACGCCCCGGAGCAGAGTTCTCTCTTGGGCCTAAGTCAAAGTTATTTGTTTTCCTTCGATCTCAAAGCTTGACTCTTCGCTAGTAGATGGAAGTGGAGGTGTCTTGTTTCGTTTGTTTGGCCGTCGATTAGCCAAGTCATTAATTTCTATTCTATGTGCTTTTGGATGTTTTTGACCCTTCTCAGCCTCTCTATTTCAAGCTTAGGAGAAAGAGTGAGTTCCCTACTAAAAAAAGCTGTAGCACCCGGCGAACTCACACTTCGCCATATTTCAAATAGGATTCCACTTTCGAAAAACCTCCACTCCGGTATTTATCGCGGATGTTGCACGTCTTGCTATAAACAGGGATGGAATTAGACTACACAACCAAGAAATGAAATCATAACAAAAGGATCACCTCACTCGTGACTCTAATGAATATCGTCAGAGTATTACATAAAAGGTTACATCCCATCCTTTATGATCTCTGGGCCTTGTCGCATCTTGAAAGCCATCTCCCAAACGGATTCTTTCTTCCCATATGACCATTTTACTAAAATGAAAAAAGGGGCCACTAACTAGGTCATTCCATCAAGGCTTGACTTAATCCATGATTAACAAAATAAAATAAATTTAATCCAAAGAATTTTGTTGAATGTGTCTCTAACATGATAGTTTATATAAACATAATAAATTATATAAGATACAAATATAAGAAATCTTTTCAAGACATAAATAATAAATAGATCAAATTTATCATGATGGATTGGTGATTATAATTAATTATATTATCTTTCATATGAATTGTACCCAAAGATTAACTTGAAGATATGATATTTTTCTTTATGCATATGCATAAACGTGTAGAGATTAATAAAATCTCCTATAGCTTTGAATTATTAGATTTTATGACTATATCTAATTAGGTAAGATATAATATAGATATGATTGAATTTTGATTATGGTTATCAACCAATAGAAAAAAAATCTAATTAAAATATGATTTCTTAACGGATCACTTAAAGGAGAGACTTTTCAAATTACTTATCCTAAACCTTTTGCTCTTGCCTATAAATAGACGAGATCTTATAGCGACTCAACATAAAATACGAGAATGTGATACGTGATGTAATTAAGAGATTACATATTTTCTCTTATCTTACTACGTTATGTTATTGAGCAATTATATATCTTTTCTCATCTCCCTTAGTTCATAATCCATCATTGATAGTAGTCCTTTGTAGGATAAAAAGAGAGGAAAAGTCAAGTCTAGTTCTCCTTATAGATTAATATCACTACAGCTTTTGGATTTAATGATTGTGCACTTGTAGATCCGATAAAAAAATTTTCGAGTGATATCGAAAGATACACATCATAAAAATTTTCATTGCATTTCTTGTTTAATGAAAACTCTCAACTAAACAAGGAATAACACCCATGACCAACAGGTAAGATGTTTGACATCCATAAACAGATCGGCAATTGATTTGCTTAGGTTTAAAGGCTATTCGCGTCAGTCAAAGTACGAGATTTAAGACATTCCCCACAACTATTATACCAGCAAAAACATGCTCAATTGATATACAACTTCAAGTAACGTTAAAAAAAGTAAACCTCTAAAAAAATTCATAGAGAACGATAAAGATTTTGTGATGATTGAACATGCAAGGCATCTAGAGATCAAATTTGATGCAGAAATCAGACAAAGGAAACAGAAGTATTAAAAGCTTCATCATAATGACGGTGCGTAAGATCTGATGTTAAAGACGGTGCGTAAACTGCTGAAGCTAATGCTGTTTGACTGGAATCCCAAGTAGCCAGGTATATAGAAGATACAGGCTCAGAAACAATGCTAGGAAATGATGTTTCCGGTCGAGGTCCGGTATCAAGATACCGTCATTTTTAGATTACCTGGCAAGTAAAGACAAGTCCACAGTTGCCCGCTTGCCGACAATACATGAGCACTAACAAGAACGATCGACAAACAGTGATGTGGTGAACCATACCACGACTCCTCGGCATCGGTTATCCATGTCCAGCAAAAGACAACAGTCTTCAGGTCGAAGAGAACAAGGAAATCAACTCCACCATTTCTACTTCCGATTCGAGGGCAAAATGTAATCAAGAACTCATCGGAAACCCAAAACGGATTTGCATACCGAGCTCCCGTTAGGAGGTTGGGTGTCACCGGCATCGGAATCTTGGGCCCGCACGAGCTTCAATCGGCATCTTCTCCTCCTCTGTAAGGGGAAGGAGAGGGAGAGGAACAGGATCGAGGGAGGGGAAGCGGAGGAGGAGAAGACAGGGGAGAGAGAGGAGGGAAGGGCGGCAGAGAGAGGTTCGGAGTGAAGAGGTGGGAAGACATGAGGGCGCGCTCCTCACCCGATCTGTCTCCAATCCCAATGCTTCGTTTGTTGATATCTTCAGGTGAGAAATTACCACATGAATTTTCTATCCAAAAAAATTTGTTAAGTGCTAAAAATCGTGAATGAATATAATCAGAATTTTTATGAAAATAAAAAATGAAACTAATTTATTCACACGTATAAATTTTAGGGCAAGATTATAGGAAAAAAATCTTTCAATTTTAAAAAAAATTATATAATATTTTTTAAAAATAATCATTTTATTCTATCGATCATTGTTCTTCATTTAGTCTCTAGTTGTGCCTCGAACAATAGTTCACGTCTATATATCCTGACCAATAATTGAGGCTTCACTCTTATTAGGCTAATCATCACTTCACATTTTTGGTTTATCAAATCTATCACTTATAGCCATTATACGAAAAAGAAGAGATCACAATAACACAGGAGATAAATGATTTTTTCACATGATTAGAATATTACATAAAAAAATAAAATTAAGAGTTTTTTTTCATAAATTTACTATATATATAACTTAGTTTTTTGCTATGTTGGTGAGCAATTGATAGTTACATATCAAGTAGTGAGGATCACAAGTAGTGAGCAATTGCTATGTCATTTTGCCCTATTGAAGCTGGAGAATCACAAGTAGTGAAAAAAAAATAGATTAAAATGATTGTTCATAACTATTTCGTGAGGATACATCCAAATGACATCATACTTTTACCTCTATTTAATTTTTGATTTTAAGAAGGTAAAATAGATATAGATGGTATTCGATTCATTGTTAAAATCGGAATTAGAATTAGAGTGACACCCTGATATGTTTGGTTTGATATTTATTTAATCTGTTTTTTTTAATATCAAATCATATTTTTAATGTTTATATAATTTGTATATTATTTTATTTATTGAGATGTATATAATCTATTAAAATATATTAATTTATATTATGGTTATACAATTCCCATTTTGTTACCTGTTATTGTTCTATGATATTTTTTAGTATTTTATTTATCAAATTATAACAAAAATATTGAATGTAATATACGTGAAGTAAGAAGGAATATCATTAATATGTGTTCTTTTAATTTTTGAACAGTTTTAATATAAATTTAAATTTCACATTGTGATGACGAATTTATGCTAAGATGAGTAATGAACCAAATCTCGTACCACATAAAAGAAATATTCTACCCTCCAAAACATGGGAGGATAGCTTATAATTTCGCAACTTATCATTCTTCACAGAGCCTTCTTTTTCTTATTTTTGGCTCTGAATTGTGCAGGAAATAGAATAAAGTATTTCACAAAAAAAAGATAATTAAAGGTTTTGAAAACATACAAACCAACCCAAGTAATACTTCATAAAAAATATTTCAAAAACATTACAAAGCCAACACTTGGTAACATGTTTTATTTTGGATCATCTAGGATATAAAATGAATGAAGACATTCTTTCCTACCACATTATTCATGTGTAAACATTGAGACTATGGATGAGAACAAGATTTATCCATTTTATTCAATGATTTGTGACAAAAATTTATGTCAATTGGAATCATGTAGAAGTAGTATATATTTGTCATTATAAATCTTGATTTAGCTATTTTATATATGTACATATATATCCTCAAAATATTAAGGCTGCATTAGAAAACATATTTATATTTTTAACCTGTAGTTTTTGTTGGGTGAAATAACATTTCAAAAGCTCACTACATATTTTATAATAAATTTTACCTTTATAATATTTTTTAATTTTTTCGAAGGGAATACATTTTTATTAAAATTAATAAGTATATATATATATGAAATCTTATAACAAATTTTGTATGACCCAAATATATAATAAATAAAAATGTAATCATATAAATAAATATAAAAGAAATAAAACTTTACCTTATGAACAATATAAATCATGTTTATTTTTTATCAAATCATTTTGATAATCTTATAATTTTAGATAAAATAATAAAATATTTTTAAAATTTAAAAAATTATATTAGCGTCTCACAAATGTTAAAATGCTACTGAACAAAGAAACTCTATATTGGAACAAAATTATATTAGGAGATCATCTATATATATATATAAATATATAGGCCCACCCTGTGCTAGCGATCCAATTGATTGGCGTTGTTGCTTGTGTCGAAGATGGTAATCGCAACAACAGTGTCTTTACCATTATTGTAGCTCCAAACAAGTAACTCCAGCGGGCAATGCGTTGATGTCTCCCGCATGGAAGTAGTAGATCATCTGATGCTCGTCTCGAAACCTCTGACATTCTTCGCCTGTCTCCAACAAACTAAATAAGCCTTACACAATATAGACGAGACGTGGTGCACTGAGAAGGGATGGCAAAAGAAGGCCTCTCAGTTGGATGGTATGATGACATGCAGCCACACCCACACACTGGAGCTGTTCATTAAACTGGTTACGGTACTCTGTGTAGCCAGCTTCCAAGGGGACACGTCAGGTGAGCTCAAGGATGCTTAGCTTATCGATTTTGTATTGGCTCACTCGGCTGTAGTGATGTGCACTCATCCATGGTTCACCTACTCTCTGTTGGCCCAAGCCAAGTTGGACTGGTGAGTTGTTGCCGAGGAGGAGCACCCAAAGAGAGAAACAGAGGACAATGGAAAGGGAGGTAGCCATGGCTTAGTGTTCTGTAGAAGGAACGAGGAGATAGCAATGAATGGGAGTATAGAAGTGGAAGGATATTTATAATGGGGTTTCATTTCGAGGGTTGTGTGGAGTTTGGTTGTATGGTCACGAGATTTTCCATCGCCTTGCTAAAAATTTGATAGGAAGAAGGGATAGAGTTACCAAACAAAGGAGGAGTAGGACAAGCTCAACTTTTTATATTTCTCTCAAAAAAACTATTTATAATTTCATAAATTCTATGTATTTCATGATTAGGTTTATATAGTATACATTACATTAATTATATTTAGAATGAATCATTCTCTTTCAAAAAATCTTTTCAAGAATCAATAATCATTTTGACTTGTCTTTCCAATTATTTTTCTTCGAATAAATCAATTTCTTTATGTAATGAACATTTCTCTTAAAGAAATTATTTTTTTATGATATTAAAATTAATTATTTTGATAAACTTTTTAGCGATTATATAAATCTCATATATTAGATTATGAATTATATAAAATTTATAAAATTATAAAAAAATTAGAAAAAAATATAAAAAGTTGGGCTTGTCCTTCCTCCGTAACTCTATCCGTTCATCCTATTAAATTTTCAACAAAGGCGATGGGAAATCTCGTGACCATACCATCGAACTCCGCACAACTCTCGAAATGAAACCCCACTATAAATATCCTCCACGACCAAACTCCACCGGTTTGATGGGGAAGCACAGATGCCTTGGTTTGGTAGGAACGAGACGATTTCGGTTGAGAGCCGAACTGCACGGTGCGGAGAACATGTGCAGCGGAACGGGACGATTGCCGCTGGGAACCCAACTGCTTGCTGCGAAGAACCCTTCTCTCCTCCTCCCTCCCCCCTACCGCTATCGCTGACGACGTCGCCTCGGTTTCCCCTCCCCCCTCGTCGCCTCCCGTCCAGCTGGAGGCTGCCTCGAAGCCCGCTACCCCCTCCGCCTCCAACCCCTTCTCCCAGTCCCTCCTCACCGCCCCGCGGCCGCAGGCCTCGCCTGACCTCCCCGATGGCTCCCAGTGGCGCTACAGCGAGTTCCTTAACGCCGTCAAGAGGGGCAAGGTCGAGCGCGTCCGGTTCAGCAAGGACGGCGGCGTGCTCCAGCTCACGGCCGTTGATGGTCGCCGGGCCGCCGTCGTCGTCCCCACGACCCTGACCTAATCGACATTCTGGCGATGAATGGCGTGGACATCTCCGTCTCGGAGGGGGACGGCGGCAATGGCCTGTTCAATCTCATCGGGAACCTGCTCTTCCCGTTCCTCGCCTTCGCCGGCCTGTTCTTCCTATTCCGCCGGGCCCAGGGCGGGCCCGGTGGCGGTCCGGGTGGGCTCGGCGGGCCGATGGACTTCGGCCGATCCAAATCCAAGTTCCAGGAGGTCCCCGAGACCGGCGTCACCTTCGCCGATGTCGCCGGGGCCGACCAGGCCAAGCTCGAGCTGCAGGAAGTGGTGGACTTCCTGAAGAACCCGGACAAGTACACGGCTCGGGGGGCGAAGATCCCCAAAGGTTGCCTGTTGGTGGGCCCACCCGGCACCGGCAAAACGCTGCTGGCCCGAGCGGTGTCGGGAGAGGCCGGCGTGCCCTTCTTCTCGTGCGCGGCGTCCGAGTTCGTGGAGCTGTTCGTGGGTGTGGGGGCGTCGAGGGTCCGGGATTTGTTCGAGAAGGCGAAGGCTAAGGTACCGTGCATTGTGTTCATCGATGAAATTGATGCGGTGGGAAGGCAGAGAGGGGCCGGGCTTGGCGGTGGCAACGACGAGAGGGAGCAGACCATCAATCAGCTCTTGACAGAGATGGATGGGTTCTCTGGGGACAGTGGAGTGATTGTTTTGCCAGCGACCAACAGGCCGGACGTGCTTGATTCGGCACTGCTACGGCCTGGAAGGTTCGATCGGCAGGTCACTGCTGCATGCAGTGTTTCTGACCTGTTGTATAGATGGCACTTTCTTTTTGTATTTTCAAGTAGAATTTCTGATTTCAGTGTTATATCCATGTGTTTGATGTGAAACTTAAGAATACTTGCTTTGATGCTGCCCTCAAACATAGATTTCTTTTGTTTGGACTAAATGATAAATCATTGATGTGAATGTTTTTCTCTGCTTAGGGAGGTTTAGACTTGTGAAGTAGTTAGTAATAATCATCTAGCAAAGCAAGAAATGGATTAAGGAACATGTGCACATTATGTAAGATAAAGTGAAAAATGAGAATATAAAAAATATTAATGGTAGGATTCATTACAGGATTAGTAGGAGATTACTTGGAGAGTCTCACCCAACAAGGGGACTAAACAACTTTGAGACTTTATATCGTTAATTATAATATACTATTATATAGATTTATCAAAGCTTTCCTACTTTCTTGGATTGCACCAAGCCTTGATTTTAGAACTCATCTTGAGTGACCATTGAGCATGAACTTGAATATGAGACTGTTGCCTCTACTTGAAAGTCTACCTTATTCAAAGATAAAAAGAAAAAAAAGAAACTTGTTGGTACCACACCGGGACTTGGTTGTGGGATATAAATGCATCTTTAGTTTTAATGATTATTCTTGTACTTCCAAATTTTGATCATATTCCACCATTTTAGTTTTTGTTGTAGCAACTACACTGGAAAATTGTGTGTATATATATGTATAAACAATTTGGTGGATATCTGGCTTAAAATTTGGTTATTATAGTTGAAGGTGATTTTCTGCAAACTTTATTTTCAGTGATATTGTAGAAGATGCCCTTATCTTACATCTGCCAGGTGTCAGTATGCCAAGTCAGCATATCCTTGTGAGTACCTTCCACACTTGAAAAGTTGTAGAGCATAATCAAAGCTTTTCTGCATAATGTGAATTTGGTCCTTGACGACTGTATAATTTGTGGTTTGTTTAGTTGCAGATATAATTTAATATTTTATGATTTTCCTGAATAATGGATACTAGCCAGTAGATGATACCTGTTGTAGAGCTTTTAAGATCTTTTATTCTATTTCCAGGTTCATTCAAGAGGAAAGGCACTTGCTAAGGATATAGATTTTGAAAGAATTGCTAGAACCCGGGGATTCACTGGAGCCGACTTGCAAAACCTGAAGAATGAAGCAGCTATTCTTCCAGCCAGACGTGACCTTAAAGAAATAAGCAAGGATGAGATCTCAGATGCTCTAGAGAGAATAATTGCAGGGCCTGAAAAGAAAAATGTGGTTGTATCAGATGAGAAGAAGAAACTTGTAGCATACCATGGTATGGTGTTGCACGAACTTAGTCTAAACTCTTGCTGCATGCCTTAAGTTAAAACAACTGATAGATCCTGTATGTTCTTTGCAGAGGCTGGACATGCCCTTCTGGGTGCACTCATGCCTGAGTATGACCTGGTTGCCAAGATCTCCATCATCCCTCAAGGTCCAGCTGGTGGGCTTATATTCTTTGCCCAAGTGAGGAAAGGCTTGATTCAGGACTTTATAGCCGAAGCTATCTAGAGAATCAAATGGCTGTTGCCCTCAGTGGAAGGTTGAAAAAAGAAGCATGGATATGCCAAACTTTTCCCACTCCTCTCATTTAGATTAAGGTTTTAATGTACAATTAATATTCTATCACTCATGTTTAGCTGCTGCATTTCAGGGTGGCAGAGGAGGTAATTTTTGGGAAGAGAAAGTCACAACAGGAGCTTCGAATGACATCATGCAGGTTTCACGAGTGGCAAGACAAATGGTTGAGAGGCTTGGATTCAGCAAAAAGATTGGGCAGGTTGTGATAGGTGGGTCTGGTGGTAATCCATTCTTAGGTCAACAGGTATTTAAACATTAATAATTCGAATAATGTTTCTTAACCTGCATGTTTAGGCTCGCACTGATAATGGTGTGCATGTCGATTTTGACAGATGTCATCTCGAAAGGATTATTCCATGGCAACTGCCGATGTGATGGGTTCTGAGGTTAGAGAGCTTGTGGAGAGGGCTTATGCCAGGGCCAAGCAAATCATTACCACTCACATTGATATCCTTCATAAGCTGGCGCAGCTTCTCATTGAGAAGGAGACCGTTGATGGAGAGGAGTTCATGAGCCTGTTCATTGATGGCAAAGCAGAATTATATGTTGCATGACCTAACCAATACCCTTAAGTTTTCCCTGTTGTTGAATTATGTTCACAACACATTCAAGTAAAAAAAAAAGGCAGGTGAAGAATTAGATTGACATAGCTATGATGCATTTTGTATATACGTTCTATTTTTCTTATCTTGATAATGGAGATTCAGTATATACTATTGAGCCAATCTGAACTACTAAGCTTCCTTGTTTCATTTTGTGTTCTTTCATGCATTT
Organism: Musa beccarii; assembly: GCA_024322285.1. Lineage (NCBI taxonomy): Eukaryota > Viridiplantae > Streptophyta > Magnoliopsida > Zingiberales > Musaceae > Musa > Musa beccarii. The sequence goes on along the minus strand of CM044397.1, from coordinate 51,810,747 downwards.
TAAAAAGTATAACAGAATCTTTCTTCTAATGATTATTTGATTGACATGTACATGGTTTTATCTTTGGCTTTCTTCTGTTCTGAGAATTGGCATGGCCAAGGGGAGAAATTTTACTTTGTGGTTGCATGAAAAAATATTGGTCTTTTTCTAAGAAACCAAATTTAGTTTTTCTTGTTCTGTCAGTTCCACTTTAATGATCAGAGAAATTTTTGTTGTCAGTGGCTGCATGAAAAATATTGGTCTTATTTTTATGATATCAGGTTTTTTTTTTTAAATCAATTTAACTTCAGATGAACAAATCTATCACTGAACTTCTTGTGTTACTTAGATGTCATACTTTCTGAAAATTCTTCTACATTGCATAAGAAAATAATGACAACTAAAATATTATAATTTATAATTTTTAAGTTTGGTTTTGGTTGTATATTTTTATTCAATGAAGTGGATCAAACTTGAGTTCCTTGTATTATTTTCATAATTTTTACTCACATTAGACTATAATGTTGATCTTTCGGTGATGATTTTTTATTTTATGCAAACATAAATGTCAAAGGCGAGATTTGAACTTAGGATCTTATTATATCTATTAAAGTTTTTACCAATTAAGCTAACATAATTTTAAACAGTGAATTATATAGTTAGTTATTGATTTGATACCGATATTATCAAATACAATTAATACAATAACAATAACAAAATTATAAGTTTTAATTATTTGAAATCAACAAATATAATTAATAAAAATTATATTTAGAAATATAATTACTAAAATATGGTAGTTCCAAATATTACCAAACTGTTAAAAACAATTGCTAAAATTTTCTCAAGTAAAAACAGTCATCCAAAACATAGATCTTTTACGAAGGAGAGTTAGTACAAAAAGATCTTGCTTCAACAAGAGTATGAGCTTTGAGGTTGTGCTCCTTCCCGTTCTTTTCCTATCTCACTTCCCTCTCCCTTACGGCTTTTTTCTCCTACCTCGCCTCACCTGCACCAGATGCAGAAGGCTGTTACCCCATGTCGAGACTCTTCCACCACAACAACACAAAAATCCAAGCTCAGCGGCCACCACTGATCCATGATAAAAATATCCTTGATCTTGTTATCTTCTGCCTTGATCAGCTTCACAAATCTGACATCCACAAAAGTGTAGGTTGATCAGCATTTGCCCCCACCATCTCCTATCGCATAGATAGAAGCAGCAACTTATAATTACTTTATCATCAGCAACCTTTAAGGCTTTTGCTGATGATAAATTAACCATAATTATTCACTGGTTTATGTTAGATACAGAGGATTAAAAATGACGTCTTTCAAAATTGCTCTTCTAGTTCTTTTGTTTGCCTTTTCTTTAGATATGAATTATGATATTGTTCACCTCTCCAAAGACCTTTCTAAGTATGTCGAACGACTAAGATCCGCTTTGAAAAATTATACATTGAGCTATGATAATTCGGAAGATGATTTGGGCCTTATTCTCATAAATGATATTGGTAATCCTTCATTTGCTAGTTATAGACGACTCGATAAATTTTTTAAAAAATAAAATTATAGCTATCAAGTATGGATCTGTGCCTGATCTATAAGCTAAGATGAAGCATGTTATCATTGAATCCAATTCTAAAAACTCAATCAATTCCGAAAAGAGATTTAAACTGCATTTAGAAACACATTTGGTTTTTAAATATATATTTCGAGAAAGTTACTTAAGTAGATGTGGAATACTCCAAGTGCTCGGTAAACAATAGATGAAAATTATATTTTAAATATGTATTAACATAGGTGATATTTAATAAAATTATATTTCAAAAGTTGATTCAATATTGTATGATAAATATATCATTATAATATTTTTAATATTTATTCAAAATACATATATATTATTTTATGTAAATTAATAAGTAACACACACACATATATATATATATATAATCTTTAAAAAAAATAAAATGACACAAATATATAATAAATAAAAATATATCATATAAATGACATGAGGAAATAAGAGCTAGAGTTTTTTTATTATGTGATGGTAATTTTATCATTTTAGATAATATCATAAAATATTTTAAGAATATAAAAAAATTATACTCGCATCCCTCATACGCGGATGCTACCCGATAGGGAGAGGATAATACGATCGTCGATTCACTGATCTCGCGTGTTCAGATTTTTATATCTATTTTTGGAGAAAGAATTAGTGCGGGCGAGTGTTGTATTTAACGACTCCCAACCATTCAATTCCACCCAATCAAAACCATATCTCGCCCTCTTCCCATCGTACAGTTTTTCCTGTAAGCAAAGCGGTCATGTCAGACGTTCAGCTTTCTTTTCCCACGCGGCTCGGTTTCTTCTTCTGCCGTTCTCCGTCGTCCGGCGTCATATGGCGTCCACTTGGCTGCGTTGATCAGTATTTCCTATTTAGATCTGCCATCTCCCGCCGCCTCGATGGAAGCAGCAGTTCCTCTCATGGCATCTGCAGCGGACTACGAAGTCACTGCCTCGCAGCAACAGAGTGACACATTTCTCATCCTGTCTCTCGTCACCGTCGTCTCTTCTGCCGTCTTCTTATTGAGATGGACGAGGAGACAAGGCAGGCCACCCCTGCCCCCGGGACCCCTCGGCCTGCCGCTCCTCGGCAGCGTTCTCTCCCTCGAACCCGACCTGCACCGCTACTTCGCCCGCCTCGCCCGCGCCTACGGCCCCCGTCTTCAGCCTCCGTCTCGGGACCAGGCTCTCCGTCGTCCTCTCCTCTCCAGCCGCCGTCCGGGAGGCGCTCAAGGACCACGATGTCATCTTCGCCAACCATGATCCCCCGGCCGTCACCACCGCCATCACCAGAGCAGAGCATACCTTGGTCTGGAGCCCCCATGGTACTTACTCTCTGGCGCACGCTCCGCTAGGTGACCGTGCAGGAGTTCATCAGCGCCGCCGGCGACGAGGCGGTCCGCTCGCTGCGGCGTGCCATCGCTCGCCTTCGTGCCCGCGAGGGGAACCGGTGGAGGTGTAGGAGCTGGTCTGCGATGTGTCAGTGGAGTTCCCGGCGGTGGTGGAAGGAGTCGTCGAGTTCCTGGAGGCGCCCAATGTGTCGGACTTCTTTCCAGCGCTGGCGGGGCTGGATTTGCAGGGGATGGGGAGATGGATGAAGCGGATGTGGGATCGTTACGATGTGCTCTGGAAACACTTTGCGGGGGAGAGTGGGAGAAGGGGTGAAGAGGATGAGGGAAAGGGTGGCAAGGCCTTCTTGCAGGTGATGTTGAGGTTTTAGAGAGGAGATCAGAAGGACCCACTCACCATGGATCATGGCAAGGCATTGTTTGTGGTATTGTTGCATCTTTCCACACCTGAAACTGTTGATGAGACAAACGTACCCGACTCACACGCCTCGTTTACGTTTTTTGCATTGTGCTTCCTTCCGTCGACGTACATTTGTCTTAGCTATATTTTATCTTGAGTGTTTATTGTAATAGATTTCTCTTAATCGATTTTTTTTTAATTCATATACTTTACCCTTTATCTCTATCGTGATAGATTTTAAGTTATTCGTTTCTTATGGTATGCTTCGAGTCACGATAGATTTTGAGTCCTCGCCTTTGAATTTTTCCTCAGATGTCATAAATCGTTCTTTTATATTTTAGATTTTTTTTCCATCATGACATGTTTTAAGTCTTCTTTTCATTATGTCCGATTTTGAATCCTCCTTATCGGAAGAAAAAAAAGGATAGATTATAATTTGAAGGTCGACATGGAGATTACGAAGACGGGGAATAGTAATAGGTGAATGGCAGTAAGTACCATTGAAAAGTCATTTAACGATGACCCAAGGAGGAATTCCATCGGTAGTAGAGTCGATCATTTGTAGAGCTCAGGGGTTTTTGCCTGGGTTCAAAAAGAAGCATGAGGAGGATAAATAACTGTGGCAGATTTTTAGTCCTCGCCATTGTGGGCTTTATGTCCTCGTTCCACTATTGATTTTAAATTAATAGTTATTTCATGATAAATGTAAAATCATTCAATAATATTCTTTTTCATCATTTCAATCATAAAAGTAATAAATAAATCACAAATATTCTTGACTAATGAATTTATATTTTTTTATGCATTTGTTGTGAGCATTATCATGATAATAATTACAAGGAAAAAAAAATACAATAACCCATTTCTCTTTCTCAAATTTTAGATATTCATATTAAACTTTTGCTATGATTTTTTTCTCAATTGTATATACATTAGTAAAAGTTGTATGTAGTAGGAGCTCTAGTAGCAGCCTAAAGCAATCTTGTAACCCCTTTTATCTTATACATTAATCATAAGATTTTTCAAAATATGAACTATGTAATAACCATGATATGCTCTTAGAAAAATCTCCTTCACAGTTGAAAAAGTTTTTGGATTTAAGTCACTGATAATAATCAAATTTTTACATCTCATAAAACATATTCTAAATTTACTAAATTAAACTTAGGCTCTTAAACTATCAACATTTTTTACTCGTGATTAATAAAATAAAATAAACTTAATCCATTGAATTTTGTTGAATGTGTCTCCAACATGATCCTTTATATAAACATAATAAAGGATATAAAATACGAATATAAAAACCTCTTCAAGATATAAATAATAAAGAAATATGTTAGATCATATCAAATTTACCATGATCGATTCGTGATTATAATTAACTATATCAACCTTCGTATGAATTGTACCTAAACATTAACTTCAAGATATGATATTTTTCTCTATACATAAACGTGTCGAGATTGATAAAATCTCTTATGGCTTTGAATTATTAGATCATGCAAGTATATCTAAATAGGTAAGATATATTATAGATATGAGTGAATTCTGATTATGGTTATCAGTTAATAGAAAAATTATTTAATTAAAATATGATTCCTTAGGAGATCTATCTTCTAAGAAGGGACTTTTTAAATTATTTATTTTAGACCCTCTGTTATTGTCTATAAATAAACTAAATTTTCTAGGGACTCAATATAAAATATGAAAACTTGATATGTGATGTTATTAAGAGATCACAAAGTTTCTCTTATTATCTCCCCTTAGTCATGTGGTATTATTGAGAGATTACATATCTTCTCTCATCCTCCTTAATCCCTAATCCATTATCAATAATAGTCTTATGTAGGATAAAAAGAGGGGAGAAGATAAGTCTAGTTCTCCTTGTATATCAATATCACTATAGCTTTTGGATTTGACGATGGTGCACTTATAGATTCGACAAGGGCTTTCTAAAGAGTATCGAAAAATACACATCATAAATTTGATCTATTGTTAATTGATTTTAATTTTTAATATAAATTTTTTTATATAATAATATCATAATCATAAATTTAATACTTATAATTAGTATCAGAGCTATATTTTTTGAAATCAAATATTTTAGAACATAAAAGTATATCATACCTATTTTATGTCAAAACTAAAAATTATTTAATAAAAAAGAAAAAAATAAACTTTTTCATAATCTAACATGTTCTTTTTATATATTATCCTTTTTTTCCGAGAAGTACCATTGTATAAAAGCCCTAAAGAATATTAAAAAACTTATAAAAAGACGGTGCAGAAATTACTAAGAAACATCATTCAAACTAGTTGATAGCAAGCCTTTGGAGGGTATTTAGATAATTTTATCTAAGACATAAAAAGATGTCAATAGGATGGACCTTTGTAACGCATGTTTAGTTATGTATCTTTGGATAGTAATGCACATGAAATTGATAAAAACACTAATAAATAGTATAAAAAGAACATACAAGGAAGGTACAAACATAGAATATTATGTATTTCAATTGAGAGCTTCACTACACGTCTAATACATCTTGTTTCCCATAAATTTTATTTAATAAAAATTTCCATTTAACCTAAGGGATTTTTTAAAAAATCCTATTTTATTCACTTATAGTAATACTCTCTATTACATTGCACCGAAGCTCTCACTTCTCTCTCATAATTGGGAGTGAAGAGGATCAACTCATTTTTTTAATTCAACTTTAGTCGCATAGCCTCCTCCATAGGGATACAGTATGAGTTTATTAATATCTCCATCGGCATGCCTTAGAGAGTTGATGTCTTTCCTAGGAAATGGTTGACTATGGCATTGTTGTTGGTCTTTATGGAGACCCATTTGAACAATTATAGTTTTTCTAATTTATAGATTTTTTTGATATTTTTGTAATTTATTTACCATTTGACAATATGTTATTTTCCTTTTTTTCATTTCTATTAAAACATGATGAATCTACATAATATATTTTTATATTTGTAAATATGTTCACATCTTTTGGACACCATTTAATTGCACCTAGATTAACATATATCACACATTTTCTATTTTGATTTTTTTTATATTTTATGGGTTTTTTAAATATATAAAATAGAGCATCTATTGTAAAATAAAGAATCTGGTGAAATTTATAATTCCAATGGCCTAATTTTCTTAATTTAATATATTTTGTAAAACAAACAATTATAACATATTTTAACATATTACTTTATCAAAATTTGTTTCAACTTTGATCCCAAAAATATTTTTGTATTCATATATTATAATTCTATAAGTCATTGAAAATATATTATCAGTAACTGCTTTAAGAATATGTAATTGTTCTTGCACATAACTATTGTGATATAGGCAATAATTTATATGATCTACGATTATGTTTAAATCGTTGGCATCTTGTAAACTTTTTTTTTTTCTTATCTCTATGTGTTGATTCAATTCTTACTTTTCTTTCCTCTATCAATCTGCATCATACTTCTCAAAGATAATATGATATGATCATATTCTCATCGTATTCGATACTATTTACTTCTTGTTGAAAATATTTTATTATTATAGATCTTCTTGTAGGTGTCAGTTATATAAAAATCTTTATAAAACAAATACAAATTACCATTCCTATACCCAATAGCAGCAATTGTATAAGAATATGTAATTCCAAAAATATCAAAATATCGACATAAATTTATTTTTGATAAATATACTATAATTATCTCAAAGAAGGTCTACACTAATATATATATATATATATATATATATATATATATATATATATATATATATATATATCGGCAATTTTGAATTTAAAAATTTTCTCATCCCCCAATCTCCATAATTAATTGGTGTCAAAAGTCAGTTGGTGAGAAAATTTTAAAATTTAAAATTATTGATATATACATATATATATATATATGTAATTTTTTTTTGTATATATTGTTCAACGTGATAGGATGATTAAAAAGAAAAAAGAAAAACATGATAACAAGATTGATGAATATATTACTAATTTGGGAGATTAGAGTGCAGAGAGGCATCATGATTTTTTTTTTTTTATCGTATGCCAAGTATTCTTTAGATGAAAAGAATTTTATAATATAAATATTTAGTAAACCATGTCTCTTGAATTCCAGTGATAGACAATTAAGAAAAATAAGAAAAATATATGAAAAGTTTAAATCATTAAAATGAAAATATTAAAATGGATACGTGGTGTTACGAAACTTATAAAATATTTTAATTCGTGAATGACAATGCATAATTTCGATAAAAAAAAATTGAAGGAGAATTGATCATAATGGTATATATCTATAGATGTGATTAAAGAAAAGAGAGAATTAGTATTAAAATCCAAAGAAAAATGAACGCAACCCATACCACGTCCGTCCTTCTGTAAGACAGTCGAAATCTCTTCTTCCCCCTTTTCTTGGCCTCAATTATAATTGAAACCGCCGATTCCAAAACCCCTCCTCAATCTCCAACTCTCGTAACGATTGGCAATGGCGACCTCCACGTGGCCCCACTTCCCCTCACACGCCCAAACGCCGCCCTTTCGCTGCTCCCGCTTCGTACCGTTCTTATACGCCCACTTCATCAACCTTGCTTCTTACGGCAAGCATCAGCATCCATGGCGTCCACAAGCCATCCTCTCCTCTCCTCCGCTCTCTTTGGCACCAAACTCCGCCCCCAAACCAAACCCAACCCTTCTCTCAATCCCTTCCTCCTCCCCAGAAGGCCCAGCTCCGTGCAATCACTCCTCAATCGTCATAACAAGAAGAGCCGCCCCGTCCTCCCCCCTTCTCCCACCGCCGCGGCCGCCGCCGCCGCCTTCCTTCTCTCCTCCTCCCTCCCCCCTACCGCTATCGCTGACGACGTCGCCTCGGTTTCCCCTCCCCCCTCGTCGCCTCCCGTCCAGCTGGAGGCTGCCTCCAAGCCCGCTCCCCCCTCCGCCTCCAACCCCTTCTCCCAGTCTCTCCTCACCGCCCCGCGGCCGCAGGCCTCGCCTGACCTCCCCGATGGCTCCCAGTGGCGCTACAGCGAGTTCCTTAACGCCGTCAAGAGGGGCAAGGTCGAGCGCGTCCGGTTCAGCAAGGACGGCGGCGTGCTCCAGCTCACGGCCGTTGATGGTCGCCGGGCCGCCGTCGTCGTCCCCAACGACCCTGACCTAATCGACATCCTGGCGATGAACGGCGTGGACATCTCCGTCTCGGAGGGGGACGGCGGCAATGGCCTGTTCAATCTCATCGGGAATCTGCTCTTCCCGTTCCTCGCCTTCGCCGGCCTGTTCTTCCTATTCCGCCGGGCCCAGGGCGGGCCCGGTGGCGGCCCGGGTGGGCTCGGCGGGCCGATGGACTTCGGCCGGTCCAAATCCAAGTTCCAGGAGGTCCCCGAGACCGGCGTCACCTTCGCCGATGTCGCCGGGGCCGACCAGGCCAAGCTCGAGCTGCAGGAAGTTGTGGACTTCCTGAAGAACCCGGACAAGTACACGGCTCTGGGAGCGAAGATCCCCAAAGGTTGCCTGTTGGTGGGCCCACCCGGCACCGGCAAAACGCTGCTGGCCCGAGCGGTGGCGGGAGAGGCTGGCGTGCCCTTCTTCTCGTGCGCGGCGTCCGAGTTCGTGGAGCTGTTCGTGGGTGTGGGGGCGTCGAGGGTCCGGGATTTGTTCGAGAAGGCGAAGGCTAAGGCACCGTGCATTGTGTTCATCGATGAAATTGATGCAGTGGGAAGGCAGAGAGGGGCCGGGCTTGGCGGTGGCAACGACGAGAGGGAGCAGACCATCAATCAGCTCTTGACAGAGATGGATGGGTTCTCTGGGAACAGTGGAGTGATTGTTTTGGCAGCGACCAACAGGCCGGACGTGCTTGATTCGGCACTGCTACGGCCTGGAAGGTTCGATCGGCAGGTCACAGTAGATAGGCCTGATGTAGCTGGCAGGGTGAAGATCCTACAGGTCAGTCGGTATAATGTGGATACATTGAATCTTTATAGAGGGTATTGTTTTAATGGTTTTTGATAATTTTGTACAAGTTTCTGTAGAATATTAATTCACAGCTAGATGTTGTTTTGATGCTTTGTTAAATGTTCATGTTTTTGATAAAATTGCGCATGTTTTGCAAAATAATTAGTTCTTAGGTGACTAAATTGTTCCCATATCATAAAACTGAACTCAAATGAGCTTAAAAATGAACATCTTGACATAGAAAAATATATATCTTGATGATATCTTGCTTGCTTTTGGGATTCCATCATGCATTATTCCTTCATATGCTGGTTCGTAGCCAATTCAGTCCATGAAATGGGAGGCTGATCTGACGTAAATATGCAACAATTGAGACCATTAAGATTGTTAGTGATCATCATGATGAAGCTTCAGCTACCAGTGCTACTGATTCTATCTTTATCAAAGTTTTAAATTAGGATATTTCAATCATCTCTTTTTGGTTGTTTAAGTGACGTCGTATGTAATGCAGTTATGGATAAAGAAGCCCATCTGGTTTAGGTCTAGGCTTAGTTTATTATCTGCTTTACGTCATGCATGAACAATTGTTGTTTCAATATTTGTTCCTATCTTATATGATCGCAAACAGCTAGTGCTAAATGAAGATGTAATTTGTTCTATTTGATTTGTGTTGTCACTATTATTTGGCTGATTAGTCCAGGCAGAAGTGTCTGTGCTATTTTAAGATTTTGATGAATGCTAAGTTCTCTATTATTGCTTCGAACAGACACTTATTTGAGTTCCTTGTCTTACCTTATGACAAATTTCTAATGTAGCTATGTTAAAATATGACGAATATGTTGTGAGTTTGTACTTTAGCATCACTGCTGCATGCAGTGTTTCCTCCCTGTTGTATGGATGGCACTTTCTTTTGTATTTTCAAGTAGAATTTCTAATTTCGGTGTTATATCTATCTGTTTGATGTGAAACTTAAGAATCCTTGCTTTGATGCTGCCCTCAAACATAGATTTCTTTTGTTTGGACTAAATGATAAATCATTGATGTGAAGGTTTTTACTGCTTAGGGAGGTTTAGACTTGAGAAGTAGTTAGTAATAATCATCTAGCAAAGCAAGAAATGGATTAAGGAATATGTGCACATTATGTAAGATAAAGTGAGAATCAAAATATAAAAAAAATCAATGTTAGGATTCATTATAGGATTAGTAGGAGATTACTCGTAGAGTCTCACCCAACAAGTGGACTCAACAACCTTGAGCATTTATATCGTTAATTATAATATACTATTATGTAGATTTATTGAAGCTTTCCTACTTTCTTGCATTGCACCAAGCCTTGTTTTTAGAACTCATCTTGAGTGACCATTGAGAATGAACTTGAATATGAGACTGTTGCCTCTACTTGAAAGTCTACCTCATTCGAAGATTAAAAGAAAAAAAAGAAACTTGTTGGTACCATACTGGGACTTGGTTGTGAGATATAAATGCATCTTTAGTTTTAATGATTATTCTTGTACTTTCAAATTTTGATCATATTCCACCATTTTAGTTTTTGTTGTAGCAACTACACTGGAAAATTGTGTGTGTATATATATATGTATAAACAATTTGGTGGATATGTGGCTTAATATTTGGTATTATAGTTGAAGGCAATTTTCTGCAAACTTTATTTTCGGTGATATTGTAGACGATGTCCTTATCTTTACATCTGGTAGGTGTTAATATGTTAAGTCAGCATATCCTTGTGAGTACCTTCCGCACTTGAAAAATTGTAGAGCATAACCAAAGCATTTCTGCATAATGTGAATATGGTCCTTGATGACCATATAAGTTTGTGCTTTGTTTGGTTGCAGATATAATTTAATCTTTTATGATTTTACTGAATAATGGATACTAGCCAGTAGATGATACCTGTTGTAGAGCTTTTAAGAACTTTTATTCTATTTCCAGGTTCATTCAAGAGGAAAGGCACTTGCTAAGGATGTAGATTTTGAAAAAATTGCTAGAAGAACCCCGGGATTCACCGGAGCCGACTTGCAAAACCTGATGAACGAAGCAGCTATTCTTGCAGCCAGACGCGACCTTAAAGAAATAAGCAAGGATGAGATCTCAGATGCTCTAGAGAGAATAATTGCAGGGCCCGAAAAGAAAAATGCAGTTGTATCAGATGAGAAGAAGAAGCTTGTAGCATACCATGGTATAGTGTTGCACGAACTTAGTCAAAATTCTTGCTGCATGCCTTGAGTTAAAAAAATTGATAGATCCTGTATGTTCTTTGCAGAGGCTGGACATGCCCTTGTGGGTGCACTCATGCCTGAGTATGATCCGGTTGCCAAGATCTCCATCATCCCTCGCGGTCAAGCTGGTGGGCTTACATTCTTTGCCCCGAGTGAGGAAAGGCTTGAGTCAGGACTTTACAGCAGAAGCTACCTAGAGAATCAAATGGCCGTTGCCCTCGGTGGAAGGTTGGTAAAAGAAGCATGGATGTTCCAAACTTTTCCCACTCCTCTCATTTAGATTAAGGTTTTATGTACAATTAAGATTCTATCATTCATGTTTAGCTGCTGCATTTCAGGGTGGCAGAGGAGGTAATTTTTGGGGAAGAGAAAGTCACAACAGGAGCTTCAAATGACTTCATGCAGGTTTCACGAGTGGCAAGACAAATGGTTGAGAGGCTTGGATTCAGCAAAAAGATTGGGCAGGTTGCGATAGGCGGACCTGGTGGTAATCCATTCTTAGGTCAACAGGTATTTAAACATTAATAATTCGAATAATGTTTCTTAACCTGCATGTTTTGGCTTGCACTGATAATGGCGTGCATGTCGATTTTGACAGATGTCATCTCAAAAGGATTATTCCATGGCAACTGCCGATGTGGTGGATTCTGAGGTTAGAGAGCTTGTGGAGAGGGCTTATGCCAGGGCCAAGCAAATCATTACCACTCACATTGATATCCTTCATAAGCTAGCACAGCTTCTCATTGAGAAGGAGACTGTTGATGGAGAGGAGTTCATGAGCCTGTTCATTGATGGCAAAGCAGAATTATATGTTGCATGACCTAACCAATACCCTCAAGTTTTCCCTGTTGTTGAATTATGTTCACAACACATTCAAGTAAAAAAAAAAAGGCATGTGAAGAATTAGATTGACATAGCTATGATGCATTTTGTATATACGTCCTATTTTTCTTATCTTGATAATGGAGATTCAGTAAATACTATTGAGCCAATCTGAACTACTAAGCTTCCTTGTTTCATTTTGTGTTCTTTCATGCATTTTAAAAAGCATAACAGAATCTTTCTTCTAATGATTATTTGATTGACATGTACATGGTTTTATCTTTGGCTTTCTTCTCTTCTGAGAATTGGCAGTGGAAGCCAGAAATAGAGGTGGTATTGTTCTTGATATTGTAACATTGTATACATGCGAATGTCCAATTTTGTGCTCAAACTTGTTGCTTTTGTTTTGGCAATATGGGAGTCCTTTTACATGTTTTAGCATTCAAAAAACAATTTGCTATTTTTTGTTTATTTTTGTCTTAACTACTTGCAATTTGCTTAATCTTCTTGTTCTTTCACTCTCAGCATGGCCAAGGGGAGAAATTTTACTGTCAGTGTCTGCATGAAAAAATATTGGTCTTTTTCTAAGAAACCAGATTTAGTTTTTCTTCTGTCGATTCCACTTTAATGACTGGGGAATTTTGGTTGTCAGTGGCTGCATGAAAAATATTGGTCTTATATTTATGATATCAGGTTTTATTTATATTTATTATCAATTTAACTTCAGATGAACAAATCTATCACAGAATTTCTTGTGTTACTTAGATGTCATGCTTGCTAAAAAAATCCTTCTACATTGAATACGAAAATAATGACAACTAAAATATCATAATTTATAATTTTTAAGTTTGGTTTTGTTTGTATATTTTTATTCAATGAAGTGGATCAAACTTGAGTTCCCTGTATTATTTTCACAAATTTTACTCACATTAGACAATAATGTTGATCTTTTGGTGTAAAGAAAGATAACAAAGACTCCCTTTGGGCTTTCTCCTACCTCGCCTCACCTGCACCAGACGCGGTAGGCTGTAGCTCGAGGTCGAGACGCTTCCACCGCAACACCACAAAAAGCAAGCTCAGCCGCCACCACTCATCCATGATAAAAATCTCCTTTAACGCTTTTGCAAGTGATAAATTAATTATAATTATTCACTGATTTATGTTAGATATGGAGGGTTAGAAATGATATCTTTCAGTATCGCTCTTCTAATTTTCTTGTCTGCCTTTTCTTTAGTTTTGGAGTATGATATTGCTCATCCCTCTAAAAATATTCACTAAGTCACTTTCAAAATATATCAAATGATTAAGATTTTTTTAAAAAAATTATAAATTAAACTGTGATGATTCGATAAAATATCAAGACGATGATTTGAGCTTTATTCTCAGAGATGATATTGATAATCTTTTATTTGTTAGTTATAGATGGCTCGATAAAAAATAAAAAAAAGAAATTATAACTATCAAGGATGGATCACCGGCTGAACCGTAAGCTGAGATGAAGTATGTTATTACTGAATCCAATTCTAAAAGCTTAATCAATTTTTTTTTAAAAAGTTGGCTGTCTTTTGAGAACACATGTATCTTTTAAATGTGTATTTCAAGAAAGGAGCTTAGTAGATGTGCAATTACGAAATGCTTTAAGTGCTTAAGTAAATAATAGATTAAAATTATATTTTAAATGTGTATTGACATAAGTGGTGTTTGATGAAATTATATTTTAAAATTTTATTCAATATTATATGATAAATGTATAATTATAATATTTTTGATATTTATTCAAAAATAAATATATTTTTATTTAAATTAATAAATAACATTATATATATATACATATGATAAGGTTATTTAGTCAAACATTAGTTAACGAGTATGAGAACCAAGGGCTTATAAGTCCGTCAGATCTCTTTTAAGACATCTTTTAAAACTCACGAGCTTCGAAAAGATAAGACAGTATAAGTATGCCTATTACTCAAAGTGGATAATTCCTCATGAGCTTATGGATCGTAGCAACGACTGATTGACTAAATAATACCTTATTAGATTGACATTATAATAAAGGCCCGAGTTATACACCTCAACCGAGTAAAGTTGTTCTTGAGCTGCACATCTTGACTATGAACCCTTGGCTCCCTTACGATAGACAATATTGATAAGACCATTTAGTCTCATATTAATTAAGAAGCATTAGAACCAATGACTCATAAATTTGTTGGGTCCCCTTTACTCTCAAATGTTATTTTTGGAACTGAAATATAAAATTATACGATTACAACCATTACTCAAAAAGAATAATTTCTCATGAATTATGGATTGTACCGATGATACCTTATCAGTATATAATCTTAAAAAAATCATATGACATAAATATATAATAAATAAAAGTATAATCATATAAATAAAATGACATGACGATATAAGAGTTTAGAGTTTTTGTTATATAGTGGTAATCTTATCATTTTAGATAATATCTTAAGAATAAAAAAAATTGTACTCGCATCCCTCGTATAAGGCTGCTACCAGATACAAGAGACTGATAAGATCGTCGACTCCCTGATCAACGCGTGTTCAGATTTTTATATCTATTTTTGGATAAGAATTATTAGGGGCGAGCGTTGCATTTGAACGACTCCCAGCCATTCAATGCTACTCGACGAGAGCCACGTGCCGCCCTCTTCCCATCCTATCCTTTTCACTATAAGCAGAGCGGTCATATGATAGGTTCAGCTTTTGCCCACGCGGCACAGTTTCGACCATGTTTTCTCTTCTTCTGCCGTTCGCCATCGTTCGGCGTCATATAGCGGCCACGTGTCTGCGTTGATCAGTATTTAGTACTTAGATCCGCCATCTCCCGCCGCATCGACGGAAGCAGCAGTCCCTCTCATGGCATCTGCAACGGACTACGAAGTCGCTGCCTCGCGGCAACAGAGTGACATATTTCTTATCCTTTCTCTCATCACCGTCGTCTCTTCTGCCGTTTTCTTATTGAGATGGACGAGGAGACAAGGCAGGCCACCCCTGCCTCCGGGACCCCTCGGTCTGCCGCTCCTTGCAGCCTTCTCTCCCTCGAACCCGACGTCCAGCGCTACTTCGCTCGCCTCGCCCGCGCCTACGGCCCCGTCTTCAGCCTCCGTCTCGGGATGAGGCTCTGCGTCGTCCTCTCCTCTCCGGCCGCCGTCCGGGAGGCGCTCAAGGACCACGATGTCATCTTCGCCAACCGTGATCCCCCGGCCGCTATCACCGCCTTCCCCAGAGCACAGCATGGCTTGCACTGGAGCCCGCATGGCATTGTCTGGCGCACGCTCCGCAAGGTGACCGTGAGGGAGTTCATCAGCGGCGGCGGCAACGAGGCGCTCCGCTCGCTGCTGCGGCGCGAGGTGCGGCGTGCCATCGCTCGCCTTCGTGCCCGCGAGGGGGAGCCGGTGGAGGTGTGGGAGCTGGCCTTGACGACGGCATACAACGTGCTGACGGATGAAGCGAATGTGGGATCGTTACGATGTGTATTGGGAAAAGTTTGTGGAGGAGAGTGGGAGAAGGGGCGAAGAGGATGAGCGAAAGGGTGGTAAGGTCTTCTTGCAGGTGATGGTGGAGGTTTTAGAGAGAAGAGAAGAGAACAGAACGACCCACTCACCATGGATCATTTCAAGGCACTGTTTATGGTAATGCAACAATTGGTAACACAAATATTAAAGCATCTTCCTTGATGATCGACGTAGTGTGGCTTTTTTCTTTCTTTTTTTTTTTTTGCTGAGTCATTTTTTATTGTTATGTTAGCTTAAAATGTTTAAGTTAAATTAATAGTAATATATTTATTAGATCCTTAAAAACCAAAACGAAGTATGCAAGATAAATCTTCGTCGTGAAGACCATCTCCCACACCTTAGCATGAATGACGTAGCTGATGGGAAGTAATTTTCTTGAAATATATACCTGTTTCTACGAACAAATGCATGGATGATGTCAATTAACTGAATCCACAGGAACTCATAGTTGGTGGGACGGACACACCATTCCCAAGATCTCCAAGGTCTTCGTAAACGTTTGGCGATTCAAAGAGACGCCGCCATCTGGGGGGAGGATGCTGTGGAGTTCAGGCCGGAGAGGTTTCTGACAGCTGCAGATGACAAGTATGAGTTCAGTGGCAATAACTTCGCTTATCTGCCATTTGGATCAGGGAGGAGGATATGTGTTGGGATCTCTCTAGCAGAAAAGATGGTGACGCACATGTTGGCTTCCTTCCTGCATTCCTTTCTCTGGCAACTTCCAGAGGGGGAGAAGCTTGAGCTCGGTGAGAGGTTTGGAATTGTGTTGAAGAAGGCTGAACCACTTGTTCTTGCTCCAACCGCGAGATTCGATGTTCCAGATGTCTATAGTTAACTCAAAGTGAGAAATATTCCATGTCACATAAAATATTGTATCATAGAGTCGTTATAATATTTTGGCTGTTGTCATGTGATTTCTTACGATATGCATCATCGATATTGAAAAAGAGTCATATGCTATTTATCATAAATTAGGTTTTATACCTTGGTCTTGGAGGGGAAAAAGAATCATTCCAACATTCTCTTCTTTATGTTTTATTCGTATAAACGACATGAGAGAGACAGCTTCAAATAATATGTCTTAAACTTTTATTCACATGGGTAAATCCTTCTATGATAGTTTCTACATAATGCTTATGTGTCGAATAATAGTTGGCCACCAATATATTCCTTGTCATTTATGTCTCCCTAAGATATACTTCGAAACTCCTATTAAAGGGGCTTAGAGTGTAGTGTTTAATTCATTCGATAGACCTATTACCAACTTGTCTCTTTGTACTGTCAAAAGGACATGTTGGTTAGGGAGGGGCTAGGTTTTCTTGATTCACATACTTCGGGCACATTTTGCCTTACACCACCGTAGCAAATTTTCTTTGGCTTAAGTCAAGTTATCCAGACTCATATGCCTCGAGCACGTTGTGTCTTGTGCTTCCACTATGGTAGATTTCTTTAAGCGTGGGTTCAGTTTTCTCAACCCATGCCTCAGGCATATTTCGACCTGCACCTCTATCATGATAGATTTCTCTTGACATAGGTCGAGCTTTTCCAACTCACGCCTTAGGTACATTTCGCTTTATGCTTCCACCATAATAGATTTCTTTTAGCGTAAATTAAGTTTTCCGGACTCACTCGCCTCGATATGTGATTTCATGTAATTTGCTCGATTATTTATGGTTAGTAAAATTTGATTACACCAATATAATTTTCTAAACTAAAATATATGTGAGTTCATGCATTTTTTTTTCTTTTTCTTAGAAAATTTTTGGTTCTACAGTCAATCCAAGGTAATTTTTGTATATTACATTAGAATATTTAATATATGATTACTAAATTTGAATCTTCTATAGCTTTGTAATGACCCAGAAATTCCTGTCTCTATGATTCATGGAAGAAAGCTTTCTTAAGATATTGATTTATAATTAAACAGGGATGATTTCAGGATTTTTAGACTCTAATTTGACATTAAAAACCTTCCGAGGTTTCCTTTTGAAAATATTAAAAATAATATATTTATCTTTCCAATTTGAGTTGAAGTGAACATATCTCAAATGATGATTACATATGATTTATGGTTACACATATTTCTACATCTACCTTAAGACAAACAAGGGTATATTGAAACCATTGGTTTTAGAATAGGATAAAGTAGCTTCGGATTAAGCAACTTCACCACTAATAAAATAGCTTTGGATTAAGTGACTACGCCACTAATTGGGTCCTAGTGGCCTTTTTATGGTATTCCTATCTATTACTTTATAAAATTAGGACTTGACATCTCACTAGAGGAGATCGGGACCTCCATGTTGATATTGATCCAAATCTTAGCTGATTCCAACTCACTTTAGTTTAACATAAATTAGGGTTGGCCCATTGTCTTATCATGTATAATCCGATTATACCATCGAAATCTATTGATTAGATACTGAGATTAACTAGTGGGCTAAACTCGAAAGGCAAGTGATATGATTACAAAAAGATAGATCATGTTCCGGTTTGATTTGAACTCAATCGAATGCATCGGAGATCGGAACCAAATTGATTTGATGATTTATCGATTTTTAACCAAATAAAAATCAGGTTATGAAGAATTGGCACTTGCGATTTCGATTCGAATCAATTATACAAATAAAAATAATAATCAAAAATCAAAATTGATCACTAATTGATCGTTTGGGTGGCCCAACAATTTAGGTTGAGGCCCAACGATAAGCGAGGCGGGAGGGGCAAATGACCAATTTGCTCTCCTAGTAATCAAATAAACATATGTTTATTAGGATATTTAAATTATTTTATAATTTTAAATATAAATATTTATCCTTTCCAAAAATTAAATAACAACTAGTTGAGGGTATTTTGAGAAAAAAAATCCTATAAAAATCTATAAATACCTCCAAACTTCTCATTCCTCCTCGCACCAATTCATCAAACAATCATAACCCTCTTTAATTGCAATCTTCTTTGCAATAGCATTCTCTCCCTGTCCTAAGCTCTATCTCAAATTCAATAACCAAGTGAACGTTCGATGCATCCAACATCAAACATTTATGATCGAGGACGACTTCGAAGGTCTGATTGTACTTACTCAAGAAAGCAAACATTTCATTAAGAGGAAGATGATCCAACATTGTGATGGCTTGTTTTAGGTAATCTACATTATTCTACTAAAGGTTTTATATAAATTTATACATTTTTATTAAATTAGATATATGTTCTCTATTTTTGTACATTATGTTTTGTATTGTGCATGTTGTCCTCCTAATAGACACACAATAGCTAAACCGCACTTGACATGTTATAATCGTTTCAATATTTATTGCAATACCAATTCTAGCTGTGCAACTGTTCGATGGGCATGCGACCGGTGAGCAATACATGCCCCGCGACCTTCTTGCTATACGAAGAGTTCAGTTATACATAGCATGATTAAAAGATCACGAGACTAAGAATGATGATAATGAATAAGAATATAATCATTTATATTTATCTCTCCTCTATCTTCTTGTTGAATAATGGAAGAATATCACCTAAGGTGTTATTTTCTCATTTGTTAGCCATTTACCCAATTCAAGCTGTGAGTTGATTGTGTTGATAAGCCGACCTCGTAGATAAACAATTGACCTCATATAGACTTAATCACGGTTTGATTCAAATCAAAATTGAATTAGTCTAACGATTCATCGATTCTAAATCAAATCGGAAAGTGACATTTTAATTCCTATTCCTAAGTTTTGAAAAATCGGAACCGTCAATTCTAGAATCGTCGATTTGATGATTTTTTTTTTAAATATAGATCGAGTCGCTGACTGTTGGGCTCAAACGATTGGGCCAATGATTCACGACTAGCCTAATGATTGATGGAGGGGCAAATGATAACAACCATATAAATGACTATATTGCAAGAGTGTTTTAATTATTTTATAAATAAAAACTTTAAAAAACTAAAAAAAAATTGCTCCTTCTAACAACCACATAACATATAGTTTTAAAGGACTTTTAAGAAAAAAATATTTAAAAACTCCATAAATTCCTTCAAATCTCTTATATTTTCTCACTTTTTTTATATGTACTCATTGTAGTTTGAGCGCTCTTAAGGTCTCTCTCAAGCTTTCTTTAAGCTCTTTTTTTTAACTCTTTTTTCTATTTTCTTGATCCGATGACAAGTGAAAATAATAACTTACCCACCAACAAATCTTTCGATGATCCAATCATAGCAACTCAAGAAAACCAATATAACAACATTGATGTGGAGCCAGACATCATCAATACGTCCATCTCAGATGCAATTAGTGTACTCAAGTTCTCAAGTTGAAAAAAAGGAGGATATGGAACATTCAGAAAAGATATTGAGAAAAAATATCTAATGCAAGCTAGTATGGAGAGAAATCAAACATAAATTTTTGGATACCCTACTTCTACCACTTTTTTTAAAAAAAAATTTGTGAAGCATTAGCTAGATTAGTCGCTATTGAACATTTATCTTCTAGTTTTGGTATAAAAAAATCAGATTTTTTTTTTGTTAAGAGGCTTTAAATTTCATTGCATAATGAGTTCCTAATACCACTATTACTCATAATTTATATAATCTTTATAAAAAAAATAGAAAGAAATTTTCGAGCTTGGGACGTTCATGTTCCCAATTGTTTTGATGTTTAGAGTGGTCACTAATAAATGCACTCTTAAATGAGAGTCACTTGTGATAGACAAGGATTGGACCATATAAATTATTTTTAGAGTTTTCAATGAATGACATATAACTAATAATATTTATAGAATGATAAAAATAATTTTCAAAGAATATTATTTGGTTTTAAAAAAATTTCAATTGATTTTGATAATGTATTGATAAATACAACTTTTATTCTCGAATTACAAGCAATTTGTCAACTTGCTTTGGATGGTATCTTTTTTCATATGTGCTTGTCATATTTTAAATTTATGTGTACAAAATGGACTTAGACCTCTTTAAAATTTTCTTTCTCCTAGTAAACAAGCTATTTCATTCTTGTAAGGTCATCTATAAGTAATGAAAGAATGAGATAGATTTTACAATTTAAATGACAAAAGGCCCAAAAGATTTCATAGAGCTATTTGTATGAATTCTATTTATGAATTGCTAAAGAATCTTTCGAATATAAAGAATTATTATGCATTTTCACTGTAAATAATATTAGACAAGTTTGTTTATATCAATAACATTGGAATGTGTATGGAATTTTTTTAGAAAATTTAAAAGTCTTTAATAATGTAGTTTTCATAATCCTATTGCATATTTTTTTAGTTGTTTGTATTAATATTATTAGTGTATTATAAGAATATGAAGACGATGATGATTTAAAAATAATAATAATGACTATAAAATTAAAATGGATAAATTATTTTCTTAAAATTTCACTAGTTTATTTAGTTGCATGTGTTTTTTATTTTCTTATTAGATTAGATGGCTAAGCTGACTATTTATTAATTTATTATGAAAGTTTAGGAGTAGATATTAATATTTATAATAAAATTAGAGATATTAGAAAATTAGTCGATAACTTATATATGACTATTATAGTGCTAACTATAATAAAAAATATGGTTCTTTTGAAATTGATCATGTAAGCGAGGGTAGTTAGACCTTTAAGTGAGAAAAACTATTAGGACAAAGATAAATAAAAAAAATTAAGGGGATCCTCAAGTTTGAACTCTAAGCTTGATATTTATCTAACTTCTATTGAGTTTGGTGATAGCATTACAGGTATAGAGATTTTTATTCTGAATTGATGGGTGCAAAATACAATAGTATTTTTAACAAAGATCACGAGGCAAATACTAGCGACTCCAATGTCAACAATAATTATCAAATAAGCTAAATTGAGCATGACCCCCAAATCAATAGAATCTTAAGCAATAATTAGACAAAGGCAATGAAATAAAAACAAGAAATCGTTTGCGAATAAAATGACCTCCTATTCAACGTATCAACCAAAGGGACTATCAGGACTATAATATTCGATAATAACAACAAAAGTAATTAAATATTTATAATTTTACTTAATTTTATAATAAATTTTTTTGTTAATTTATTACAAATTTACACTAATTAAGTCATTATGGAAGTACATCAATTTTAAATTTAAAAATAAAATTATAATTTTTGTATTATATATTTTTAAAATATATAATTAAAAATTATCAGTTCAAATTGGAATCGAAAGCAAAACTGATTGTTTCGGTTTCGATTCTAGTTTTTGTCATACTGAAACTGGTAACTCGATTTTGAAACCATGATTAGGTCTAATCTTAAAGC
This sequence comes from Musa beccarii, assembly GCA_024322285.1. Taxonomy (NCBI): domain Eukaryota; kingdom Viridiplantae; phylum Streptophyta; class Magnoliopsida; order Zingiberales; family Musaceae; genus Musa; species Musa beccarii. Next base: position 51,788,606 of record CM044397.1, on the reverse strand, counting down.
ATATGAAATGAAAGATATTTTGAATATAAAAATTATATGTGTGAGATAAAATATTAAGGTGGAGCAAAGAATCTTCTTATGTTACTATTTAGATTAAAGAAAATTAAGCTCAAATAGGTCTAGGTTACCATTAGTGAGCCTGAGATCTTAAGTTGTGGTTGTGTTCAATCTCGAAGTATGATTCTCTAGACTCAATTAACAAGAGAGAATCCAACATGACATCAAAATCGGTATGATCTTGGTGAAACACAGAAGCATGTTTGATCCTGCAGAACTGATATCGCAAATGGTAATTCACAATAAGGATTGCAGCAATAACTTTAATCGGTAAGAAATTGATAGCAAATCGAAATTGAAGAATGGACTGAAGTGTTGATACGGTGCTTTAGTTTTCCGAAATATCTTTCTTTAATCAAGATTTGATGGGAATGATTTTTAGATGTGAGAAATTAGCATAATAATTTCCGATGTTTGGTATTTAAGCCACAAACAAAAGACTTAATATACTCAATTTATCTAGAAAACTCTAATACTAAATTTATCGAGGGATGTCCTTTTTCAATGAATTAATAATGATACCCTTATTTATTATAGACTATAAAGTGATCATTTTTTTTTTCTTTCTCTTTTATCCCTATCCTTTGTCGTTGTCGCTCTACCACTTGGATAGTCACTAGACTTTGGTTCAGTCGATTAACAATATTAGAATTACACAATCGTGATATCTATGGAAAGTAATTGAGAACATTAACATTTGCTTAGCTTCTTTTGATGAATTTTAAGTTATACATGTGTTTCAAAAAGAAAATTATCCGACTAATTGGTTAGCCAACTTGGCTACGACGAATAGTGTGAATCTATTTAAGAGGGAAGATAATGCGTGAAAAAGAACGTAGTAGACTTGATACGGACACGCAACCTACCCCGTCTTTTCAAGTGTAAACGTAACGATGACCTTTGACACCGTAGCTTATCATGCACACTTGTACTACAGCGACTCTTGCATTTGCTACCTGCACGAAGAAAAATCTTAGTGTAAACTCTTTGTCATTAAAAAAAAAAAAACTTCTTTGAAAGGAACTAAGAATGCTAATTAAGGATTATCTTTATAGTTAAATTTTTTTAATATTTTAGTTCTTAAATTTTAAAAAAATTTATAATGAAATATCTATGATTATAAAAATAAAATATTTAATCTCATTTATTCTAATATTATCGATTTTTTCGATGAAAGATATAGATTAAGTTAAAATTATCTTTTTCTCCATCATTTTTGTGTTATTCATGATATTGATAAAGTCGACCTCAACGATCATTCACGGTGTCATTGTCTATTATCGTTTTCATATTATTTATATGCATGTTATCACATGCTATATTTTTCATTAATAAAATCGATTTTAATGTAAATTTTTTAAGTTTAAGGATCGAAATGTTAAAGAGGCCTAATTATAGAGATTTTAATATAAATTTTTTAAACCTAATTATCGAGATACTAAAGATGTCTAACTATAAAGAGTAATTTGTAATTAGCCTGAACTAAGAATAATATCAGTGGTTCATGGGTTTATAATAACGTTTGATCTTCTATTACATTGATGGTCACACCTCAATTTAGTGCCACCCACATGAAAGAGAAAGAGAAGATAGATAAGTCGACTATTATAAGTTTAAGTATTTTGGATCGATGAATTAATATCGAGCCAATTCCACATTTATATTAGTATGAAATTTGATATGAGATTTAGAAAGAGTTTCAGTTTAGTTATCACATCGAGTTAGATGATGAGAAATAATATTAAAACTGAAGGGCTATAGTTCAAACTCAATAAATTAATGAGTCAATTATTTTATTGAGTTAGACATGTGGCAGGTTATTATTGAGAGCATTAGATTTTGAAGTGGGTATGATTAAATAATTGATTCATTATAATTAGAATCACGATGACTATTTTTGGTTTATGGCACCGACTCAATAGATTAATAGATTAATTATTCCATTAGAGCCGGATCGTGTCGGTCATCATGTAAAATAGTATCGGACAGCTGACTGATACGATAATTATTCGTCCTTGAGCTGTTCGAGAAAGGAACAAATCGCATTGTGCCGTCAACTTAAATTCACGTGATAGCTCTGTGTTCAATGATTCACGTTGGACAAATCAATCCAAGTGTGTATGCAATCCATGAGATGGAATCACAGCCTGGCGATGTGCTTGGACTGTTCCTCGACTCATCTTTGAGCTGTTCTATACGGTAATAATCGAATCCTATTGCACTATCAACTTCGATCTCCTTGTGGTCCAATCCACGCTTCACAGGGTTCACAAATCAAAGTTTATATATATATATATAATTTAATGACATGATTGAGGGCTGCTGTTCTTCTCTCGAGCTTTGATTTCCTGTGCTGATGGGTCAAACTTGATCGGCCATCGAGAAGCTCCTTTTTGGCCTTTTGTTTTGAGCATTGGTATCTCATGCTCGAAGAACACTTGATGAAATCGAAGACAGGGACTTTGAAGGATTGTTGATCTCCAAGAAAGGGTGTTAAGAAAATTTGTAGATATACCGTACATTATGTACAGTCTTTTGATAGAGAGAGAGAGAGAGAGAGAGAGAGAGAGAGAATATATTTCCGTGTGAAAGAGTTCTTCCAGCATCGTCTTCTTCTTATCATATGAGAAGGTAATTTTCAGAAGACCATCATCAGCATTATTCTGCGTTTTGATTTGATAGCGTTGAGATGAGTTGGAGAGGGAGGATTAACTTCTTGGGATACCGTCTCTCGTGCTAACGTAATTTATTTAGGCACCATAGTGTTCGTTCTTTGATTTATCCTGCATCGAGACTAAAATTTTTATCCTCCGACTTGTGTTGACTCGGATAGAACTAACCTATCAAATACTTTGGCTTGAATAAATGCTAAATTATTTTGATAGGAGAGATGACTTCTTTAAAGTTCAACCTTATTCACAATTCTTCTTCCATACCATTTTAGTATAAGCATAAAAATCATAATTATGTTATTATTATAGAAAAAAAATTAATATTAAAAATTAAAATTAAATAATAATAAATTAGATTTATTATACGTATCTTTTGATATTATTCAAAATACCTTTATTTGATCTATAACTATACCATCGTCGAATCCAAAAATTATAATGATATCGATGTATAAAAACAACTAGACTTGTAATTTTTTTTCCCTTATCCTCAACAAAGGTAATGAATTAAGGATTAAAGAAAATTGAGAATATTTGTTGTTTAATTTTTATCCTTTTATAGCGAGCGCATGAATCTAAAATAAATAATTAGAAGATTCTCTCATCATACTGAAATTTTATTATAATTAAAAATATTTTTATTGATCAATCATTATCCATAGTATATTAGAAGATGAATTCTCCTTTATTAAACAATACCTAAAAATACATTATTATAAGATTGATGTTCGTTTTTTTTTTTAATCTTTCGATTGTTCCACAAACGAACATATCCTAATGCACTCATCGGCGTTCTATTCAACCCACGCGTTTCACGTTCTATCATGGACATATCTAATGGCATTAATATAATCCATGAAATGAATGGTTCACAGTCTAACGTGGCTGCTGCTCGTCTCTCCTGTGCTCTCTATAAACAGCGCCAACTTCGGAGCTAATTGGCACTCGACACCAACTCTCCATTCTCCACCCTCGGCGTAGTAGAGAAGAGCAGCGATTCGAGATGAAGCTCGCCGTTCCTCTTCTCCTCCTTGCTGTGATCTCTGCTGCCGCGTCCGCAGTCTCGGCCGCGCATCCGAAGGTCCCCGCCGTCTACGTCTTCGGCGACTCCACCGCCGACGTCGGCAACAACAACTACCTAACGGGGACGGATGCCAAGGCGAACTTCCCCCACTACGGGATCGACTTCCCGCACCAGACGCCCACCGGACGGTTCAGCAATGGCTACAACACCATTGATTACTTGGGTGCGTGGTTGACTGATGTCGTGATTCGACTTTTTGGGGGATGATATTTTCTTTTTCTTAAGAAAAATAAGAAGTAAGAGACTCATCATTTTTTTTCATAACCATAATTCTAGCAATATTTATGAATTATGCATTAAATCATTACACTGTATAACAATAAAGTTATTACTTTGCAACATGAAAAGTTAGTCACCAAAACAACCTCTCCAAGTGCAAAGTTTTCGTTTCGTAGTATATAACTATTTTTTATATTTAATTTGGGTCAACTTAAAAAAAAAACTCATATTTTGGGTATTTTATACAGTACCATTAATTAGTATTTTCAAACAGTACCCCATCCTTTTTCCAAATAGTACCATTAATTTAAAAAATATTCAAAATAACCATAAATTTTTTTGCCCATTTTGTTTTACCAACTTTAAACTATTACAATTTGTTATTTGGCTTGTTTATTATAATTTTTTAATAATATTTATGGTGTTTTATTGAGGTATTGAAAATATTATTAATATTATTAAAAATATTATAAATAACATCAGATTATACCCTTTATTTTATTATCATTGCTTGTAGATCATTATGATACTATATTTTTTGTGTTGTAGTTTATTTGATTGAGGTTAAGAGTCTATTTAGTTCATTAATGATGTTTTCGAGGAGGTCGTGTTTTTATTATGGTGATTAAAACATAATAATAAATTAATTTATTATTTTAATTCATATGATTTCATTCTTAAACTATTATATTTATTTGAATCATAATATGATATATCTAATAAATTTTGATATATTTTGATTCTATTTAGCTTATTTTCAAGTAGATTTTATGGTGCTTTTATTGTGGTGTCCAAAAATACTATCATAGATTTTTTTAAAAAAATAACAGTTTAGATTTTTTTTATATTAGAGGTATTATTCAAAAAAAATATCGATTGAAAAATACTCGAAATATGAATATTTTCTGAAAAATTGTTCTTTAATTTACAATCTAAATTGTTTTTATATACTAATCAAAGGAGCAACAGAACATGACTGATGAATGAATCACGTGAATCACATGGTGTTTTGTGCACAACAATTCGCAGGACCCCAATTAACCATGAAATCTATTAGAATTTGGGGTTTTATCTTGGCACTTGTGAAGTGAACCAATGGCATCATACGTATCAGTTTGTTTTCAATGTGGGCAGCAATTAATATGGGGTTCAAAAGAAGCCCACCACCGTATCTCGCTGTGGTGAACAAAACCCAGCCGCTCATCCTAAAAGGCCTGCGAGGAGTGAGCTTTGCCTCCGGCGGATCCGGAATCCTCGACTCCACTGTGAGCTTTCCTCCTCCTCCTCCTCTCATCAGCTCATCTTTTTCCCTTCTGCAATGATGGCCTACCCTAACCCTCCGACCATCTTCATCTTCCAGGGCACCACCATAACCATGACAAAGCAGATCCAAGACTTCGCTGCACACAAATCCAACATCGCCGCGCGAGTCACCGCGGTAGTGGCCAAGGGACTGCTGGCCAAGTCCATCTTCCTCATCAGCTCCGGCGGCAACGACGTCTTCGCCTTCTTCTTCGCCACGAACGGCAACGCGACCGCCGACCAGACCGAGCAGTTCTACAGCGTCATGATCACCAACTACACCACACATCTCAAGGTGAGCTTCCTTCCTTATCGAGACGATCGACGTTGGCTCTGTTGGCTGGCGTGACGAGCTTGCGCTGTTCTTTCATGGCACAGGCGCTGTACGATCTGGGAGCTAGGAAGTTCGCGCTCATCAACGTGCCGCCGGTCGGGTGCTGCCCCATATCGCGAGTCATGCATCCCTTGGGAGCGTGCCTCGATGGATTGAACGCCTTGACCAAGGGCTTCAACGACAGAGTCAGTGTCCTCGTGAAGAATCTAAGCTCGGAGATGGAAGGGATGAATTACACGATCGGGAACTCGTACAACGTCGTCAACGACATAGTTTCTGACCCCGCAGGAGCCGGTAAGCTCGGATCGACATCACACGTAACGGAGAGATGGACGGGAAGTGGCTAAATCGTGTACTGTGCGTTGCTGCAGGTTACACGGACGTGAGCAGTGCTTGCTGTGGGTCGGGGAAACTGGGGGCAGAAGTCATGTGCTCGCCCAACACCACCTTCTGCACCAACCGCAACGAGTTCCTGTTCTGGGACAGGATTCACCCGACGCAAGCGACGTCGGAGAAGGCGGGTTTAGCGTTGTACGATGGGGCATCGGAGTACGCCAGTCCTATCAATCTGAAACAGCTGGTGGAGAGTTAAGAGGAAGGGAATGGGGTTGGTGCCGTTAGTAGAAGCTAAATGATGTACGAGGGAGGAATAAGTGCTTGCATAAGTGAACGATAAGGTTGTGGTTTATGAATAAGTAGTGATTCCAATGGCGGCATCATTTTGTTTATGAATAAGCTAAATGATGTACGAGGGAGGAATAAGTGCACGATAAGGTTGTGGTTTATGAATCACGTAGTGATTCCAATGAAGGCATCATTTTGTTTGCAGATTGATCCACTCGCCGGTTGGCATCAAGTCGGTTTCCAATCTAATTACAACCTCATAAATGACAAGTACACATCGTTATTGGGACGAGAGGCATAGGTGTCACTCGAAGGCCCATTGGTTCTCCCTGCGAACCTCTTCCTCTTCTTCGGGGGTGAAGTCATTCTTGATGTTGAAGGTTTTACGGATCTCCTCCGGCGTTTTCCCCTTGATCATGTCGGCCACAGTTTGGCACGTCAAATCCAGCAGCCCTTTTATGTTCAGGTAATTTGCCGCCTGAATACACCACCAAATCATAGAAACAAAAAAAAGCCACATAATAAGCTTCATGTGTGCCAAAGCAAGCAGTTGCATAGCATTGGAACCTGAACACTCTGTTCAGGTAGGTAACACAAGGTAGAGTAATATGATCAAGGAAACTATAGAAGCTACTCTGAGCAATTTCCTTGACATCCATGACGTCAAGAGGCACATATAGGTAGTAGCAACAACAAAGCAAACTCAACGTGAAGGACAGCAAGCTTCAGCAAGGGGATCAATACAAACTTACAGCATGGGGCATCTGTTATCCAATTTTCTTATTAAGCATGTAGACTGTCGCAGGTTTCAAGATTCAATCTCATGCAAAACTTAATATCCAGAACACAATTACCTATGGTCAGAGAAATTGTTCTATGTTTCTACTCAGAAAGGAGTTAGTTTTAGCCCCCAAACAAAAGGACATCTGTCCACCGGATGGTTTAGTCTGTCCGGGAAAAACTGAGAATGGAACAAGGCAGGAGATCACCAAGAGGCTACCAGTTGAACCAAAGCGGAGAGAGAGGCAAGACAACAAACAAACAAACATTTAAGATAAAAGACTGGCCAGAACCAAAATTAATAGCGAGCAGATCTATGTTTGGATCATGCAGTTCCCTTGCTGACTGGGATTTAGGTTATAGGATGAGAGGAAGGGCCAATACCAATGGAATTTGATTTGATTAATGAAATTGGAAGAGAATTGTCTTATCAGAGCTTAATTGCAGGATAACACCATGTAGCCAATCCAAAATAGTAAGGACATTTTGGTTACTTCTAATTGGTGGTAGTGGTGTTATTCTATAAAGCATAACCAATCCTGTTGCACACTTTTTCATTGATATGAGCAAAACTCACACCATAAATTATAAAACCAGAAGATGTGCAAATATGACAATCATCCTTCCAAAATTAATATGCTGTTCTCATAAACTATCTTATTAATTCAACAGACAAGAATGAAATGGCCTTAAACAAAAAATGTTACTAGAATAATCAGCTGATATTCCATGTTTTGGCAGCATATCCAATCAGTTTCTGATATAGCATAAATGAATATAAGGTTAAGTCATGCTACATTTTGCAGTTAATGGGTCATAATATTAAGCCTGTTTGGCTACTATGTCTTCTATTCAAATTAATACTTGTTTTTTTTATATTTAAGTAGGATTTTAACAATTCTTAGGTCCTAGGGTTGCGTAACATAGTCAAAAGCCTATGTCTGATTAAGAGTCCTAGTTCATGTATGACATGTTTATTAGCAACCCATTTGAAGTCAAAGACTATCACAGACATATAGCAACAAAGTTAGATGCTTCATTGTTGGCAAAAAAAGAAAGATCAAAGGGCATATGACATTGAAAGAGCCAAAGAAAGTCTTTTTATAGACCATTTTAGCCTAACTCTTAGTTACAAATAACTATTGTTAATGTTTTACCACAATTACCTACTGTTTCCTGCATAGCTATGAATTGTTTGAATCACTCTTTTAATGCTTCAATAGTTTTAGTTTTACTACGTCAATCTACCTCTGAGTTACCGTGCCAACTTCCTGAGTTTTGTTTTAGTGAATATCAGAACTCATAACACAAATCTAATTGATGGTTAGGTTTTATGTTTCCTTTTAGGAGGCTGAGTAGATAACACATGTGACCAGTATCATTTGTGTTATCTGTTTCTACAATTGAGCCTAGGAACACCACTCCAAGCAATTATTATATAGAGGAAGGTATGTGGACTATATGAGGGGATGGTCCAGATGATTTAAAAAACAGAAGAAATACCTGCAATAACAGAGAATGTCTTTGACCCAAAACAATTAAGAATCACCCTATGATTTAATTATTCTCACTTCAGCAGTTTCTTGTTTATAAAAGACAACTAAATATCAATTAAAAGCCACCTCTCAACTTCTTATAAAATGAAGGCGTAAGATCACATTAATCTAAGAATGCATCTTACCAGAAACCCTTATTACTTTGAAAAAAAATACAAGACAGGAGACCCCTCTAAAATGCCCAATACTGTTTAACTGTAGTCTAAGAATTCACTAATTACAGATATAACCAAGAAATAATAAAATGAAAACTAAAGACTAATGAGTTGAAGCTTAACCTTAAAAAAGGCCTCCTATTGGTTAGTGCTAGTAAAGTTACTTGACTCAATTTAACTGTTCTTCACATCCTAAAGTGCTTAAATTTGCCACTCAAGTTGTAGATGCCAGTTGCCAATAACAGCCAATCATCAACTCGCATGTAACTGCTGATCTACTGTCAGCCATCATCAATAAGCGGTTGGCAATCAATATCAGTGGTCCAACACTTGCAGCAATTTGCCACTGGCCAATGATCATCAAGATATAATCTACAAATGTCAGCAATCATCAACTGACATACCATCAATGGATAGAGATTATTGGTAACCATCTTCCAAAAACTAGAAAGCAATCTACAATATCACATTATATCAGTGATTGGCAGTCACCAACTGATTATATATAAGATGATATCCAATTATCAACCAGCAGCCTCACTAGCAATCAGTGTTATAGTATCCATCTATCCATTGATTGATTGCCTTCCAACAACCAGAGAGCAATCTTAGATGTTACATCAGTAATTACCAATCACCAACTGATGATCTATAATATGTTAACCAATCATCAACCAGAAACCTTATTAGTGATCATAGTTTACCAACCACCAGTCTCACTGTATCCCTTTGAAACAGAAGGTCAATGGACTACAGATGATAATCTACCAATCAGCAACCAACCAACAGTCTAATGGTGGACTATCCACAATGGTGGTCTAGTGAAAGCTGACTGAGACCGATGACTATGATATACTGAAATAGGTAATCCACTGACAATCTAAAACAGTGGCCTGTCAACCAACAATATATTGGTTTTATCAACTAACAGGATACTGATATTCAGCTATCATGATAAATGGCCTGTCAACCTTTCAGTGATCTACCGGTGACAGCCGGGCCAATTGATGACAAACAATTGATGATCAAGCTGCACTCAATGACCAATACACTGGACGTTTGCCTACCAACTAGCAATAGGTCAACCATCCCAAGGTCAATTCCTGCCAACAATCCAGTGACAGCCAACCATCTATAAGCTTCAGTATTGATTACTGAAGCACAGTAAGCATACATCAAAGAGAGAAACAGTATGTCTAGAAGGAACAAAAACACCTTCCAAATTGATGATCATTAAGTTTTTCACTTTGTTTCTAATGGTCTATTAATTGCTAATAGTTGCAATCATCTATCTACTGTGCAAGAGATAGTAACAATCACAAGCTTCCAATGATCACCAGTGCTAGTTGATGCCTTGTCAATCTGTTTAGTGCTCTAGAAATGCTAATATTCTATGGTTGCCTGCAACTATGATTCAAGCTTTACTCTCCACTATAAATTATTCAAAACAATTGCTTATCAGTGTTCTACCAGATGTTGGGAATTGCTGATGTAATAATAAATCACAATCTCCAACACCCTTGTACAAAATATGGAAAATACAAAGATAAGAGAAATGTGTTTATTAACAGCATCAGTTAGTCATGGGCAAGCAAATTTTCTACTTACTGCACAGTTTTCCTTTGAGTGCCTTTATGGTAAATCAAACAGAAAAACCTAATTTCAGTTTCACAAAGTGACACTATTAACTCCAACCACTTGAGGACAAACATAAGCCCATAATCAAAATAATCCCAAGTTCCTAAAACCTCACAAGTATGTCATGTTGTAATCACAAGTGTTCACGCCCAAAAATTCTAAACTTAGTCCAATTTCCGATACCCTATAAATAACCCAGGTTTATCTGGCTTCAGAAGATTAACTCAGTTGATTCAAATTGGTTACAAGCAAACCTAAAACAATGGAAACCACAGCTTGAGCAATATCTTACACAACCAAACAAAAGTCATGCTAATGTTTACTCAGCAATATCTTATCACCTTATAAAAAGCAAAGATTCCCAATATAAACATAGGCAAAAGTCGAAGCAACTGGACACAAGAATAAACTATGAATAAAAACCAGTGCTCCTGTGATTGGTCACGCATGGAGTCTAGGATGGTTCTCCATTCCAAGTAGACTAAACATAACAAAGATTTGCCAAAACAAAGTGTAAACTAGTCTGCAGTGTGTCTCCTTCATGTAGGTGTGAGTTCCAATATTGGCTTTATACTCCTCATAAACTAAGATTTATCTAGGGCATCTCTGTAGAAAAAGAAAAACACAATTTTGCAAATGTCCCACTGGAGATTAAAAAAAGGTTACTAGAATAGCGAAAAAAAGGAAAGGTGAGGCGGAAAAGAACAAGTGGGAAGCTACTAAGCAGGCTTATCATCACCAAATGCCAATGAAAACACACCAAAGATGACGATACCGTATTGTTATATAATGAACATGTATGATCTTGTTAATTACCTTATTTTGCAAACATCAATCAGATATCTTACAAAGCTATATCTAGAAAAATTATCCTCTATCTATTCATCATCAACAAATACATCGCATTTACCACCTCAACGTGTAAATGCAGAACCAGACTAGATTTATCACCCAAAAAGATAACAATATAAGACGATGAGAGAAGAGGAAGCGTTCAGATATCTCACCAGGATGAGATCGAAGAGGGTGGCCTGATCGACCTTGACGAACTCGGCGTCCCAGGGCTTGAGCTCCTCGTCTGTGGGCTTGGAGCCATCATCGGAGGACTTGGAGGCAGCGGCGGTGGATGCCTCAACGTGCTTCCTGCAATACTCGATAACCTTAGCGAGAATCGCGGAGGTGACGTTAGGGAGCGGGATGCCGTTTTCGGCGCAGTCGTCCTCGATCATGTGCTTGATAGTCTGCGACTCCATGGCCACCGCCTCGTCGACCTCGAACACCTCGCCGTCAGAGCTCTTGAGCATGATCGTCTTCGCCATGGCCACCACAGCCGGGATCGAACTGAGAGTGGAAAGGGATCGGGAGGGAACGAGATGAGAGGAAGCCCTAGCAATCAAGATCAAGACCTACCCCAGCCCGATCTGGCCGACGATTCCGCAATGATGGGAAACAACTTACCGGAAACGCGTTTCGCAACAGTGGTAAACCAACAATATTATTTTTTAAAAAATAAATGATAAAAACGGATTCAAAATAATTTATCAGTCAAATTAACTCACACAATAAATGATAATATTTATTATAAAAAATATTTTCTGGTTAAAAATACTTTAATATTTTTATTAAACAAAAAACCCTCTGTCTTTTTATTTATTGATGACTTTCTTAAATTTTACATCTGAATTTTATTCTTTTACTCTAATCGAAGATTTTTATAAAAAAAATAAATGAACCAACTCATATCAATAAATGGATGATACACTCTTTGAAATAAGCTAGATAATTATATGCATTATCATTCTCTTTATAAATTTATAACTTGATTATATATTATCTTTTCTTGCCCTTCATCGTATAAATATGTTTGTATCGAAATATATCTTTAAACTTAGATATCTATCTTATGGTCCGAGTCCCTTATAATATTTAATATTATGTTAGCTCAAATTTTTCCCTCCATCACTGTTCAAAAAAATATATAGTGGATTTCAAATAATTGAAGAATTACAGTTTATTACTAATGTAAAAAAATAAGTGATATTTACCTCGTTTAAGTGAGATACAACCTACAGCAGTTAACTCCTTCAAATCAAACAGCTCATATAGCTCTCATGTCGAGTGATTACTATCCCTGTTTAGCTTGGAATCACTGTGTAAAATCACATCAATGTCAGTAAACTTTTGTACAATGCATTGCAAACTGTGGTACAAGTAACAGTACGCTTGGGGGTGCATGTGCCAGTTCTTAAAAGCATTAAAGGAACCAAGGACATCAGATTACTCCTTCCACCCAGAGATTCTGATTCCTTCGTTAAATAGTCTTCTCTTTTATGCCACCCATTCTGCTGCCAAAGTTTGGTGTGGGGGCATCCAAAGGAGTAAAATGGTAAAGAATTAGTCACATCAGTTTGATAATAATTCCCTCTTGAGCATCCCACCTCAGATTAATTCAGTCCTTGCACTCATTCTTATGTTCAGGATGGCATTAGCTGAGAAGAAAAATGGGGCCAATCCATTTAAAGTTGGAAATAGTGATTTGAGATTCCCTTTCTTGCAAGTTAAGTAGCCAGCCACTCATGATGTATTAGAATAGAGTAATAACTTGTTGGTGATTCACCACTTGGTACTCATCTCGTCGCATGAGGTAAAGATTGGTTGACAATTCTACAACTTGAAATGATCATCTTGATAGCTTTTGATCTCTACGAGAAATATCATTGATAAGATAATTATTCGCTATCAATCAAAATTTAACATATGGAGCTTAAACAATGATGTGTCAATTAAGCATATCATATCAACTATATCATCTATATATATATCTATATATATATATATATATATATATATATATATATTCTCATTAACGTAATTAAGTTTTTATGAAAAGTCATTAAGAGTTGCTCCAAGTGAGATATCTTTAATTTTGAGTTCTTAAATCTCATTATGAATTTAGACTCTCTTACGTTATTTTCATCTCATAAGAATAAATATTGATATGAGCGTGAAGAAATCATGATGGATAAATACTCTTGGCACAAGTTTTATTGGACTTGTCCGAATGTGGATTTAAATACCAAATCCTTTTTTCATATATAGAAGAACTCCCCTTCGGCCAATTCACCTAGCAATTTGAGGATCCTACTTAGAATTTATCAGCATATACCCTAAGCATAATGTCCGAGTGGGAATTTCACACTTGGATTCTTTTTGGAATACGGAAGAACATGCCTTGAACCAGTCCATTGAGTGACTCATCTTCCTGATTGGACCTCGATCATACTTCATTTAAGTATGGAAATGTGATAGGGTTTGGACAAGAAGATCTGTTTAGGTCATCTTTGTCATGTCAAATTGACTAACACTATTAGTATGATGTGCTCATAAATGCTTTGGAGGTCGTTCAACTACCTTTCTTTAGATTTGCTCAATTCTTTACATCCTTATTAAATGTAATATTAGGATCAGTTTCGTTTTCCAATCCCTTTTGCCGAAGGGCTCCTTTGGATTTCTTGAGCATTGGCCTAAGGGCTCCTTTCCTTACCTCTTAAGTGACTACTTCTCGATGCCAATACAATTTAGTATTATACGCATGGTTCTTTTGGCACGTAGCATTCAGAAGTATCTTCCTTCGATCTGCACCTTTAAACTTTTCGGGGAGCAATATGAGTCCTTTACTTTCAATTTGTAGGAATGCTTCCACCTCCATACTGAATATGTTCAGAGAGCATACCAGTTTTCTCTTTAGCATGTTCGACAAGACCTTTGAGAGCTTTATTCTTTTGACTTCTTTTGAGGTGGCTTCTTCAGCTGTATCATGCCACTACCATCCACTCCAACAGCTCACAGTAGCCAAACATGATGGATTATTAATACATAGGATGGTCTTATTAATAACTTCAATGATGGGATATTAATCACCAAGGTCGATAATAGTGGGCCTAACATTAATACTTACCAAGCAGGTCCATTAGGTGACCGCTCAGCTGCCATGAGGGGTATCTATGATGTGACTCGATAGGATAAGGGTTACTTCATTTCCTGTGCATGTATCTACACACACACAATGCAGCCATGAAATGTTAGATTCTGGCCTAGAACACTCAGATTGAGACACATCATCTTGCTACGTATCTTAATCCAAGAGGGAGGCTGAAGCAGCTGTCTCAAAAATCAGGTTCAGCATATGCCACTCACCCATCCAATCTGAGCTGCTGCCACCATAGGAAGTACCTAATCTGTCACCTCAAATAAGTGAGGCCCATGCAGACTGTGAATGGAGAATGCTAAACGCCATCCAAGCGCAAAGAGGTCATCGCAGATGAAGGAAATGGTGGTCTGCTTGAATGAGGATTGGCTACTTCTCTGACAGGGAGAGGACAGCAAGATTCTTTATATATATACAAGCTGAGTGTGAATTAATGGAACCAGTCACAATGATTCACCTAAAAGCAATTATCTGCTTTATGGAGGGTTTTTCAAGCCATCATAATGCTCGTTGGCTGGCACTCTCTTTACCAACTCGATGTCTTGGTTTCATGTGGCCATGCTTTGACAATTGTATTGGAATATTTGTCTTGTCTCACAGTCTGTCTGTGGGCCTGGAATCAAGGTAAAGATTGGCTGCACATGAATGAATGCCTGTGTGCTGACAGTTTATCTTCATGAGTGCCGAGTAGGAGCTACCAATAATGCAACCTCGTTTCTTGGTGTCAATCATCGTTTACTTACCAGACTTGCCACTGATAGGAGAGGAAGAGCAGTGTCCTAAGTTCACGCGCTCAGCACACCTGTCATGCACTATTGGCCTCGCCTCTTTTTCCTTGCACCTTCTTATGATATCTATTTCTAGTACAGAGAAAAGAAGTGGAGTGAGTGCGTTGATGTCGAGAAATAAAATGAGACAGCATCTTTTAAGTAGCATCAAATTTACAAGAGTTCTTGTTGCTCTCTAAAGAGCAGACAGATAGATATATAAGCATAAGCACTGTATACAAGATAAAGAGATACCCTATGTGATATATATATATATATATACACATATATATATATATATATAGAGAGAGAGAGAGAGACGTTCTACGTATATGTACTACTATCACAGTACCTATATCTGTACATAGAAGTGTATATCGGCTGTAAAGAGAACTCCCTGTTCTTCTCTCCCTTAAAATGGAGCTGTTAGCGTTCGTTGGAGGGTGTGCTTTGCAGGCACGAAGAGGTGATCCTGCGCAGCTTTCTTTAGCTGCGCAAAGAACGACGACTTAAACCTTTTGATCTCATCAAAGGGGAGAAGGGACTGTCAAAGTGCTACTGAACTCGGAATTACCTCCTCAAACTGTCGCTTCAGCGTCCTGTTCTCGTTCACTAAGTGATCCACCTCCTGCTCCAGCTCAGTTGTGTAAGCCTTTCCCATGAAGCACAGTGAAGAGAGTGAGAACTAATAATCACTGGAGGGAGAGAGAGAGAGAGAGAGAGAGAGAGAGAGAGAGTGGAGCGATGCCTGTTTCCTGGCTCTCGACCGAGCTGCCGACTCACGGTTCTTGATCAGCCGCTTCTTCCTTCGGTCGACGTCGCTCCGATCGCCAGATTCTTGGTTCAGCTCATGCTCCAGCGGGTGCTTCTTGCTGCAGCAAGCTACGACGCTGTCACCGACGCCATCCGAGAAGACACTGGAGGCGGAGGAGGAGGAGAGACCATTGCTGCCGCCGCCGAGGTTGGAGTTGAGACCAAGAGCGGTAGAAGGAGGAGGACTGCGGTCACTGGTCGCCTTGAAGTGCTCGGTAAGGAAGTCTTGGAGAATGATGCTTTGAAAGGAGGTGGTGGTCGACGAGCTGACACCGCACAGGCCCTCGAGGTGGTTTGGTGGAAGGGAAGGAGTGGAAGGCATGTCCTGCTGCAGAGAACTCAAGTTTATGTCCTTCCACACCTCCTCCATGATCCTGGTGTTCTTGGAGAGCATGGAGGAGTAGGGAGTCATGGAGGAGGAGAGGAAGAGGAGATGATGAGCTCCCCTAGCCAGAATATGGGATCTGAATGACTGAGTCGTTTTGTGCCTCAAGGGGAACTGTGGAGGAGGGAATGGAATTTTTTTTAGTGCTTAAATGTCATGTACACTAACTATGCCAAATTGGAATCCATATCTAATATTTAGATTTTGTGTCACGTAGATCAGTTCTTTGACTTCCCCACATAGATTCAACTTTGTGGGTAGGCCAGCTTATCTTCCTATTGGCCAAGACAGCTGGCCGAGCTATGGAGTCTGGTGGAGACGGAAAGCATGGCAGCCATGGGTGTGCTCTCCGTCTCAAAATTGATGATTTGTGTGTCAGCCTTCACTTCGGTTGCCTGTTTCATCACTGCACATAGTTTCATTTTGTATCTTAATCAACTGTATCCATGAGCACGGCCATCGGATATCAACCCGGTTAAGATTTTGGCTGCTGGATTATTGGTTGTGTCCGCTGGAGTGAGATCCATCATGTAGATCACCGGGTGGTGCGTACTGCTGTCGTTTACCTTTCTTTCAGCATCGTCTTGGACAAAGCTTTTGCCCGCAGAGACACTCCAACACCCAACCGAAAGATGGTGTCAGCTGTTGCTGCTTCAACGATGGTCGTATAAAGATAGAGATGGAGAGATGGATAGATAGAGAGAGAGAGAGAGAGGGAAAGGAAGAAAGAAATGACAGTCGAGAGAGAGAGAGAGAGGGAAAGGAAGAAAGAAATGACAGTCGTACGCTATTATCTGCTGTGGATGCACATTCTCCCGTCCCAAAAGCTCGCATGGCGGTGGAAAGAGATGGACCCCAAATTGCGGGGGCCACAAAAGGCAAAGGCAAAACAGGACGAATCATGTCACGCTCCACGTCTTGTAGTCGTGAACTCCGTCGCTACCTGAGTCGGGACGTCGGCAAGGACTCTTCCGAACAACAAATCATGTTTGTCGGGTCACAAACCCGATATGAATCCGAATCCATTTTTAAAATTATCTTAAAATAGGAAAAAAAATTACCTGTGAACGAAACTAAAGACATATTACAATGTAAGACGACGACCACTGTCATATTATATTATTGTTGTAGGGGCTAATTTGTATAATTTATATGATAAGTCTATTCGAAGACTTGTCGATCATGACATAAAAGACATAGAAAGAACATTGCATGTGAAGGCAATGCATTCGAGTAATTCCATTAGGAGGAACATAGTACATCAATATTAATATTCAAGTTCCAATGTACACATGGCTCCATTGAACCATGGTCCGGAAAAGATCAAGTTCCCGTGTGAATTGGAGTTCCCAATTCTTGGGCAAATCTTAATCTTCCACATGGTTGAACATTTGCTTTCTCCACCCAATCTTGTGTACCAGTACAACAATTTGTACTTAAAAAGGAGGAGAAAACGAATATATATATATATATATATAATTATTGATTGTACCAATTACTATATTAATTAGAGAAACAATAGTGTAAGCATAGATTTTGATCATCGAGATGTCACAAATCACAAAGCCAACTTTGGTTCTTGTCTAAGCATGTCGCCAATGTGGTGTTGGAGATGAGTAGATCAACAGAGATCATTGGTGTGTGTTTGATAAAAACGTATTTTCATCGTAAATACTAATTATTTGAAGCCGGTTATAGGTACATAAAAGGCTATATATTTAATTAAATTAAAAATATTTAAATATTTATTTATAGGCATGTTTTCTTCTGACTCTCCACTTATCACATACTATAATCATTTCATCTTTTTTAATTATCACATTTGTAGGTTACATTTTATCTTCTTTTTTTTTTCTAAAGATTAAAAAAATAAAAAAAAATCTCTCAAAAAAATTAAGGGTACTTTACCTCTTTTTTTTTCTCCAATTTGATCGGTTCAATTAACCCACCAATTCTAGATCTAATACAAATCGATGTAAATTAATGTTATAATAATAAAAAAAAAGCTATTACTAGTATCAATACCAATATCATTGCTATTACCAATACTATGATCATTATCATTACCATTAGCAATATCATTATTAATATCAGTAGCTACCGACTGATTGCTAATCACCGTTACCACCCAATCTCATCGATAAATATCACTTAATCTGTTCAGCAAAACAGGGAGTTGCTTACACAAGACAATGTACTGTCTTCGAACACTCATGTTGATTACTATGCACTTAGTGCACATCCATCTCATGTATCATAAATAAAGGATACAGGCATGCTTAAAAACCTTCATGCCAATGTACGTAGTTGAGATGATATAAGCTTCATCTCATCCCCTGGCAGTATGGCGGGCAAACGCTAGCAACCACATTCAGCAAAGCCTCAGCCAACCCTAACTCTCCATCAATCCCATGCATCACAAGAGCTGCTTCTACTTGAACTGCAGGCGGCTGGAGAAGGTCTGGCCAAAACCCCAGTTGGAAGGGACGATGTCAGGGAAGACCAACGTCTGGCCGTCGCTGGTTGTCACCTTGAAGGAGATGGACTGTGCATTGAGGTAGGCAGTGGACTGCCAGTTGGCTCCCCAGTTCCTCGACATCGGCTGCCACCCCGTATTGGATCCCTTGATGGACATGGACTGGATCGATCCGGCTGCTGCGACGTTGGTGACGAGCACCAGCTCGAAGTAGTCCCGCCCGTTGATGGTGAACCTCACCCCTCCGTGCTTCTTGCATGGAACCCTGCGTGGCAAGGAGACATGGTTGGTCCAGGTCGAGCATGCTCATGGATTCGTGAGAGAAGTAAGAGGGGAGAACCACCTCTGGAACAGCACCGGCACGATCCCGCCGCGGTAGATGCCGATCTTCTCCCACGCCGGCTGAGCCATGTCGAAGTGCTGGCGAGGGGGGTTGCACCACCCGCCGTTGTCGTTGGGGAGCGCGTAGTTGGGGGGGCAGAAGTTGGTGGCGGTGACGGTCACCGACAGGCCCCTGACGCACCACCGCGGATCCGTCTTGAAGTCGCAGACGATCTTGTAGCATTGCCCGCACGCCGCGCCGTCGTTGAACAGCGCCGTGCTCAGGGCGGCGGTCCTGGTGCCGTACCCCGCCGAGTACAGGTCGCCGTAGCCACAAGCTCCGCCTGCACACCAAACAATCCACTGAGACCTCGAAATCACATGGCCGCAGCAAGATCCGTCCTCCTAATTACCCATTGTTCCCGACGCATCACTGCCACCGTAAAACGTGGCGGAGCCCTTCGTCCACCCTGATCGTGCAAGGCCTTCAATCGTGGTGAACGAGCAGCAGCTCAGGATCAGCAGAGCGAAGAGGCCAAAGTTGACGCCCATATCCATCCACCTCGAAGTGAACACTTCCTGTTCTGGGGATGCATGCTAACATCATTTAGAGGCTGTCTATATAGGAGGAGAAGGCAAATGGCATGTGACTGCTGCAGCCACATCCATGACTTGCGGGCGTCCATTAGTCATCTTCCTGCCATCGACTACAGATCGCATCAGTCCCATGCTATCTTTCTCAATGGGCTGTCATTTGTTTATGTGGGCAATCAATTAGGTTTCATGTGATCTCTTTGGCTGCTAAGATTCATCAGAAAGGTGGAGTTGTTAAAGTGAGAGGGGTCACATGGTCACATGCTCCAAACTGAGAGCAAGCACATGGTTTATGACCTCTGTGTTGGTTGGCTTGGATTCTCTCCAAATATATACTCGGGTTTTTTGATCTGCCTGCCACTAGCAGAGCAGAGGTAGGTGAAGAGAAACAAAGAAGAAGTGAGCTTAGCACCTGAAGAAGGAAAGGGAAAAGGATAAACTGTTAGACAGTAGAAAGATTAATGGCTGATCTGAACATGTCTAGCTATGTTATGCATGATAATGGCACAGTGGAGATCAGCATAGTTAACTCCTATGTTTGCCGATGGACTGTCTTCTTATGGTGTCTATTTCTTGGCGAACTACTTGTCGGTGCCGAGATCTGAGATGTATGAGCTGGAGAGAAGGTGAAAGATTCACTGGACACTGAACTTGAGAGATGTCAGGAATAAGAGGGAGGATCAGAAACTTTTCTCGCTCCCTTTGGCCTTTACTCCCCGACACGAGCTTCATAAATTTCAGATCACTTTTCACAAGAGGAGAAGCTCGTGGACAAGAGAAGCTTTTCACATGAATGATTGAACATACCAATTAAAGAGAGAGAGAGAGAGAGAGAGAGAGAGAGAGAGAGAGAGGTTGGATTGTGTTTTGGTTACACACTGATTGGTGTTTGCGGAGACACTTCCTGTGAACGTAAGTCAATTTTTTTGGGGGTCGTACCAACTTGATCTTGCCGGTGATTGACTTGTATGCCTTCGTAGATTTGGAGATGCATGTCGTCGTACGTATGGAAGGACTGTGATGGTGAAGGATGTGAATCGATAATACAACACACAGCTTTGTGGCGTAGGACGAGGAATAGTTTTTTGAACGAGAGAGGTATAGAGATAGGCATATAAGAAAATAATAATGATAAATTAATACAAAATTAGAAAATTCAAATTGTTGCACCTCCGTACATCACAATAGAATTGTACAAGACATAATTATGATCTCACACCACTCGTACACATTGTGAGAACAAAATTAATATATTAATTAATTTTTTATAATTTTTTTTGACACTTTTCACGTAATTCGATTTATTGAATTTTTTAATGATCTTTTTAGCGTTCATGAATAAGAATAAGAAGGAAAAAAATAGAGAAATAAGAAAATTACAATCATATCAAATCAAATATATGATATATTTTTTAAAATATGACATTGTTGACTTGATTTTAAAAATAAAAATTCTCTATATTCTTAGTCGACAGAATTTTATTTTCTACTAAGATCTTATACTAAGATCTCTCATCTTTAATGATCAAATATGATTTATTTTATTTTCTTCTTTTTGTTGAGTAGATGTTGACATGAGATAACTTATTACATATGCAAAACATTCCTAAAATAATCAAATAAATTTAAATTAAAAACTAAACTAATTTAGTTTCGTGTCACTTTGGTAAACTATTTCTCAAGATTTGCTTTTGGTCACCTCGTAAGAATGTTGGATTAGAGGAACTTAAAAAATAAATAATTATTTAATTTAGTGAGCTTGGAAGAGCACAACGAGCCTCAGTGCAACGATAAAATTATTTCTTTATAACCTAAATGAATTATACGAAAAAATGCTTATCAAAATTTCTTAATTGTAAATTGATTGCCGTTAGACTAATAATACAAGATTTACTACGTACAGTCCACACATTTGGTGCAAAACCATTAGCAACCACAAGCCATAGTATTCCACTTATTTAAAGTCGCCTATAATAACCTTTCGTCACCAATGTTTTCTTGTGTTAAGGAAATGACTTATGAGCGTAAAATTAATTTCAACATGGACTTAGTCTAGCTTGGCATGGATGGAATTGGAAATTTTATACACATTGGTTGAAACTATGAGATTAATCTGTTTCTCATCTTTATCTTATACACATGAATATTTTCTGACACAAAACAAAGATCGAGCGTAGGGAGAATTGACCTGTAGAAGATGATATAACTAAACTAGACTCGTCTTGTATGTGTTCCAGGGAAGTGCTCCAAGTTTGTGCAGTTGACCCGTTCTGAATGGGAAGTCAACGTGCAATCCCATGTGATCAGCATAGCTTCTGCAAGTGCTTTCCAAGCAAGGCAGACTATTTCTCAGATGAGAGAGAGAGAGAGAGAGAGAGAGAGAGAGAGAGAGAGAGTGAGAGAGAGAGAAAGAGAGAGAGATAGAGAGCGAGATGGCACTGAGTTTGACGCAATTGTGATAAGCTTTCTTTCCAGAGAGGAGAACATGTCCAGTACTGTTCGGTGTCAAAAGTCAGAAGGAACCAAGAAAACTAATATCCACAAAGGAACTCAAACAGGAGGAGTTCAAGCGGTTTGTGCTCATACTGGCAAGTACTGGTCGTCGATGTCGGCGCCCTCTCGAGCTATTAAATGTTAGATCTCAGTCAACCACGAAGAACACGTACGCCAAACTGCAGCTTCATTCCGCATTCCATTGGGGAGATGAACTCAGAAGATACACCAACTCGCGGGCCTATCTGAACTGATGCTGACACAACACCAATCTCCTTTCCCACCAACTGCAATCAGTGGCTGTCACGCGCAGATTTAGTATCCTATCGAAAGCGAGAGATGATATGAATACGTTTTTCTAGTACTATTAATTTGGACTTTAGAATGCATTTTAGATCCAACGCAGCGTAGTTAATGAGTTAATCACTCTATCAGATCGGATCGTGTAAGATGGCATATCTTTTATTTGATATGGTGAGAAGTCTGAGCACAAAAGAATAAATAATCCATTAATAAGATTTATCATCAGGTTAGACTTCATGTGTTCTATGCTATAGTTTTAATTTTGTATTATGTTACACTAAATTCTTAATTGGGAAACATTATAATGCGCCAACATAGTCACATATCGGAAGTGAGGGATGAATCAATTATTCGATAAAATCGAACCTTGACAATCAACGGGGGATTCATGTGATGGGAGGT
This sequence comes from Musa beccarii, assembly GCA_024322285.1. Classification (NCBI taxonomy): domain Eukaryota; kingdom Viridiplantae; phylum Streptophyta; class Magnoliopsida; order Zingiberales; family Musaceae; genus Musa; species Musa beccarii. Next base: position 51,765,643 of record CM044397.1, on the reverse strand, counting down.
GTTTGCATGCAGATGCTGTTGCGGGAAGGTCTAATTCTGTGATGGATGGTGAAGTGATTCAGTGAAATATTGTCTCACTGCTCAAAATAAGGGAATATGATTCAGATGGACAATAATATATTGTTGTGTGGATTCAAATTGTAGTGTTTCTTTTGAGATAAAAGATTACATTTCTTTGAGCTTTCATGTCATTCTGCAGGAGAACACTTCTCTCTGTAGGGATTTCTTATACGAGTAAGATCATTCGCCTTCTCTTTGTATCATAACCATAATGAGGGTTCGAATCCTCAATCTATGGAGACGGATCGGATCGAACTAACCATTTGAATGTAAGAAAATTGAGTTGATATAAAAGATTATATAAGTCTATTATTAATTTGAGCTTAAATATTTCTAAGTTGATGATTTAAACTCATCAAATTAATTAATTAATTGATTATCTCATTTAGCTAGGTTAGATCATACAAATGATAATTATACTAGACATTTGGGAGTTAGATCATAGATAAATTAGTCTACTAGCATTAACCTAAGTTTAAGTATTTTGGAGCAATGGTTTAAACTCAATCATAATATCAATAATATAGAATCAAATCTACTTATTATCTTTCAAAATCAGAAGTTATTCTCTTGTATGTTTTTAGAATCATGATAATCTTATTTATATAAGTCAATTGCTACTTTATGTTATAGAATAGCTTTATGACACCAAAAAGGTTGCCTTCTTATCTGAAACATTTATGGAACACTAAATGACCAACTTAAGCTTTTCATGATCTTTTAGAATATGAATTAGGGCATAGAAAATAATGATGGTTGAATTGGCCTCCAATCGGCTTTCTTATCTTTATCCAGATAGGAGATATCTCTCCTATGTCTTATTATATAGAGTAAGTGGAGAAATGTGGTTTGCTTCTTTCCTAATTCTCTCCTAATTTTTGTCTATTATATTCACATTTTCAACACGAGCATTAAGAAGTTAATTCACGCTTATTCTACATCATTGATCGATCTCTTAAATAATGTATCGATTACCTTATTTGATTTAGGAGTATGATCATCGTGATCCAAAAGTCTATCGCAATATACAATGTCGTAATATAGAAAAAATAAGAACACATCACATGAAGATACATTAGGGGAATATACAATATATAATATAGTAATTTTATTCATATCATTCTTTTCATAACCCCTTTCTATTTCAAAATATTTTATTTTCTTTTATAATCGGATTAATGTGTCGTTGACATATTTTTTGTTAGTGAAATTTAGATTCCTATCTCTCGATTATCAAATATTTATGATGTTTATATTGGTCTCGACCATCATAATGGTTAATAACATTTTAGAACCATAAAAAGGGTTTCATGTACATAAGAAATGCTCAAAATAGGTTCATTTAGGCTTGGATATTGAACGGATTATAAAAATTAATTTAGTATTTTATCTTATCCTTTTAATTTTATTGTGACCCTTTTCTCTTCGTCTTCTCACAAAAAAATTTTTTTTTTAGGTGCCACTTATATGTTTTAAATTTTGTTTAGAGGAAATAAATCGATGCAAGAATAACGAGTATAAAGGACATCATAATGATATTGAAAAGAATAATGGATATATATCATAAGATTAGATAATTCTATAACACTAAAAAAAAGTTATTAGAAACTTATGTTGATTGCTAAAAGACTAACTTAAGATTTTAATATTTTAGAAGATAATTTGTGACATAAAAAAAACGAATGAGGAGTGAATCAAACTCCAATAGGCTTTCTTACGCTTATCCAAATATGAGTTGGAGATTCTATCCCAAGTCTTATTTTATATAACAATCGGAGGAGTATATGATAATACTAAGAAATAGCGTTATTTATATATTTTAAAAGATAGTTCTCACATCACAAATATACACAACAGTGCTTTCATAGTTTCATGTATCAATTCCTTAACTAAGCTAAGTGCCTCGTTGAGTTTACTGGCTCACAAAATAATTTGAAAATAATATGAAATAGAAGTTTATTTTGTAAACACTCTCCAAATATCATTCATAAAACCCAATACAATAATATATATATATATATATGATGAAGATTTAAAAAAAAATAAGTGTGAAGGTAAAAAAATTATATAGTTTTTATTAAAAGATAAATGACAGAAACAAAATTTTATTGATAATTAAAGTCATTATCAACTATGCTAGCTATCTTGTTACAAAAATGAAAAGATGTTAGAGAATCCTAATGGTATTGATAGTTAATTTATTTATTTTTTATTTCATTCGATATTTTTAGTGATAACAAAGGATCCAAATTAAGCTATTTTTACCCTAATATCATCCTTAATCCATTCAATGGATTAAAATTTTCTGGAACCATCTCATTAAATTGTTAATATACAACAACAATAAAATTTTAAAGTCTCAATCATTTAGAGTTGACTAAATTATTAATATACACGTGTCAATGCACGTGTGATTCAACGTGTAGTTGGCATCACACACGTGGGCTGCTCCGACTGGATCGGTCCAATCTGAATTCATGACTCTTCCAAAAATGATTCATTATCTCAGAAAAATAATTAGCTATCCCACTAATCGCATGAATTATGTGATTAATACACATAAACAATGCTAATTAACAACTCAAATTGTATTAATTAATCAACTTGATATTATTCCTTTACTTAATCTACAACTTAACCTTCTCGTTACGTATGGTTTGCACAAACTTGCCGAAAAAGGAGCCATCCGGTAAAACGTGCAAGAAAGGAAAGGACGTTTCCGTTTCCCATTTTGCCCATTGTTCCCAAAATGTGCCTGTTTCCTTCCCTAAATGCCCCCACCTTTTGGTCTTTTTATGTCGTGGTCTTGTTTGTCTGCCAAAGCTTCAAAGCCAGAGGAGAACCATCGCCCCAATCCGCCGGTAGAAGCCAGGAGCAATCCGCTTCAGGGTTCTTCGATCCTTGAAGCAGGCAACGCGTCCCCCTGATCTGAGGCGATTTGGAGGCGATCCCGATCCGAAAGGTTGGCTTTTTACGGCTATTGCTCCCTGAGGCGTCGGATTTGGGGAGGGATTTGTTTTGGCTGACTCGGAGCGGATTTGGTCGAGTTCCGGTTGGATTTGACGGGGAGACGAGCTGTTGACGGCCAGCGAGCAGATCGCGTTGCGCTTGCGAGGGAAGTGGGGTTTCTTCTTTCGCGAGCTGCTGCCATCTGGTGCGGAGAAAGAGATGGTCCTTGGTTTTGCCATCGGTCGTTGGATTTGCATAGAAGGTATTCTTGTTTTGGATTCTTATAATCTATTATGTGGTTTGACTTCTTAGCGATCATCTAATTTGAGATAAGAAAAATGGAGTGGACAAAAAGGTGATCTTGAAACCTGCGTCTTGTTCGTTGTGAATTTTCTTGTCTCAATCGAGAAGAAGTTAATTGTTTGGTCATCTTTCAAGAATCAGTGTCTTTGGCTGCTTTAGCTACTCCTTTATCCTTTTCATTGTCTTGCAACTAATGCGCTTTATATTCGTTATTTTCAATCCTCCAGAGTAGGCGAAGGAAAAGGTTGGGGTTTTTCATTTTTGAATAGAAGATTGAATTACGATCATGTTGACAACTCAAACGTGGGCTTAGATGAGATGAGGGATGTTAGCAAAATTGATGAACCTATTGAAGGCCTGCTGGCAGCCATCATCAAACAAATATGCCAATGCAGGCTCTGACGTGATCGGTCGTAAGGATGGGCTTCTCTGGTACAAGGACAGTGGACAGCATGTGTACGGTGAGTTCTCCATGGCCATGGTACAAGCCAATAACTTGCTTGAGGATCAGAGCCAACTTGAGACGGGACCTCTGAGCTCAGTTGAATTTGGGCCGTATGGTACTTTTGTGGGGGTTTATGATGGGCATGGTGGTCCAGAAACTTCATGTTATGTCAATGATCATCTTTTCCCGCATCTGAAGAGTATGTTCCAAACTTGCCTGACTCAGTTTCATTTTTAAACACCCTTGTTATTAATTGATTAGCACTTCAGTATTTGTTAGATAGAAAAACATGTAATTTGTTTGGAAGATTATTTATACTGCCATCATAATATGGAAACTTTTAGTCCAAAGTTTCCATTGAAAACCTTGTATGATGCTTTTTTTTTCCTAGCAATTGAATGGATCAATAGCTCCTCAATTCACAAACAGCCTCAGCTATTTTCTAGCTCTACGAATGTTGTATTTTCTTTGTTAAGCAACTCGGTTCAGACTAGGTTGATCTTCTGTCTAGGATGGATACAATGATGCTGATCTTCTGTCTAAAATTTGAGGGTTGTAATTACTAGGACCTATTTGATAGAAGTGCTTGGTTTGTCAGGATTTGCAACAGAGCAGCAGTCCATATCAGCTGATGTAATACGGAAGGCATACCAAGCGACAGAGGAGGGTTTCATCTCCCTAGTGACCGAACAATGGTCTGTAAAACCTCAGATTGCAGCTGTTGGCTCGTGCTGTCTAGTTGGGGTAATCTGTGGTGGTATGCTATATATAGCTAATCTCGGAGACTCCCGTGCTGTTTTAGGCAGAGTTGTCAAAGCAACTGGGGAAGTTTTGGCTGTGCAATTGTCAGCAGAGCACAATGTAGGAATTGAGCCTGTTCGACAAGAGTTGCAGTCGATGCATCCTGATGATAGACAAATTGTTGTTTTGAAGCACAATGTTTGGCGTGTGAAGGGCCTAATCCAGGTGCACATAATATATATGTAGTCATCTTTTGGATTTAATTTTCATGCATACATCAACAATTTTTATAAATGTTACTCATTACCTACGTCTGATGCTGCACTATAAGTCTATATTTTATTTTCTTAGTAATTTTTGTACATACATACATATATATAGATTTATTGCAACAGTTATTTTTAGTGAACCATTAGAGTCCAATCCTGATGTCTAAGTGTCCTAGTATGGTAAGATTAGGCAATTTGTTTAGCTTTTGGAAGTCATATTTTGGGAGTTCTTATCAAATATATATTTTAGTTTGATTTTATGGGGGATTAGCTTTTCTCCTATATGATAAGCAATTTAGTCCAAGAGGCATGGTTGAGACATGCAATTTCTTATTTGCTTAATAATAGTGATATTTAGTTATTTCTCCTCACTTTCGAACTATTTTCCCTCAAAGTAGAGTACCTCTCACTAGGAGAAGATCCAATCTTTATGTGGTAAACAATATCATTTGCTTCACCACTAAACTAGGAACCGAAGCCTCAATGTCATATTTTTGATAAAACACTTGGCTATTATGCACTCTGTCAATTGTTTTCTTCTGAATCTGTGTTCAACTTTCATGTATGAATTCTAAATTCATCTGCTTTGCTTTCTTTTTTCTTTTTGTTGCTTCATTCTGATCAAGAGCACCTTTTGCAGATCTCCAGGTCAATTGGTGATGTATACTTAAAAAGGACAGAGTTTAACCGTGAACCATTACATGTGAAATTCAGACTTCGTGAACCTTTCAAAAAACCTATATTGAGTTCAGAACCATCAATTACTGTGCAACCACTACAGCCCCAAGATCAATTTCTTATATTTGCATCTGATGGACTTTGGGAGCATCTTAGTAATCAAGAAGCTGTTGATATTGTTCAAAACAACCCTCCCAATGTGAGTTCTATATCTATTTTCCCTGGTTGTAGTTTCACAAAGTATTTTGTATTTGATCTTGGAATCTATATCTTTCTCAATTCCAACCTGAACAGAATGCTCATTCTTTTCATCAAAAACCTCATAAACAAAAAAGAAAAATGCTAGTTACAATAAGCATTCAATTAACTCAGATAAAATGATAAAAAATATAAAAATATAAAATTATTATATGAAAAATTTTTTAAATTTTGTGAAATGTCCATTTCTTAGAATTGTATATAAATAACAATAAAATAATACGGAATTATTTATGAGAAAATAATATCAATCATAATAAGAAATATATTGAATAAACAGTTTGTATTTCATAAAGAATGCTCAAAATTTGTAGGTTTGCTGGTAGAGGATAATGATGGACCTCGAGTGAAGTGTTAGGTAATTAATGCAAACACAAACTTTGATAAAAGAAAATGCCTATTGAATTTAAGACTAACGGGGGATCCCATTACTTTTTCCTTCTAGATTTTGATCCTTAATGGTTATCTTTCCTCCCTTTCTCCTCTCTTTATAAACTTTTCTCTCTATTTCACTGGTAATGAACATCAAATGCTATAACAATAGCAAATGACAAATACGATAGTTGCAATAAATAAAAACACAATAGTAGTAGCATCTTTGTTAGTTGTGTTTTTGGTCTTTCATTTGTCTTTCCTTTTTTTAAGCAAACGATAAGTAGCAAAAGTAGGATTTGATCCCATGACCGTAACATGATTTGTCAAGGTTTTTAAGGTGTGTACCAAACCAATGTTTTATGTATAAAATATGTTGGATGTGGTTTCAAACCCTCAATCTTTAACAAGTGGATTCGGTACACCACCATCAGACTAATGTTTTAGGTTTAAACATATCATATGAGGTTTCGAACCCTCAATCCTTTGTAAGTGGATCTAGTGCACTATCATCAAATTAATGTTTTAGGTGTAAAAATATGTCGGATGAGATTTCAAATCCTTAACTTTTGATAAGTGGGTATGATATACCACCACTAAACCAATGTTTTAGGTGTAAAAATATATCAGATGAATTTTTGAACCCTCAACCTTTGATAAGTGAGTCTAGTGATGGTACTAGACCCACCTATCAAAGGTTAAGGGTTCAAAACCGTATTTGATATATTTTTTTCATCTGAATTATTAGTCTGGTTATGGTATATCAGATTCACTTACCAAAGGTTGATGATTCGCAATCTCATCAGATATATTTTTTACCTAAAACATTAGTGTGATGGTGCTTTCCTTTCTTACATTGCTATCATTAGACCCACTTATTAAAGTTTGAGGGTTTAAAACCTTGTCTAATATAATTTTTTTACCTAAAATGTTAGTCTGGTTATAGTGTATCAGATCTACGTACCAAAGGTTGATTGATGTAGAACAGAATAGGGAAGTAGAGAGAAAGAGAGGGGAAGAGAAAGAGAAGTGTGAGATAAGAGAGGAGAGTAAGAGACTAGAGAAGATGCAATTCTTTTTATTCAAATAAAAAAATGCTTAATCCATTGACAAGCTCCACTATTTATAGGGGTTTAAGAGCCATGATGTAATTAATGAAGATGATAATTCCCAAGAGTAATCTCCTAGGGAATTAGTATACTTTTTAGAAATCCAAAATGTGATTTCTCGATACCCAAATACTAAATGAGTGCACGTAATACAAAAGGAGTTCCTAGAAAGACCAAAAGACCTTTTCTTTTAAATTTTCAACACAACTCTTAGAATTTTTAGACCAACTAATTGATGACTTTTTGTTGATTTCCTTGCCTAGAATAAATTTTTCTTAAATCCTTTTTAAAGCAAGATGGTTCTCCATCATTGATTATTCACAATCTCATCCGACATATTTTTCACCTAAAACATTTGTTCGGTGGCGCTTTCCTTGATTACATTCCCCTCTATTTTCTTTATTCTTTTGACTTGTCAAATGGCCTAAAATTTGTCAATACCTGTCAAGTTTGCTTGATTCTAGCCAATTCTATCACCAATTTGTGGTTGTAAGGTTGAGAATTAAGCAAAACCATATGGTCTTGCATGTTGTCTTAAATGCCATGTCAGTTAATATCAACACAAGATTTGAAGTCATGGATTCTGACTCACCTGGATGGACTTCTTAGAGTCCTGAGGAGTCCTTTTGCTACAAAAGAAGGCAATTTGGTTACTCTTTATGAAGAGTTTAGTTAGTTAAAAAGGGTATAAAATCATTAGTAACTTTTAGCCTATTGTAATTAAAAATTAGGCATTAGTAGCCTATAAATGAGTCTGTAGAACCTCCTAATTGTTCTTCTTGGCTACTTTAAAATATATTTTCTAGCAATAAAATCCTTTTATGTCCATATATTAATCTTTTGAGGACCATTTCTTCCTCAAATTAGAGAAAGCCCAGTTAGTGGTGGCTACACCTAACACTCGGTATTCCTTAGTAATGCATAGAACTGAGAACCATGCCTACCTAAGATGCATGCAATTCTATGAAATGTTTGCAGCTAATAGGTTGGAAATGACCGAAATGGCAAAAATGTTTGACTCAAATCTTTACAAGCACATTCTCTGCCACCTTGAACAATTAATATCTGATATATTACTTCATTGTCATGCAAAACAATCTTAAATGTCATGGATATGCTAATTCGGTTTTATTATTTGAGATAAAGTGTTCAATTTTGATATTATGAGGATGTGAAAATTACTCATAATAAGGCTATAGTAGAAAAAGCTAAAACATCTAATCTCATTATCTCAGTTGGCTTTTAAGAATCTCTATTTGAAAAGTCTAAAGAATGTCTGATTTGTTAGACGGATGTCCAACACATGGACATCTGAACTTGGGACTGGAGGGTAACGTGGCCTACAGAATTCATTTATTTTAGATACTTCAACACAGTTCTTTCAAATATTAAATTGTCTATTGGTGCAAATTTTATTGACTTGCCTTCCAGTTACTATACATTGGATTGATCTCACAAACAGTGTGGTTTGATTGTCCATTTGCATGAATGCTGCAGGGAAGTGCTCGAAGGCTTGTCAAAGTTGCACTTCAAGAAGCAGCCAAGAAACGAGAGATGAGATACTCCGATCTCAAGAAGATTGATCGTGGAGTACGTCGGCATTTCCACGATGACATAACTGTTATTGTTGTGTTCCTGGACTCCAATCTTGTTTGGAGGGCCAGCTCATTGAAGGGCCCCTCCCTGTCAGTGAGAGGGGGTGGAGTCAATGTGCCAGCCAACTCTCTTGCACCCTGCACCATGCCAACCCAACTCGGTGCCTCCTGATATATTCATCTCAGTTCATTAATTATGTGTATGAAATTAAATCAGACCAACCTCCATGATCTTGCTCTCACCAGCATCAGCAGAAATGGGCTCAAGGACAGATACATCTGTTTTAACCTATTATATTGTACCAATTCTCATGCAAAGAATAGTTTATATGTGTATTATGCTTATAAACTGGGGAGGAAGTAATATTTCAGAATCAACGATGAAGGACCACCAAGGCAACAGTTTTCACTACTCTCTAAGATTTTTCGTTGACCTGTTCTTCTTCGTAATCTGCTCGATAATTCATTTAAACCACTTGATATGTCTCTAGTTGATGATTGCCAGCAGAATGTTGAGTAACAAGTGCTTAAATCCATTGGGGTGGCCTGTTGCTGCGCAAATGGATGGGATTGAGCTCCTCTTGAGCTCCAAAACCTATTCTAACCCAAAATTTTGGGTTAGCAATCGACACTAATGTATACTAATCTTCTTCCTTTCATATGACAGCCATTGCCATTTTTTGCCCCTTTCTGGGCTCATCAGTGACCTTTAATTTAAGCACCTTATGCTATCAACTTAATCATACAATTAACGTGCAGTTAATTTGTTGCAATCTCATTTTGATTAGAAGGACAAATCATTTGTGCAATGCGACCAACATTAATGCCCTATCCTTTTGGTCATTTGTGGAAGCTTGAAGCTTTGGAAACTTGCTCTATCTTGTTCTTCAACAAGTAGGTAAAACTTCCAGCACAAACATTTTCTTGTACATCTTAGCAATTAGAGTGCAGGATTTCTTATGATAGAGGAAATAAGAAAGATTCATATTCCACATAAAGAACACCACCAACTCTCCTTCATCAAGCGGAACCCAATGAATACATTAAAAACACTACTCTTAATATAAGCAAGACTCGGGAGTGGCAACCAAGTACGGGAGCTTAGTTAACAGTCACCTTCCCCACCATTCCAGCTCCCTGGTGAGGAGAGCAGTAGAAGGTGTAGGTGCCCTTCTCCTTCAAGGTCACCTGGTAGGTCTCGCCTGGGGCATTCAGTAGGTCCTCCTCGGGCATGGAGATGGAGCCGACGTCGACACCCGCGGGGATCTCGTCCTCGTCGAACACCACGTTGTGGGGGAACCCGGCGTTGTTCTTGAACACGATCGTCTCCCCCGAGGGCACCGAGAACTCGTTGGGCACGAAGGCCAGCGAGCCGTCGCTGCCCCCCAGCAGCACGTCGAAGGCGAGCGCGTTGCCCGCCAGCACCGCGCTCGCGGCGACCGCGGCCGCGGCCGCGCCCACCTCCCTCAGGGACGCCCGGGCCACCATGGCCGCGGCGGGAGCCTTGCCGTGCGCGGCGACGACGCTGGCGCCGGGCCTCGCGGCCGCTGTGCCGGCCCTCAGCCCGGTAAAGGTGGGGATGGTGACTGCCGCGCTGGTCAAGCTGGCCATTACTGCTTCTGAGCTTCTCCTCACCGGTGTCTGTGGCTTCAACAACTCAATGGGAGGATGGAAAGTATATGTATACACACACACACAGACAACTGAACAAGGATCAAGAGAGAGAGAGAGAGAGATGAAGGATTGGATAATGGGTGGCTAAGAAGGGAGGAGTTATCTAAGTCGAAGGACTGGCTGAGGTGATACTTCATGACTTGGCAAGGATGGGGTGATGTGTGGACAGCAAGGATGAGAACAAGAGAAATGATAAGAGAGATTATATGAAGACAAATCTTAGAGGCTGAGCAGATCCACCAGAGAAGGTAGGGGAACAGCGAAGGCAGACTCTGGTGATTGGCAATGAGGTGATCTACGTGCAGAGGTTGGGGCCTTCCGCAGAGGCAGGAGATATCGTGAGAAGGAAAATGGAAAGGAAATTAGTGGTGTTTATTTACCACTTGTCGACACAAAGCTACAATTATCTCTTTGACTGCATCCACGAGTGGTGATGGGGTAATACCATTGGTAAAAGGTAGGGCAAGTAATTGGCTGTTCATGAAATGTTATTTTGTTGAGATACCACTGCGTTTGGTACACTATTTCAGAATTTTTAGGTTTCAAGTTTAATTATAATTAAGGATTTTTTGGATAATTAGAGGAGGGTAGGGTTAGTTTGATATAAATTTGACATGATTAACATTTTGGACCAATCAAAATTTGACTTTAAGTGCCTTGTCAATTAGACACATCAGCAGGAGATAAAAAATATTTTTTTTATTTTTATAAATATTTTCTTATCTTTATTTTATAAAATATTTTCTCAGTATTTTACTGTGGACTTATGGGCTTGATGCAAGTAAATATAGGACTCCTTTTAGGAAGGAATTCTAGATAAAAGGATTAGACATCCACTTCTGTGCTTGCCCAAGTATTTTAAGGTGCAAAGTCCGTAAGAACTTGGTTTGTATGCATCCTCTACTCTCACAAATGACTCTTTAAGTTAATGAGATTTTGCCTGTGCAAAGTTGTAAGTTGTTTAACTTTGAATGATTTAAGCTCTTGATATCAAAATAGCTAAGGTGGACAAATGTTTGTTAATAAGGTTTAATATTCATTCACCTGGCAAAGCTTCATCAATAATCCTGTCCAAGATTATCGCATGGTTTATAAGTTACTTTAAAAAGATATTGGTTAAAAATTAGACCTTTTTTCTATAAAAATAAAATATTTATAAAGCCTTGGTTCCCCTCCGTGTCTCTCAATATGGGAGCTAAGATCTCGTGGGCCATCAAGAGCATTATTTAAAAGTCATTATTCATATTTAGTAGTCTAAGTAGAGAGTTATTATTCATTTAGGGAAAGTCACAGCCATTGTATTAGATCTCAAAAAATACCTTTAAAGACAAAGGATAACTCACGCTTATAAGGCATGAGTTCTCATATTCCTTAATTAACATGGGACTAAACATACTTATCAATTATATTATAAAAAATATTTTTTTATATTAATATTCATATATATATAACTAATAAAAATGTTAAATTTATAATTAGACTAATTGACTCACTAGTTTAACCAATATTTAGTAACCCGAGAGTTGATCCATTCCATGTCTAATATGATTTTGATAACTATGATTTATTTTGTTGAAGGATAAATAATTAATAAAAATGAAGGATTCCTTCAAGATTTTTTAGATCTTACTTTATTTTTGAGCTTTGCTATGCAAACTAAATTGAAGTGTTCTTTTGACATTATATATATTTAATAATATTTTTTAAACATTGTATGGACTTTCTATATAACCTTTTAATATTTTTAATTATACCTCTCTAAATATTAATATTAAACCATGATTACCAATGGCTAATTTGACATTAAAATTTATTTAAAATTAATAAATTAAAAAAATACTTCAATGTTATCACCATCATAACTATTTTCAAAGGTTATTAATGTCAATAAAATTTTCAGCTCTCCATGGCAATAAAATTATGAAGGAATATATATATATATATATATATATATATATATATATATATATATATATATATATATATATATATATATATATATATATATATATATATATATATATATATATATATATATATATATATATATATATATATAGCACTAATGGTATCGTTTTGAAGGACCTAAAGTCCCTGGCTAAGCCGGCGATCTCCATCTCTCTCTCTCTCTCTTCTCCCGTTGTTTTCCTTCTCTCGATTTCGTCGTGTCGGTAATTGTATCATACACCCTTCGAGTGTTTCCGATTTCTTCCTTGCAGGCAGTCTCTCTTGCAGGAGGTAAATCGCTATTCCTCGAGGCTTCTTTTCTACTGTAAGAGCTTCACTATGTTGGATTGTTAGGGTTGAACCCGTCCCCTTCGACCGAGGCCCTTCTGCAATCGTAAGTTGAATTTAGGGTTTTGATTTTGTTATTTGATATCGACGTCAAAGTTGTAGTCGGTCTTCTGTCATCAAATTCGCCAAATTTAGGATCACGACTCCGTACTAATATCATCCGTACTGTTGCTCTTCAAGATTACATAATCATGCTATTTTTTTGTCATGTCAATTATCTCCAAAGGCCTTTTTTAGGCGGTTTCATGATGAACCCAAATGTATTCCCTTTCACTTTTGCCCTCTTTCCTTCTGTATGTTTAGGTTATTGTTTTGTTTTGGATATGGAATTTGATTTCTGTACCGAGGACCGAGTTTATTTTAGTCACAATCATCCCACATCTGTTTCAATATCTTTCTTGTGCACTGTATTTTCGTGGACCTTGGGAAATCCTAATTAGATCAAATCTTCAATTAATAAGTTTATACCTTTTGAAGTTGATATTTTGGTCACTTTTTCCCATTTTGATGATGAAATCAGCCGTTTGTTTTGTTGGAACAGGTAAAAAAGTGGCGAGGAATGGTTGGTCGAAGAAGAATATCTATGGGTATATCCAAACTTATTGGGTTGAAGGCAACTGTTTTGCTGTTGGCATTTTACTTCACCAGAAAACTTGGAGTAAACTTGATTCCTGTACCCCTTCTATATGCCTCCTTGGTTGCATATTTAGTTGCCATTGCATCTCATCCAGCAGTGAATCTTCCCTTGCTTTTAGGAAAGAGCTCTGATGGGATCTTTCCTCTCTGGTCAATGATTATATTTGGGCCTTTTTTGTTCTTTATTCGGTTATTTGTGCCTTTGAGAAGATGGAAGAGTCGGGAACCACCGTATAGCGAAATTTCTGAAGGTTTGTATGTTGGAGGTTGGCCTTCTTCCATGGAACACTTGCCCCCTTGTAGACCTGCAGTGATTGATTGCACATGTGAACTACCACGGAGCTCTGTGCTTCCAAATGCATATTTGTGTGTTGCTACTTGGGATACGAGAGCACCTCAACCATCACAAATTGAGTCGGCAGTGCGTTGGGTGTGCAGAAAAAGGACTCAGAATGTTCCTGTATACATCCATTGTGCTTTTGGTGAGTATCCTATTGTCTGAACTTGCAGAAAAGATGATAATGAGGAGTAAATAATCTGCCCTTAAGCCAAGTAATTTGTGCATGGACCAAATTTTTATTTCAATCTGACTAATTATTTATGTTACATTAGGAAACACCCCTGCATCGCAAAGAATGGTCTAAATCTTGAGATATATATTCTTGGATGGTTGAACTAGTGATTTAATCAGAAACTAAGATATATTATTAGCATGTAGCACTCCATGCTGATATTCCATAACTCAAAATATGAAGAAGCAGATGTATCATACATGAGACTGCTGCAAGTACTCATTAAGGAAGAAGATGTATAATATTAGTTGATTGAATATGACAAGTAGTTTGGTGAACAAAAACACCATATTTCATCGCCTGCATTTCTGAAATTAGTGGTGGTATACAGAAAAGACTTGTTACATTTGAACAGAAGATGAAGCTCTTCCTTAGATTATATAAATTGTTGCCAATGTTTCATTAATTTGTACTGTTTAAATGCCTCTTGAAGTGTCTGATTGTGTAATGTGAATACAGCATATTCAAGACATAGGATAAAATAGTGTTTTGTGTTTCATGATGCTTATGAATTGTTGTTCTCTGAATTTGATTTAATCAACGGGGTATTTTTCTCATCTTTTCAAAATTTAAAATTTCCTTAGCTAGGATTTTCCCTTGTTTGCCATACTTCATTTTCAAAATTTTGATTCAAAAATAGGAAAATGATTGATTTCACTTCCATTTGGTGGTAACTGTTTAGGTAGGATATTGAAATAAAATATTTAATTTTCTTAGGTAGAAAATTTAATATCTAAAAATTTTTTAGGTAGGATTTTACCTTATTTGCCATGATCCATTTCCTAGATTGTCATTCAAAATTAGGGAAATGATATGTTTTGCTTCTGTTTAGGTAGCATAATTAGATAAAATATTTAATAATGACAAACTTCTTGCTCTCTAAATATTAGAATTAAATATTTTATTTGAATATCAGTTTGTGCTCAAATGAAAGTGAAATTTAGATTATTTTTTCCTAATTTTGAATCACAATCTAGGAAATAGATTATGGCAAAAACTGGTAAAATCTTAAGGAAATTTTAATTCTTCAAATGGGATAAAATTTGTTTTGATTACATTTGAAATATTAGAAGATACATTTCTAAAAAGCATTAGCAGGAAACTAGTCACTAATTTATTTTGTGATGGTTCCTTTATCGCCTAATTTCCACCAAAGGATCTGTCTCAATCATGTGGATTATGTTTGCAGATATTGATGATAAATGAGTACTTATCTACAAGACAAACTCAGTGCAAACAATGCTGCTTCTTGCAAACTTTAGCATTTTTTTAATGAATTGCAAAGAAAAAAAGGAAAAGGAAGCTTTGGCTACTTCTTGGGTTTTTTTTTTTTTTTTTTTACTAGGAAAATGTCAGCTTATGTCAAATTGTTTGTTGGAGTTCAATGCAATTTACTTGTAATACACTTCTGATTTTCTATTTCCTATTACTTTTGCCATGTCTCAGACACTTCTAGATGGTTTTTAATGGGTTGTTTCAAATACTTGTAACTGGTATGTCATCCCCATAACATAGATAGCATCTTACAAGGGGTTGAGATATACAATTGTGATAACTTTTTGAAGTGTTGCTGCAACTTGTAGACTAAAGTTGCTTGTATAAGTTAGTTGGTCATATGTGCTTGTCTACTCTTTGACACTAGTGCGCATCTGCTTCTGTTTTGGTGTTTCAATAAATTGACCCTGATGGTCGTATTTCCATTATTTATACAATCATATTACAACAGATTTTGGCTCCATATCTTCCTCCTTTCTATTGTTGGGATGGGACACCAGAGGTCGGTGGTTACATGACAAATTAGTAAATGATGAATTTGATAATTGCACTAAATGACACATTTTGTGGTGGGATTATCTTTTCTAAATTCATGGTTATTGTTACACATCTCATCTTCTGTTTTTAACTTTCCTATTTCCTCCTTCCACTCCTTCCCCTTGTTTTTTTTTCTTTGGATATCAATTGGCTTAAATTGCCTAAAACATATTAATTCTGACTGAATTAGACTGATGCAAGCCAATTTCAACCTAAATCAGCTAGAATCAGATCAACCTTGGATAAATATGATATGGATCAAAAATATCATATTGAAATCGATTGATGTCACAAATAATGATTATTCTATCTAATCAAGCTAATAAAAGCCATAGGGTGATGGATTATTCTATCTGCCAGACTCTAAAAGGAAACAAACTAATTGGATAAACTTTTTCAATGTCCAATCATTTGATCCTATTAAATTAAACTAAAACCAATAGTGTAACCTAATCAAATTTTTGATTGAATTTTGATAAGCTTCATCTGCATCCAGCTCCATTTCTTCGGCTGTAGTTGTATAACTTCAACTCAATTCTGACAATGGTGAACCAGAAATACAAAGTTTGGTCTGCACCTTCTTCGTTAAGACCTTTTTAAACTTGTAGTTACTTGAGGTGCTACCATGTAAATCTCTTCTTGTTCATTTTTTCATAAATATGTCATCGTTAGTGTGCGATAATATGTAAAGAACCATTTACTTTGCAAGTGGTGCCTAGGATGATGTTTTCTGATATTCTGAAGCATTGATGCAACGGATTATAATTTTCTCGATACTATTGTCTTAAATGCATTATATATGTCGTATCTACTTATGCCTCACCACATCACTTTTGACATGCTTAGAGGACCTTGACAGTACCATGATTTTGACATGAAAGTTAATTGTCTTGGAACATTCAACAGGTCATGGTAGAAGTGTTTGCGTGATGTGTGCTGTTCTTGTCGCGCTGGGTCTGGCTGAAGATTGGACAAGTGCAGAGAGGATTATTCAAGAAAAACGGCCGTGCATCAAAATGAATGATCTTCACCGCAAAAGCTTGGAAGAATGGTCAAGACATCGGCTTCCATCGAAAAGAGATGGAGTATCAGTCGTCAGTTCTGTGATTCTATCTGAAAGAAAACACAAGGCATAGCATGGGACAACAATCTATATATCCTTGTTTCAGAATTTAGGGCTAAAGCCGAAAACAGCCAGCTGTATTCATTTCTGAATCTTCCTTCCCCATCTGTGAACATTTAGTCAAGCTGCTGATGTTATTTTTACCTTTGAAGGTACTAACCACAAAATATGCAGCTGAAATAGCGGCAATTTAGATCTTCATTTTTGCTATATATATATATCACATTTCGAATGGACTCCAACAATGTCGATTCAGTGACCAAATTATATGGATATTATTGTGGTATGTCAGATTGAAGTAATCATTGCAAAATGACCAGAAATTATGAAAATTATGCATACATTTAAATGAATACTTTAGAATTTATAATATAATTAACTTATTTATTTATCTATGTCGTGAATATGTTTGTGCATTTGGCTGTTCCCTCTATGATCGGTGATCTCGTTGCAAGCAGATACATTGAAATTATTCCTTGGGTCCTGATATCATTGTAGCGTATCATGTATGATGAATTAGATTTTCCATATGTGGTCTTTTATTTTTTCATCTCAACTTTTCAAAATACTATGTAAATTGGCTCAATAGCGATCTTCGCCATTACATCCGAGAATAATAGAGAAATGATGCATATACTTCACCACATTTTTTCCTAAGACAAATTGGAAAAACGAGAGTTGCTCCATTTGGCGGATGTGAATAATGTTTAGTTCAATCTTCATAATGTTTGTGACAGCGGATGATGTCGAGTCATGTGTGAACCTCAACATCAAAACATGCTTCTACCGATGGTTCGAGATGAACTTTGTTTCTTTATGCTTTTGTGATCATTGTGCATTGGCATATTATTAATTAATATGAGACCAATGATATGACTGAGATGTGAGTCTGACATTTTACTGTTATATGACTATACCCCGGTATCATATCACTAATATTTTATTATCGTATGATTGATCTCTTGTGATCGACATTTCAATTGATTGATATTTTAGAACTGTGTCTTGATACCATAGCGTCATGTGATCAATACCTAAATATTATATGATTAATATCTTAACATTACATCGCTAATCCTCATAGTCATGCAACTAGCATCTCATTGTCACATGGTTTTGACATACCAAGACTACATATCCAATACCATAATGCATTGCGTCGAACATCAACGTTACATATCCAATACCTTAGCGTGAGATCAAATTGATTGAGTATTATCATATTTCGGATTCGCATCATGATTGTATTTAACTCCAGAAGAGATGCACACACACACACACATATATATATATATATATATATATATATATATATATATATATATATATATATATATATATATATATATATATATATATATATATATATATAAAGATAACATATATACATAAGACGTAATTTTACAAGGTTTGACACTACCAAAGTCCAACGAGTTTGGTGTCAATTGAAATCAACGTGAGCTTAGTGCGGAAGGATGTCAGTTGGCTTTGAATTAGTATCCAATTCAGATAATCAAAAATTGACTTAATAGTTTGCGCTAGAAACAATGGCACTTCCTAGCACGATCGAACTCCCAAAAGATGATTCCTAATATCAATATGACTAAATCTATGAAGAGGTGATTCCCGACATTAATATGGTCTAACTCCTAATAAATGATTTCTGACACTAGTACGGTTGAATCCCTCCAACAGATATTTCTTAATACCAACCGGTAGAATCCCCGAAGAGGTGATTCCACTCACCAATGAATTCCTGAAGAGATAATTCTCGAGACCAAACATAATAGAACCCTTCGAGTGGTGGTTTCCGACGCTATTTTAGCTGAACCTCCAAAAGATTACTCTTTATACCAACATAGCTGAATCTCCAAGCGCTGATTCATGACACCAACATTGAACCGCTACAGTTGCTGATCACTCCTCAGTACGACAAAGTGTTACGGCAGCGTGATAGAACCGTCATTGCAACTTGCCGTTTATCAAGTGAAGCGTGGCCAAGCAGCGCTCTACGAGCTTGGAGCCGTAGTGCTTTATGCCCCGACAAGTCATGGCCCGACATTATCAAGCCATCAAGATGCATCGACAACTCAACATTACCATTGTCCAAAGAAGTTGGGGGTTCGCCATGACCAACAATAGCATAGTACAAGTACCACAGCCACGCGATCGGGAGCTGTAGTCTGCTTCAACGTGATTTCTGAGGTTTCGAGCCAAAGCAAATAGACTCAGACGTCCATCAGGGAAGTAATTTGACTTGAATAGTCATTGTACATTCACTGCTTTTATGGCTCGTATCGAAAGTGTGTTGGCAACTCAGAAATGCTTGAGGACTAACTTGGTAAGGCCAAAAAAAAAAAACTAGGTTGACCAAGAGCATGGGTGTTTATCAGTATAACTAAAATCATGTCAGATTACCATATCACCTTCCGTGACCATATCTATCATGATAAGTAGCATCTTTCTGGCACAAGAGGTGTGATCAAAATGGTTCAAGATGCTCTATAACATAATCGAAATGATTTGAAATACTCACTCTAATGATAGTACAACTAAAACAACTCGTAGTATTTTTTTTTATGATAACGTGATCAAAATGACCCAAAGCATTCCGTTCAACAATAGTGTGATTAAAACAATTTGAAATGTTTCATTCGACGATAGCACAATCGAAATAGCCTAAAGTATTCTAACACGACTATAGCAGTCTAAAATACTCCCTTCGATAATAATACTACTGAAAAGACCTAAATCATTCTATTTAATAATAATATGATTGAAGCGATCTAAAATACTCGTTGATGACATAACTTAGATTAGTTGATCTCTACTTAGTGATCTCTCATTAGTTCTTATTACATCTCATCCATAGGATCTAATAATTCAGGGGCTTATTGGATATCCAATAAGATAGGGGCTTCAATGGTTATCTCAGATCCGAACCTCTACTCATCACAACACCTACTATATGTGTGTGACCCTCTAGGCCTAATATTGAGCTAGCCGTGAGTCATACATATCAGAACTTCTTCTGACTCAATAAATTATTATCTCCATAATAATTCACTCGACTCATCAACTATGGACGTACTAAGCTACTATGTCATGATCCCCAAGTGATATAAGGGAATCCAATTCATTAGACTTGCTTGTCCTTAGTTACCATATATCTATAGTCTCTCATCTATCTAATATCTTAAAGATCGCATATTGGGTTTGGTGTTATTAGGCTCATATAGAATTTACTCAAGTCTCGCTCTAATCGGATTCCCCTGAAGAACTCTCTCTCTCTCAATCTGAATGACCCTAGCTAAAGATTTGCTTGAGTAAGAACACATAGGATATTTCTCTCATGATACTAAGAGTGGATGATCTTTTATCAACACTTAATTGCCCTTGTAAGGTTGGCTGTCACTTATGATAACTGGTTATGTTAGATCTGAAACTTCCAAACCTATAAGTCCAATATCAAAGAGTAGAATACTCATATAGAACATCTTTGGTATCTCAAATCTAAGAACTAGATGTACAACTAGGATGACGGAATCGATGTATGACAATGAGATATCATCAACCATTTAGCATTCCGTGAGCAGATCAATCGGTGAACTCATTCTCCAATGAGCACTTACATTGTATCCCTAGTGTTCTCACACAAGCAGCTATGAGACTAACCACTTCCATCATATGGACAGGCATACAACACACTAGTATGTCCGATTATCTCGATGTCTCTCTCGAGTAACCTATGACTGGGATTATTTATGGTCTCTGTTTAAAGATGAATTAGTCTCATTATCGTGATCTTATTATAATCCGATTCTCATTACACAGATTTATAGACATCACAATATATACAACAAGCAATATAAAGTAAAAAAAATATCAAATAAATAATAAGCAAAAAGAGTGTGTATCATGTTACACGTGCTATCACTTACATGATTGGCTTACAAGATACCTATAACTAGTACTATCCCCCCCACCCTCTACATAGTCTCTGCTGTGCATTGCTTCTTTTTTATGGTAACTTGAATAGTAGTGCTACGGTATATTCTTCAAAAGTATCTGCTTCTGCATCTACTTGTCCTATGCTAAGGTCTTCTAACCCAAACTTTACCTTCGCAAATCGAGTCATTATTGTTCCTCCATCAAATGCTTCGCTGAGATAAGATGCATGTGCCTCGAAGCTCTTTTCGACTTAAGCACTATGTACGTTGAGTTCCCTCTATCAGGATGAGGGATCCATTAAATGACATGATCTCGATCTTGCCTCTATAAGAGTTCATGTTCTTGACCTCTATCTAAAGAAAACTTCGTGTCTTCACTCTATGTTTTATTTTATATTTCAACTCTCATCATGCAGCTTGGCCATTTCATCAAGTTCCACCTAAGTTAGTTCGCTTTTCGATTTTCATTATGTTGATGGTGGCCTTCACACTCATCATTCCACGGATTAGCCCTCCATTGAGTTTGATATGTATATTGTTTCTAGGTATGCCTTCGTTTGATATTGTTTTGGGTCGCTCCCTCACTTAATCTGACAATGCGTCTACCAACATATTACCTTATGTGAGATCATGTGATAACTCCTGGTCACTCGCTCGATCCATTGAGTTTTTTGGAGTTGTTGTCTTAAGATATCCTTTTTCAACATGTATTGTTCGTTGCATATGGTTCTTCCTCTAGAGAATTAAAACTTATCCCTTCTAAATATCTATCTCATTAGAGTAACTTTTTTTTTTCGCATCCTTCACTTTAGAAGTTTCGGAGACCACCATCCCCTTGGACTATTATGCCTTGCCGAATGAACTATGCACTATTCCGTCCTTGTGAACACACTTGCTAAAGTATGACTCTTTATCAATACAACCCATGCTACACCCCTTAAGGCTTAGTAGTATACTAAACTTATTATACATTTCGGCCTCCTATCGATGTATCATTTTCATACCGAAGATAAAATTTTAATACTCCATAGCGTCGAGTTTTAATCACCTTAAGATGACCAGGGATAGTCCATTATCTACATATAAGCTTTTGTATAAGTACTAAATTCTTTAAGTTAGTAATTCCCCTCACTTCTATAAACTTTGTACAACTTTTTCAATCGTTGAGTAACCAATTCCTCTTTATATGGTCTCTTCTTTTGTCAAGTACCTCACTTACCTTAAGCACTATTAAGTTTGGTTGCCAACATTGAATTATATCTGAAACTCAACCATCCTAATCTTCATGTGTTGTGTTCTTTCTAGCTTGCTTATCCTTATGGTGTCTCTAGCGTGAAATGTTAGTCATTTTTCTGAATGTCAATCTTAGATACTCACTCTTTTAAGTGACTTCTTTCCTACGTCTCTATGTTTATTTCTCTCAAATGGTTGAGTATGCTAATTGTCCTTAATGTAGCCTTACTAGGTCCCCCATATTTGTATGTTGTATTTCTAAGTGTGCATATCCTACTTTGATACCATCTATCACGGACTTAGTTGATTTTGCTTATGTCGTGCGGTACTCTATGTGTTCATGCGCAAAGGGTCAACCTCTCCAAAATCTCTTATGATCTTTTAAGGATCTATAAAAGAGAAGATATGTTGGAAAAAACATTTAACTCAACATCTATAGTCCTTAAGTAAACACTTGATAAATAATATAAATTACAAACATAGTCTTTGCAAGTTCTACAGAGTTAGAAAATCTCTAAAATAATTGTTTAAATAGTTTATTTCTAGGTAGTTTCACTTTTGCGCAATGAATGCACACAATCTATGTTTATAAGCCAAAAACAACAATAAAAGTCAATCAAAATGGAGTTATCAAGCCTACATATTATGTAAAACGTGAATAAAACTAAAAGACATGAATATACATAAGTATTATATTAAATTCCTTGTTTGTAGCCCTGTTCGTAACAATATGATTGATACTTTGGCATCATATGACCAACACTTTAATATCATATCATCGACACCCCAATACTACATGATTGATACCTTAGCACCATATGACTAATGCCTTAATATTATATGACTAATGTCTCATCACATCACGTGACTAATATCTTAGCATCACATGATCGACACATAGCACCATATGACTAATGCCTTAATATTATATGACTAATGTCTCATCACACCATTCGGCTCTATGTGGCTAATGTAATTTTATAGGATTCGACACTATCGAAATCGAGCGAGTTCAACATCGACTGAAGTCAACTCGAGACCCATGTGGAAGAACGATGTCAATTGACTCCCAATCAATATCAAAGAATCAACAACTTGGATATCTTTTGTGATCTATATGGTGAGCACACGATGTCCATAATAAATTAATATTGCTTGCAGCCATCAATTGTTATCGACACTCTAAAATGTTGCTACATTACTTGTCATGATCTACATAAAAGTCTCGTCTGACTTCCTCGATCATCGTGTCCATCAAGACCCGTGTATTTGGCATCATGGATTTTCTTAAAAGATTTTATCCAATCTGGTACTTTCATCTACACACATCATGTATCGAATTAAATGTCGGGACCTACCTTCGATATGGACGGCGATACCATGCTCTAAGGGCCGGGCAAATCTCACGCTGTACATATGATTTATGATTATGGAGAAATCCAACTATGATGACAGCCCAACTCCAAATAGGGCACAAACAAATATGACTAAGAATGGAACAAAAATAGAAATAAACGAATGAAATCCTTGCATGAGTTTAAAACAAGATCACATATCGATTTATTGATATAAGGATGATAGAATGTTGGCAAAATCGGGCTACAAGATACCACATATGCTTATGATTCAGGTTTTCTTCCCAAACTCTATTAGCTGAATAAGATTAATAAGCATCAACCCGAGCTTCTGATTTCGATTTGTGAGACTCATATGCATCTTCGAGTTGAATGGAGATCATCAAGCAGCAACTTTCTTTGAGGTCACGGAATTGACAATGATGGCAAACTCTGGTCCCTGCACAAACGTGTGAATGTTGGGAGTAATTAGTACAAATAGCCTTGGGTTAATTAATTTCTGGAAGGAGAATTCAATATACAATGTCAGTACAATCTCCTCACTTTTATTAGATTGTGTATGACATGAGGCTTTTAGAGTTATATATGACTAATCATAGAGATACCAAAGCTAATCAAAGTCCTAATTAGAATATGCACCACACAGACTAACCAAGTGAAAATTGCCTTTGCCCACAACAGGATGTACAAAGAAAAACACATGCAACCTCCCGATTGATGATCACAAATAAGATTTTGTGCAAACTAAACAATCTGTCCAAAACTCAAAACACAGATAATAAAAAGCATAAGCTGCAGCACTTTTGGGCCTAAAACAGCATTCAAGTTGAATTTGCATGAACGGAATCTTGAAAACTTAGGTCAGCAGAAGCTAGGAAGATGATATCATAAGTTATATAACTCAAAAGAGGAAAAACAAAGTTACTCGTCATTGTTTAAAAAAATGGAAAAAAGATGCAAACAAAAAGAAAATTTTCAACTAGATGGCATGCATTTGTCTCATAGAAGATTGAACTTGGTCTTAATATTCCATCTGACAACCATGTTCACTGGCAAAACCAAATTTTGTTCCCAATTAAACAAGTTAATAATGTATAACATGCTTTAACTGTTCATCTACTGACTTCTGCCTTTGAAATTCAGAGGATGGATACCAGATATTATCCATAGCAAAGAAAGATATATCACTTTATATGAACACGAAACCAAATATTCTTGGACAGTTTTTATCATTCTAACTGATAGGTTTTACTGATACATGCATCAAGAGGTGATACGGCACACAAGAAAAATATTAACTTTTCAGTTGCCATGATTACATCATACTTGCTCAAAGCTACATTTAACTTTATAGGAACTATTTTCAAAGAACGGCATGCTTCCAATAATTGCTAGATCACTCCATTAGTATTAAATGATATGCAATACCAAGGTTTGCAATACCAAATTGTACCGCCCGTTCCGGGCGGTACATACCGGTCCGCTAGCTGACCGGCACGTGGACCGTCTGCTACCGGGCGGTATCAGCCCGGCTACGGCGAGGCGAGGCGAGGCGAGGCAAGGAAGAAGAGGTGTTCGAAGAAGAGGGAGAAGCTTCGAGAAATAATACCCAGCGCTGCCTCCTCCTCCTCCTCCTTTGTCTTCTTCTTTGCTGCGGCGCCTGTTGTCATCGCTCCCTCGACGTCGTAGCTCTTCGGTGCCTGTTGCCATCGTTCCCTTGACATCGAAGAAGATTTTTCTTCTTCTGCTCCTTCGCTGCGGCGCCCGCTGCCATCCCTCGACACCGCATGACTATTCGCTTTAGGTTCGGTCTTTGCTGCTAAGTTATATATTTTTTATATATTTAATAACGTCTTAAGCGCACCATCGTTAGCTATTTTATATTTCTATGATTATATATATATATAATATTATTTAATATTAAAATTAATTTAAATATTTTTTAAGCATACTGTACCATCGTTCAGCACACCCGTACCATACCATATCGAGCAAACCTCGATACACCGGTACGATACGAAATTTCAACTATTGCTCAGTATAGCAACTATCTAATCAGATTTACATTTTAAAGCAAGGATTTTAATTTTAAATAATACCACCTATACCGGGCGATACGTACCGGTCCGTCAGCAGACTGGTACACGGATCGTCCACTACCGACGGTAGCATCGATCGGTGACAGAGAAGAAAGGGAGAAGAAAGAGGTCGATGACGGAGAAGAAAAAAGAGAGAGAAGAAAGAAGAAAACCTAGAGATCTGACACGGCAATGTCGCAGGGAGACGCGATTTCTTCTCCCCAGCAGAAGAAACCGAGCGAGGTAACGCCTTTCTTTTTTTTTCTTTCTCGCGCAGGGAAACCTCCCTTTATTTTTGCACAAGGAAACTAAGGCGACGTCTCCTTCCCTTCGTGCGGGGAAACTAAGAGCTCCCATTTCTCTTTTTTTCGCGTGGCTCCTCACGCGGGCAAAGCTGTCATTTTTAAATTTTATATATATTATATATATATATATATATATATATATATATATACTGAGCGGTATACTAAAATATACCACTCGGTATATTTGTACCGCACCGTACTGAGCTGAACTCGAAACTCCAGTACAGTACGAAATTAAAAACCTTGTTTTTAAGCACTAAATAGCTTTTAACAAAGCATACATTCAGCAACTAGTATATGATATTGGACAGCTGAACCTGTAATATATATGCAACTTTTCTGAAAGATTTTGATTTTAGTTTGATTTCATATTCTGGTCTTCTTCTAAGCATGATCTGAATTCCACTGTTTCCCAGCATTCATGTTCTACCTCTGTTGATTTCATCCACACTTCTTTCCTCAAAAGTTACCCTATCAAGGCTATATCAATGAAAGGTTAATCCACATCGTATATCCTAAGAGATGTTATCAAAAATCTTTAAATAGTCAGATTTTTCCTATGCCCTCCATTGACATACACAAAATACATACCTGCGCCTTCAGGCAAGCACAGAGGCAGTAATGTTAAAATATGTAAAGATGTGAATATATCAATGACTTAATGAAGGTCACAACACTAAGAAAAAGGGTTTAAACATTAACCTCAAAAATTTATAACACCAACAGACAAACAAGGTCTGCACATACTATTTAATTGCCAACTCATAAAGGCTGAAGCAAATGCCATATCTGCACATATTGCAAGGTTTGGTGAACATAAATTATAGAAATGCTTAATTAAATTTCAGAAGTGCCATTTTGAGAAATAACAATATTTGAGATGAAAACATAAAGTTTTACTGCTTCTGACTGCAATTATAGAACTGCACTTATGAATGTAGTGACAAAATGGTATTATCTGCAATTATAGAACTGCACTGCAACAATCTGTGCATGGTGACAAATAGTAGTCATTGCATCATAGCTTGTGAATGTATTATTTGCAAGTTATTGATTAGGTGGACCCATAAACAACTCCAGTTATCTGCAGTTGCAACTATTACCTTATAATAAAATAAACATATCCCAGATTGCAACTTCTCCCACATATCTTCCTAAAGATATTAAGCTTTCCTAAGAACAGAATAGCCTCTTATTGCTAAAACCTTCAAAAAAGTGCCTCATGGAGTAGTTTGTAGGACAAAAACTAATTTAGCAATCCTAAATTACATAATCTACCCAATGGTTAGAACCAAGATGTATTTCACCAAGCAAGCATGCGGTAGCAGATAAATTTCTTCTGAACACAGGTATCAAGCTCTAAGATGTTAACTCCCTATCAGAGAATCAGTGACTATGAATGTCTCGGCAAACAAAATAGCAGCACGACAACAGCAAAGTTAATGGTACCTTTAGAGAGGCACCTCCAACAAGAAATCCATCAATATCTTCTTGTTTAGCAAGTTCTGAACAATTGTTCCCATTCACAGAACCTGGAACAGGCCATGATAGTTTCTGTTAGCAATATGAATTATCCAATGCTTAAGAATCAAATGAATTAGAAATTCCTTTAAAAAATCTCTCCAGCTTACAGAATAAAAGTTCCTTGTTGCAGCCCATAAATGGTCCACAAAAATGTTTACCACAAAATGGTCATGCAAGAGAATCAATGTTGCAAAAAGAAAGAATAATGACAATCAAACTTAATCAATCAGGTTAGAAGTTGTCAAACAAAGTATAGTTCTTTCACAAATGCAGAATCTGGTACCTTTAATCTAATTATATGATGGAAAAGAAACCCCCAACATGCTAATATTCTATTTTATAATAACTTAGACAAAAATATCATGAAAAATTTGAACAGAAAGATAAGGCCACTCTCCCATTTTCTCTAGATGTAGAACCAGCTATTATAAGTACAATATTATGCAAGTAGAAGCAGTGTTCTGCTATAGAAAATATCAATACTGAAGACTTCCTGCCCATGATGGATTAGCCATGGAAAGCATGAAAGCAACAAGGATGATCGTAAATATTCACGACCTTAAAGGACTTTGAACAATGAAGATGATGATAATTCAAGTCAAATGAAGTATTTGATGAAATAGCTGAAAGGAGAGGAAGTGCTATGTTAGTATGTAGGTGCTACAGACTTCCACTTACAATAACCAGGTATTTGAGTTGCTTTTTTCATTATTAGTCAAATTTCAAGCACTAAAAGGAAAAAGAAACCACAAATTCTACCTAAGTACCAGAAGCACCAGTATACCAACAGAAGATGAAATTATAAGCATTGGCAAAGTTCTCTCTGTAAAGACCAGTAATGGTTTCCCAGTCTGGCGGAGAAGTGAAATTTCACATTTCAAATGTAAAAAGTCCCAATCGTACTGGATTCGTTGGACTTGTGATAAGTGAAATTTGTCATGCAGATACAAAGCTATAAAGATTACCTCCATAGATGATACGAGTGGAAGAAGCAACTTCAGCTGAGACATTCTTATTAAGCCAATCACGTACAGCTAGGTGCACTTCTTGAGCCTGCTGGGGAGTAGCCACTTTTCCAGTACCAATAGCCCATACAGGCTCATATGCAATGACAACATCCGTCCAATTCGATATGCTATCTGTGATAAATGATTTAGGCCATTGAGCATAATTCTGCAGCTGTGGCTCCTACTTTTTATTCACCATAAACAGCACAAATGTGTTGTGCTGTTGGGTAAAGTATAAGTTGAACAATACCTGCAAACGCTTTCATCTGCTGGAAACAGACATCAAAGGTTTTTCCTGCTTCTCTCTCTTCAAGTTTCTCTCCTATACAAGCAATTACCTTAAGATTCTGGCTCAAAGCATATGCGGCCTTCTTCCCAATAAACTGGAATTGAAAACTTTTATTACAATAATAAACTTTAGATAAGAGAATTCCTTAACCTATTCAGTAAATTATCCAGAAGATTATAAGTACAGCTTATATTCAAAAATCATCTAAAATGGGTACCTGGTCATCCTCACCAATAATGTGTCTGCGCTCAGAATGGCCTAGAATAACCCACTTGCAACCAATATCTACCAACTGCTCTGCACTGTAAATCAAAAATCGGCATAAGTGATTATATGATGTGTTCAGCTGATAAAACAAAATAAGATTCTGAAAACAGAAAGGTAATGTTGCAAGCTTCTCTGCACGTGCAAGACATTACTGTCCAAAGACAATATTCAAAAAGACATATGCTGTCAGCTACAATAAGCAGTCACATTAATATTGGGATCTTTTCCAATATGACCACTAAAGTCGGTTCACAAAAGGCTAAGGTATTGAATATGAAATACAGAAAGCAAAGACTATATATTGCAATAAAAGATATCTCAGATTAGTATATAGCACAGAAGAGGACTATCTTGTATGCAAACGTAGTATGACAGGAAGATTAGGAATTGACATGCATAATATTGTATGAATAAATGAGAATTCATATCTTTTTATGTTCAGCAGAAATCTACAGATTCAGGTAGTTTAACTGACAAGAGGCTGAATTCATATGTTATAACTGGTACCAACATGCTAACTCAGTGCAGGCACGTTAATGCTCTTGGATCAGGAATTGAGTGTGGAACATTGTAGATGAAGATGCTTCGATTTAGTTGAAAATAGTTGAAGCATTATGAGCTTTGCTTAGTTGCAAATACTTAAAGACAGAGCATATATGTGGTTCCAAGTGTGTTAGTGTTATGCAAGTCCATGAAACCTTCACTATTATAATTCAAGACACAGTCTCATGCAATAACAGGATGTGAGATGCTGCTATACTATTATTCTTCAAGACTCATTCTCAAGCAATAACAGGGTGTTAGATGCAATTGGCAATTGTTCTACCATCTTTCGTTGAAATATTGTGAGGGAAAAAACTTCATTTGCACAAGTACATCCATTTCCACTAAAACTTCATCATCTACATGGAAAGCTATAATAGCCGCTTCCTATTAGATAGTTCAATCAGTACATGCATCCTAATAAACCCTGAGTCAACCAAACAACTTATGTGTCAACAATAAAAACACACTCACGTAATAAAAAGAAAGAATAGTAGTTAGAACCTGCAATAGTATCTAACTTTTCATTTGGAAGAATCATGATCCACTATTTTAATATTCAACAAAAGATCATCATTTGTTTAATTGTCACATGAACTTCTAAGGTGTGATAATTTCATGAGTAAAATTAATAGATACCATGCTTTTAGGCATCATGAGTTTGTTATTGTGCAATCCCGTTAACAATCTATTCTCATGTAGGGGCAAGGCTCGATATATCTGACCCTTTAAACAACAGTGGGTGCATCATGCACTTAGGTTTTCTTCTTACTCTCTATTTATAGTACCTCAGGAATAGCCATCAATCTTCCAGCCTTATGTAGTAAAATACCTTAAGTGAGGATGTCACTATGTATAAGTAGTTCCTTATAACCCATTTCATGAAAGTTCATTAATCTAAGTCCATGATTAAGACTTTCCTCTTTTAATATTAAATCTTCACACATGTAACAAAGAAAAGACATTATTAAACATGAAATTAAGTAAATCTGTAGTGATTGTTATTCTATTAAATAAATGATAATTGCACATAGAAACCATCAACTGAAAATTTTCAGTGGTGGTGACCTGATTTCTCCTGTGAAAGCTCCACCTTTCCCAATCCAGGAATTCTGAGCAGATATCTCAATACGATCAGTCAATGATTGCTTGACCTGGTCAATATAGATATATGGAGGTGCTACAACAATATCTGCAATATTGCCATGTCAAATTAGGTAAGAACATTTCAAAATCACATGGTAGAATCTGCAGTAAGATAATTACAAATCAGACAAATGGAAATCTCTTTCATCTCAGTATAGTTCACATGGAACAGACTAAAGTATTGGCCTACATCTGGTAAGGGAGGCACAAGTATATGTATTGTGTTGCAGATGATGCCAAATGAAGCATATAGTCACATAACGAGTTTGCAAAGCATATAATTGTCTAATGAGGATGATTAACAATCTCACCTACATCAGTTTCCAACTTTGCATCATTCAAATCAGCAACAAGTTTAGTAATTGAATCCCTCGTCCCATTCTAGGAAAACAAAAAGAATCAAGTCAAGTTATGTAATATAGTATAACAAAAAGATACATCAGAAATACAATATATGAAGAGGTAACAGAGAAAAACTTGAGTCTTGGAACCAATGATGAACTTTAAGACTCAAGAGATATTAGCATCAATTTTAGAGATTGTGGTAAATTTCTGAGAAGGGAGAAAGGTTACCATCAGATCCAAGTTATCATACATTCAAAGATTTTGTCAATTTCCAACAAAGCCAAGATGCACTAAGAAACAATGTCATACATACAACAAAGACAAACCACTTCAGTTTAATGGAAAAAATCCAAGAGAAAAAAGGAAAATACTAAATAACATTCGTCAGTTTAAGAACTCTAACACACTGTTAACATACAAGAATGAAGAACGAACATATACAAACATTACATAAAAAAATGAAATAACCATAGAAACTCAAGCCATAAAATTTACATTTTACTCCATGAAAATAAACCTACTCAAATTCTACATATTACTGAGAGAAATATTAGAACCTGCAGAATGACAAATACACAAAAAAAGAAAACTGCCTCAGCTGTAGACTACACAACTACAGGTATCTGTAGCAAAATACTCATACAAGACTCACTAATGTTAAATCAGCCATTCTAGTGTAAAAACATGAACTATTTTTATCATACCTAGCTTATACAGCCAAAGTTGATTCTAGAAGTCATGATATAGTGATTTAAATGTCACAAATGTCACTTTGACACTGCAAATAGTCACAATTCAATATGGGAGGATATCTATAATGATACATAAAGCTACATGGACCTAGTACCATTAAATTGGGCTTGAGTACTTTAAAGTTTAAACCACATAGCAAGGGGATTGAACCAGATCATGACAAGAAAAACAGAGCCAATTTAGTACTAGGTATTACAACAAGGCTTAAGTTAAAAAGGGGTACTATGGAATATGGATGAGGCTAGAGATAGTGTGGAGTCATGCATATGCTGGTTTTGGATCTTGGCAAGGCCATCCCTTCAAGTATGGGAGATTAGCTCCACATCCACATCTGATGTTGGAGGATGAGTATGATAATATAGAGATCATTGACCAAAAACCATTAACTTGGACATCATAGTGCAGTTTGGGGCCTTTGGTCTACGTGATTTTATGCCTATCAAGTTTATGGGTCAATTTTAATGTCAATTTAGGTTGCAACAGTCATAGTTGGCCACACAAAGTCAAGAAAACACACAACCATTAGCACCAAATTATACCTGGTGTTAAGTCAAGCATGTAATCCTTTCCAAGTGAAGATATCAAACTGAAGTTAAAATATGCTATTCAAAACAAACTCCGGAAATGATGCTTCTACAGCCTTCCTGTCATTCTTTATAGATCCATGTCTTCTTTTACTGTATATGTCCACTCAAGCCGTATTATATGTTTTGCTAAGAAATGGTCATATATCTTATTCTTCATGAATCTCTAAATTTGCTTAATATCATGTTTTACACCAGAAATGGTACATCTAAACAACAACAACAAATGAGCATTAGAGTTCCATTCAGGTTGCCGATATTGATTTTTTCCCACCATGAGTGCTATGTGAGGCAATCTTCCAAGTTAAACTAAGAGTAGCAAAATTTATTTTTCTTGCTTATAATAAAGTTTTCTTAAATATCACTTTGCTGCTGTTGGCCTGTTGCACCATAAGTCCTGATCAACTCACTTCGTATAACCAAGACAAGTCTTCTCCAAGCATGTCCATATCACCTCAAATGATTTTTCCACAATTGTATTGTCAACAAGATGGAATACTTATCCAAGAAGAAAAAAAAGCATGATGCATCCTATTCATGAATTTCTTGTGTTCAATATAAGATATTTGATTTATTTATTATTTTTCCGTGTATCATTCTCCATAACATCCTACTGTTATTGCTTGGACTATAAAAATAAGAAAGCAAGTTAGAATGAACTATGGTATGAAATATAGCTTGGACTACAAGAATATAAACCTTGTCACATCTTAGGCTTAAACTTTTAGATGGAATGGCAGGGGTCAAAAAAAGAGCAGGAGATCCTCTGTTCAAAACTCACACAGCATAATTTACATCCTCATTTAATACAAGTTGCATGCGGTACACATGTGAAGGGGAGTATCAAAATGTAAATGTGTAGAGTCAATCCCATCTAATGGACTAAGCCTTTTGATGGATTGGCAGGTACCAAAAAATTGTAAGAATGTCAAGTAAAAAAGTCATCCTTTTGCATTCAGTTTGGCATATAATTTCTCAATCAGAACGTCTACAAAATCAGCCTTCCCATGATTCTAGAGATTCTCCTGATCTATTATCTAGATGACAAGACTCATAAAAGTCAACATATATAACTTAAGATAATAGTCTCTAAAGCAAATGCTATCCCTGATCAATATAGACAGCATCTAAAGTCAAACACAAAAGTAGGGCAGCAAATTGGTGCTGATCATGAAATTTTATTGGCATAAATACCAAGAAATAACAACTATGAATAGCAACAAGTAACAACCATGAATGGAGTACTGATTAGTTTCTAATGTGTTGGATGTGTTTGAGCAAAGCTTTATATTATCTAGAAGCAGAAATCATATACTGGTTACTTCGTTTCAGGAGAAACAAATCCCATTTAGAAAATAAATTGACAACCAGTTTATCAGACTTGATAATGAAGGTAAAACCACAGTACTACAAAAAAAGTAGTAAACTTAGTTGTCATAGATAAACAACTCTTCTAATTCAACTTCGAACTCGCATAACTTTAATGTTTATTCGACAAACAATCTCTTACTAAAACTTCCTGTAATTACAAGTCTAGTAACAAGGCAAATAGAAATTATTATACATTTATACTTCACTTTTCTGGTTTAAAGCCCTACCCAGCATCCTTGTTCTATAAAGTTCAGGCTAGTTATATATGCTCCAAATGGTGTCTAATTTAGTGTCAAAATTCATGACTAAATTGCCATGATGTTAACCATCACAACTGCAAGACTATTTATCCAATGATCTCCTGTTGTTGGTTATTTAAAATTATCCTGATGGGAAAAAGCTGACAATCTTAAGAACAAGAACAGATTCTAAAAGATGCACAGGAAATTAAATTTTGATTGTAAAACATTATGTGTAATCTCACAATGAACTGTTGGCATTGACCCCAAGAAAATGGAAAAGAAAACAGAACAAAAAAAGAAGTGAAATGTTTGAACTTACACATTTCCAGTTGCCTCCAACAAAAAACTGCAAGCACATGAAAAGCAAAATATCAGATAGAACACAGAATAGTAAGAGTATCACAAATCCATACAGAAAATCTTCAATTTGTGCATATATATAGACCTGTACTTTGTGTTGCACGCGTATGCCTGTTTACTTAAATAATGAAAATGAAATTTATATATTTACAGGAAAGAAACAGATATATATATATATATATATCATTAACAAAATATCTCATTTTCTTTTACTAGTGATAAGTAGTTTGGTTTCTATCACCATGAACAAGTATATAAGAGCAAGAAACAAAAGATAACAATAAATATCCCAAAAACTGCAAAAGATTTACAAAAGAGATAGACACAAAGAGGTAGTGGATCATCTAACAACACAACCCTCTTAAGTCCAGCAAAATTGAAATACCTAGTAGATCCACACTATCCATCCTGTACATCATCACACCACCTTTCACCGATTGATAGCCACTAAAAGGTCCTGTCATGAAATTTCTACCATGAAGGTAAAATCGTCCCCCCACTTTCCCTCTTTGGCAAACTATGTACTTCATAGAGATATGCTGATTCAGTACAAAAAATCCCTTGTACATATACTAGCAAATGAGCACCTACAATAAACATATACCAGTAGCATTCCTTAGTAGGCAACAAAATTCATTGTCGTGAAAGTTCTTGATGAATTTTAAACAACTAATGGCCAACATATGGTCATCAAGTTCGACCACATCATCATTTTGTACGCAAAGGCACCCAGTACCAAATGTACGTTCGCACAAACACATTCTCAAAACTGAATTCACAAATCTAAAAGACAGACATGGATTTAAAAATCTCCAAGTAAGTGGTCGTGACAATAAGCTAAAACCATCAAGGTAACATTTAACTACAGCTTAAGAATATCAATCGCATTCAATACCTTTCGTTATTTTTAACTTCAAAATAGTATATTATTGCTACACGAATTCCTGTCTCCAGAAGAAATATAAAGAAAAAGAGCTACTAATATTGGTACTCGTTGGGCCATCGCATAGACTATATCGGCCATCAAACAATAATACTCAAACTAGTTCCCAAAATTATATCTTTCCTTAATTTGCAACGTAAATAAATCCATTCTGCTTCGACATTCCTCCCACACCAAAAAATTACAAACTTCAATCAAGCAATATTTACGTAATGATGGAAGAGGCGGGACCTTTCCGGTACCGGCCATGGCCACGACGCTCCGGGGAGGGCGGCAGGAAGCAGGGAGGCGGATCCGGGAATGAACGCTGCGGTGGAAGAGGGGGGTGGAAGGGACAGCCTCGCGCGAGAGGACCTCCCGGCGGAGCCCCGAGAACTGCGATGCCAGAGATGACGCCGTCGCCGCCATTGCTTTGCTTCCCTCTTTCTCTCTCTCGATCGCCTCACCAAACCCTTCCTCTCGTGTTTTGCTTTCCCACTCGCGGGATGTTTGGTGTAGAAGACACAAATAATCGGATAACGTTGCAGGCCCACTCTTTCTCCGACACGTATATCCTGGGATTTACTAATCGAAGAATCTACCGATCTTTCTGTAATTGCTGTTACGGTCACGTCAGCGGAGAACCAATTGACGAGATCCGTCACCCGACACGACAACAGTTAACAGGATTATGAGGGTTTACTTACGTTCTTATACGTGTGTAGAGCTGTTTGGTATTCGAAATCTCGAGCGGCTCTACCGGTTCTTGGATCGGGGACCGGAATGCAAAAGTGTCAAGTTACACGTCCCAAGATTTGACCCTAACGTATTCTCCTCCCTCACATATCTGCCACGTTTTTTATGGACCCACCACGTTTTCGTTGGGTCCCGAACGCCCGAGTAGATTATGCATCATACGAATCCGACAAATTTTAATTGGGACCTGCCGTATGATTAAAGATGCACCTCGTGGGTCCCAGAAAAAACATCAGAATGCAGAGCATGGTACATTACGGGGGTAAAGTATCTCGTGGAACCACGACAAGGCTCATAGACATCTTGCGCCAAGATTCGGATTATTAGGATATCAAGATCCCGAAATGGTACCCTGATTCGAGTTAAAAGAAGCTTGCTTAGCATAACCGGCCAAGCTCGATCATGAATATAAAATATCATGATTTTGGTACGAAAGTAAGCTTAGCACCAAAATGCTCGGATTTAATATAGTCAGTAAGCACGAGTGTATGTAGGGTTTGAAATATTAGACCAATAGTCCTAAAAAAAAGGATAAATTTTAATTTAGTAACTATAAGAATTGGTGATTTTGGATGTGATGGACTACAATTGTTATGTCATTAAATCTATAATTTCTAGAATCAAATGTTTGACTTGATGGTGTACATGTCTATTACAATCCTTTTTCTACCAAGTCATTTGGCTTTAAATTGAATACACCGAAAAGTTATTGAAAATCTCTCGTAATCTTTTCAAGTCTAACTTTCATCTAATTGGGTTTAAAGAGTATGATAATTTTTTTTAAATTTTTGTTAGTTTCAATCATAATTTTCTTTTGATTGATTTCCTCTCATTCGTTAAGGAATATAAGAATGATGAACCTTGAGTCATGAACTTTGATCAAAGAGTACAATCATATGATGATGGTATTGTATTTAAAGAAAAATTTATCAAAAAAAATTAATTAAGTTAAACTAAGGTTCGAAACGATTATGATAAGGATGAGTAAAAATCTTTTGTTAGTTAGGGAAGATGATTAAAGACCCTTTTATCTGTTGGGAGACTCGAAATCTAGTCTCTTATTGAAGTGATATGCTTAATGAAAATTTATCATGATTGATAGTCTAGTGATAGATCCTATCTCTAGCGAACACATTCTTTAATAACTCAAGCCACTCTTAGATCTAGTCATATACATATATATATATATATATATATATATATATATATATATTATCACTTAATTATAAAAAGATCCTAGACAAAGAAAATTTTCAATTTCAATAGCCTTTCCTTTTTTGTGTCGAGGAGACTTTTGCTTCTACTATAGGGCTAGTTTGATGGTAGTCAACTTTTGGAGATAATTGATTCTTGCTTGTCGCTTCAGTAGAATAAGGCACCTTGGTTTGGATTAAGGCCTTGATTGAGGAGCTAAAGGCCTCACATCATATGATTAAAATGGGACCTTCCTCTTTTATCCTTGAAAAATCTATGTTTATATTTAAAAAAACTAAGTTAAAAGTAAGACAAGGAAACGAAGAAAAAAAAAATAAACGATCAAATACCACCAGTGATACGTAGGATTGAGATAGTCTTCAACAAGCCATCATTCACTTATCTAAGTGATGATGATAGAGTTAGATAAGGCATGGGCTAGTCAAAAAAAATATTTTTTTTTTCTTTTTTTACTGGCTTGAGCAACTAAGAGTAGTCGAAAAATTATTTGTTTTTAAAATATACGTAAAAAAAATCCTTTTTTTTTTCTAATCTTTGTTACAACTGAATGCTCGATGGATTTTACATTTGCATTGGGCTAAAAGAAAATACACTAACCAATTTATACATATATTATATTGTGCATGCAGAAATATTAGTCTCGGACGTCAACCACAAGGTGGGTAATACTTTGGCAGGTGCGGTCTTTCATGCAAGAAGGGCTTAGGTAAAGAAGAATCAAAGGATAGCTGAAGCATTGCATTCACGTGTGCAAAGTAGATCACTAGGTCTAGTAATTTTTAGTTCAAATGGGATAAAATAAATAAGCCTTCAACTGATTCAAGTCTTTATATTTAATTCTCAAGTCATACTAAAAAAAGCACAACATATTTTGGAATGCTCCATTGCTCGAGGAAATCACCCCTAGAGGAGCAACATTCCTCATCACACCTAACCTCTTCGAAAAAGGATAAATGAAGAGTAATTAAGATAAAGAAAGATGAGAATGAGTGACCCCGTGACCTTCTTAAGATGAGTCAAAACTTAATAAAAGACAAGTAGAATAAATATTAGGCAAAGATAATTTAGAAAGAAGATTCATTTAAAATTTTTTAAAAAATAAATAGGAATAAGTTCTCAAAAGAGAAAATAAAAAGAAGGTGACAACAAATGTTCCCTTTTATAGAAGTTAATTGTCATCCATTCTTTGTTGCACAACTCTTTATTTCTTGTTAATTTGAGTGGCCACTAATTATTTTCTTATCAAGCTAACATGGCAACTAAGCGTCTTAATTCTACAATACAAAGCTCTATCATAAAATACTAATATGACACTACTTAATCATATATTATATTCGATGTGTTATGTATTTTTAAATATAATAGGCCACAAATGATATAAAGAAAATGACACATGAACATTTGACTGTTGCATTAGTATCAATCTAACACTCGATCAGTTGTCTAATCAATCTTGCATGTTTAACACCCCATAAGCTCTTATGTGATATTAAGCGTTTTATTATTGGTTTGGATGTCTCTTGATGTTTAACTAACACACATAATAGCTACACATATATATATATATATATAGAGTCTATTAGGTACATCCATCGGATATTTTTAGCACATAAGCTCCTAACAGAAATTTCTATTTTCCTAAGTTAAATACATTCTAATTTGAGCATTGCCGGGACTTTATTACACCACCAATTTCGACCTGTTTCCAACATCAATCGTGATACACAAGTGATCTCAAACCTAGTTGGCTTTGCAATATCCATCGACGAGACAATCAATCAAATCAAATGTTAATAATAGATAACATATAACGATTAGGACATAGATGACAAGTTTATAGTTTTGAAGAGAATTTATAGCTCAAACTTATCAGATAAATAATAATCAAAACACTCACAAATATGGTTTCATATAATTATTATAAATAGAATGAACATCGATCCTATCACGTTGTTGGGTCATTGATCGAACCAGCTGATTGGATCCTAAATTTAATAATATTTTTAAAACTAAACATAATTATATATCATATTATGTTGGAAATATAAAGCAAATGATTATTTAATATAGTTAATAAAGAGAACAAATTAAGAGGATTAGAGACAAACCAATATGACAAGGTTTTCTTCCATTTTATTGCTATATCAAAAAAAATTATTTATCCTTGGAAAAAAAATTAATTATACTAAGTATGGAATCGATGACATTTTAGTTATTTGAATATTTAAATGATTTAAATTTTAAATTAACCCTTTGGAAAGTTTAATTTTCAAGTCCAATGAATCGATCATCCCATCCTGTTCCACCACGAGGTGTCATATCCCATCGGCGACTCTGTTTCCTGACCTACTCTTCGGCACCGGTTAACCTAAACTGCTCCGCTGTCATGATTCAAAACTCACTCCAAATTGGATTTACATATAACGAATCTTACAGCAGCATATTATATTCCAATTCTTACTCGACAATGATTCCTATGTCGAAGTCGGATTCGAAGAGCGCCTCTCCATTATATAATTAGACTCTTCCCCTCGCTCTCCCTCTATCTCCGTCCCTCTCTGTCGCTCGCTCGCTCGCTTTGTTTTGCGTTCTGTTCTTCTCTTCTTTTGCGGTGTAATAATGGAGAAGGGTGAAGAAAGCGGCGCCGGAAACAAACCCGCCACAGACGAAGACAGCCCTATCCCCAGCGCCACTCCGACCGTTCCGCCGCCTCCCGGGGATGCTGCGCCGGCCGCGGAGGCACCGGCGCCTCCTGCCCGCGCGCCCTTCACCAGCCTCAGCCAGATCGACGCCGACCTCGCCCTCGTCCGCATCCTCCAAGAACAGGTGCCCGATCATCGGATCTCCTCCTCCTCCTGCTCCCCCATGTTGAATTGGATCTTTGTTTTATTGCTGGGGATGTGGGGTTTCTCCCAACGTTCTTTTGTTGTCGGCGATTGGGTGCAGGAGACGGCATACGCGATGCTAATGATGGACGGCGATGGCAGCGATTACTGGAGCTCCGACTATGATGATGAGGGTGCGGGAGACGAGCCAGATCGCGTGGCCGAGGGCGGCGTGAGCATCGAGGGAAGTGATTACGAGGTGGACGCCACCAATTTCGAGAACGATGAGGCATACGCGAGGGCCCTGCAGGACGCGGAGGAGCGGGAACTGGCTGTTCGGTTGATGGCCCTTGCAGGATTGAATGAATGTGAGAGCTTGCTGATTACAGTTTATTGCTTTCTGTTACGTTCTGGTTGCTCTGGAACTTCAATTGACTTTTCCCGCTTGTCTTTCCGGGGTGCCAGATGATTATGGGGACCATCGCAGTGGCTCTCAGGTAAGTTATCGAATTTTCTTCTGGGATATTACTAGTTTCATTACTCGTTGAAATTTCATTCACTTGATGATGAAGTACAAATTAGACTGAATCTGTAGATTGTTATTTGCTAGCATCGTACAATATGCTTTTGGAGTTCTTCCCCACCTCTTTTATGCCATTTGGGCCATTTCTCAGCTAGTATGATACTTGCTGCAATTCATTTAGTCATTCTGGTATTTTAATGTGTTTAGATCATCATTCTGTGTACAGATATGTTTCTGCCAGAAGCTTGTTTTAGTTTGAAAAATAATTATTCTTAGTTTGAACATCTTCACGTTGCAGTGGTATGGCACACACAACTGAAAGTTGCTATGCTGACATCTAGTAAGAGCAAAATACTTGAACGTTAATATTTGTATCCTCCGTTTGAAGGGTGAATGTGCGATTATGTTTGCATAATACATTATGAAAATCACTTTGCTGGAAGTTAATAATTATGAGAGAAAAGCTGGTTACTTAAATCTTTGATATTTTTATCAAAATTGTCCAATGGACATCATTAACTGCCAAATTCCAGTTCAAATGAAATTTTTAGGAGAACAAAGTGAAATGACATTAATTTTGATCCTGCTTACTGGACTTATGAAGTTGTCCTATATGTTACACAGGATGCTTGGCAAGATCCAGATGAATTCATGTATGAGGTAAGAGAATATTTTCCAAGAAAATTGAAGTCTTTTATTTGAAACTTTATTCACGCTGGTCTTTAATGTTTCTGCTTCTTTAGGAGCTAGTTGCACTAGGTGAGGTAGTTGGAACCGAAAGCAGAGGCCTTTCTTCTGATACCATTTCTGCTTTGCCTTCAGTGAGTTACAAGGCAGAAAATGTGCAAGATGACAATGCTGAACAGTATGTTTCCATATCCCTTAGGCTTTCAATATGCTTCAATTTAACCTCTGATATTAATCTTCTGGTGACATTTAAATGAATTCCACAGATGCATTATATGCCGGCTGGAGTTTGAGGATGGTGATTCTCTGGTCTTGCTTTCTTGCAAGCATAAGTACCACCCTGACTGCATAAACAAGTGGCTCCAAATTAATAAGGTAATTTTCTAGAAAAATGATAGGCCTTTGTGTCCTTTAATAATGCATATGTTTTCACTTAGAATTTTTTGTATATCTTAATGGACTTAATAGTTCAAATTGTTTATTTGAAGGATCAACCTTGCATTTGTATGCTTAAATATCACAGCTAGATTGCCCACTATTTTAATTACCTTTTCTGTCACCAGCTTGATTCACCTTTTTTTTCAGTTGATCATAGAATATTTTTGCACTATTCATTATTTTCTTGAGGTGTTTGTGTTATTCTTAGTTTCAGTTTCCATAGGTTTGTGCCTAACTATTAAAATAATTATTAAACCATTAAAGTTCATTTTTTACTTCTAAGATTGGCTTCCACTTAACCACTTGTAGTGGAAAAGTAGTTTCCTGACAATTTGAGACCCTGATAGGCTGTTGTGAGACTTGGCTTTTTTTTGGCTGTAGAATTTCTTTGGATTAACGGTATGTTATGGTTCAAATACTTATATATTAATCCATCTATAATGTGTATGCCTCCTCGTATCTTGTTTTGTTTAATGCTTGCGAACTGATGTATTGCTGTATGTTTGAGGACTGAGGAATGATAGTTATTTAAGGTCATCTATTTTATGTTATTGCCTTTCTAGCACTTCCTAAATGTCAAAGCTTCTTGGAACTAGATGTCTAATTATGCTTGCTGCTTTCAGAAGTTGATTTAGAATTCAACAATTGCAATATGCTGAGGTTAGCACACCATTTTGTGATACAGCCTACGAAGCCTTAGATTCACATGTTGTATTTTAATGCCTGCTTTGACCAAAATCTAGTTTGGGGTTTGATATTTTTTCTTAAGTTTCTCATTTTTGGCATATCTTGTCTAGTTTAGCTCTAGTTTGATATTCAAGGATAACATCAGTTAATTGGCAATCAGAAATGTCAATTACTTGTAGCATACGGAACAATCAAGTTCTTTCACAATATATTGGACTGGTTAGTTACTTCGGTAAAATCCTTGGTTGAAGTAGTTAAATCAGAAAGACCAAATTAAATGAAAAATAATGAACTTGACAAGAATTACATGAGATGGAAAGCCATGTCCTTGAAACTTTTTTATTTGAGAAATATGAGACGTGATCAACTTATTGATATATGAATAAAAAAGTCTTCTAGAAACTATGTTACACAGCAGTTCTCATATGCTGATTAATTGCTTCAAAGTCTTCCATAAACAATGTTGTCCATGTCATCTAACCCAAAAGGTTCCAAATTCTTAACCTATAATTTTGGTCTCCACCCTCACAATTGTTTCACAGTATCCACTCCTTACCTGATAGTTTGGGCTAAACATTATGGATACAGAAAAGACGTCAAATATGATTTGATAAAAGATAGAAGAGCTAGGTTGGCTATAGAAGGTCAATTGGGCAGCACCAGCATGCTGTGCCCTAGAAATCACTGAATCTAAATGAGCATAAAAATCATTGGATGATATTGTAGCTGTGCTACAGACAACCACTGTTACACTTTTGCTGGATCCAATATAGGATGCATGCTCTTTTTTTTTTTCTTTCTTTCCTTCAAAAACTATTTGTAAGAAACTAACCAATCTTATTTTATTTTCTCTTGTAGGCATGTCCTATGTGCAACACCGAGGTTTCTACATCAGAGAACAAGCAAGACTGATATAATCCGATGATACTACCATTATCTTCTTGGATTCTTTTGAGGAGTTTCTTCTGTAGGAAAATTCAGTAGAAATGCAATTGATTGTAATTCCGAAAAATAGAAATGTTGCATTATGTTGTTACCATTAGTTGCTATCCTCATTGTACTAGACATGTTCTTCTCCAAAGTTTGTGCTTAGAGAATGCTTTTGTCAATTATGCTGCTTAATAATTATTGCTGCATGACCTACAGATTACTTTCAATGATGGTTATTTCTCTTCTGCGATTCTTCATTCTTACCTTTTTGTTTTTTTGGTGGATCTGAGAACAAATTAAAAACCCGAAGTCTTAAGTTTTTCATAGGGACAATTCCTGCTGCAGTAAATGTTTTTGGCTTGTCCAGCTGTAAGGAATGCCATGCCTTGGGGTAAGCTCAAGTCTTTGTGGAAATCAAAGATGCAAGTCTAGCTGTGTAGTGTATTTACCCTTACAAAATTCGATATGACATATACTATCATCCAATAAAATTTGGTTAACTAGCAGTTAATTTATGTTTAATTTTAAAACACTAATTATGTTTTTTTGTGTTGCTTCTCTTCACTTTTGTTGTCTTACTGTCATGAATAAACCTAAAACAGGATGTTCAGTATATTTGTATATATCTATATATTTTTATTTTGTTCATGTTTTACGTAGTATGTAGAGTCTCATTTTAGTTAACTTTTGTCATCCTTTTAAGTTTATAAATGTATGTTGTATTCAGTCATTACGTAAAGGTAAAACTACCTAGAAACAAACAATCTGGACATTTATTATAGGGGTTTTATAGTTTTATAGAGTGGTACACAATGTCAGTCAGCATAGCACCCAAGAGCTACTCGAGTGGTACAAGGTTGAATGGGCCTTTGGAATAGTATCTAAGGTTGGTTCGTTGTTTTATTTCGTAATAGTGTTATATGAATATTTATGAAAACTTTTAATTACGACGGATCACCTTTTTGTCGTGTGATCGTTCAAATCTTATAAATTCTATGTTTATAATTTGGATTACCTAAAATGTTACTGAAATAGTTGTTTGTGGATGTCGAGTTAAACGCTTTCTATAACTTATAGTCTATTTTGTAAGTCTTAAAGGGATTATAAGAGGTTTCTGAGAAATTGACCATTTGTGGACGGATACATATAAGTATCACAAGACTTACGCAAAATCAACTAAATGCATAACAAATGGCATCAAAGTGGGATAAGCATACTTTAAAACACTTAGTATGCAAATGTGAGGAACCTAGTACGGCTGCATTGAGGGCAGCCAGCATACGCGATCGTTTGGGGGAAATAAGCATTTAGATGTAGGGAAATGAGTCGCTTAGAAGAGCCGGCATCTGAGATTAGCATTCATAGAAATAATCAACCTTTCACGCAAGAGGTATCATGAGGGTAAGCAAGCTGAGAAAGACGTATAGTGCACAAAGGTTGGAATGGTTTAGTTTGAGCTATGGCTCATTGTTAGCAACCAAACTTGATGGTGCTCAAAACAAGCGAGATGTTTAGCAAAGGATGAGACTATACAAGGTGGGATAGGCTCCTCAACGATTGAAAGAATTATGCAAAGTTCATAGAAGTAAAAGAATTGCTAACTCAAAGAATTCAATACCTATGTAAGGGTTTATATGCAGACAATGGACTATTTGTGGCCATCCCAATGTGATCGAAATTCAACGCTATAGAAGATTGAAACTTTCTCTTCAACATAGTAAGGATATATCCATAGGAGGC
Organism: Musa beccarii; assembly: GCA_024322285.1. NCBI lineage: Eukaryota > Viridiplantae > Streptophyta > Magnoliopsida > Zingiberales > Musaceae > Musa > Musa beccarii. The sequence continues at coordinate 51,720,677 of CM044397.1, read as the reverse complement.
TAAAGTGTGTAGCGAGTTCAGCATATTGCTAAGCCTTGAGAGGTATAGTGGGGGATATATTAGCAAAGAGTGGCAATCTAGCAAATGTGTTTGTGGGGATAAAACAGTATATAGTTTGTTCAATAAGGTAGAGTAGTCAAAAGGAATGATGGACTTTAAAACTTCTAGAGGAAAGGATGTGACAAGAGAAGTTACTCCAATGAGATAGATATCCAAGAGAGAGAAGTCCCTATTCTCTATAAGGAGAATCATATACAATGGATCACATATATTAAGGAGAGATATCTCAAGATAATAATTCCACAAAGCTCAACGGATCAAACAAGTGATGAAGAGTCATCGTATGATCTCATATGAGGTGATTTTTTGGTGGATGTATTATAAGATCAAGTGGGGGGAGTAACCTAAAGCAACACTAAACGAAGGCAAACTTAGAATCGATGTGGAGATCGAACTCAACAGAGGATTGACCTATGGAATGGTGGGCATAAGAGCCACCATCAACTGAATGCAAACCAAGGAGCGGAATAACTTAGGTGAAACTTAGTAAAGTGTCGAAGCCGTATATAAGGAATTAATATAGAAGATGAAATATAGAGCGAAGGCGCGAAGCTTTCCTTTGATAAAGGTCAGGGACATAAACTCTCATAGTGGTAAGAGCGGGATTATGTCATTCTATGGGTCTCTCATTCTAATAAAGCAAACTCAACCTGCATGTTGCCAAGGTCGAAGGGAGCTTCGAGGCATATGCATTTTATCTCAACAAAGCATTTGACGAATGAACTAAAGTAACTCAACTTGCAGAGATGAAGTTGGGGTCAAAAGGTCTTGGCACGAGATAATAGGACACAAAGGCAGGTACTCTTGAAGAATATGTTGTAATATTGCTGTTCGAGTTATCATGAAGCAAGCAGTGCATAGTGGAGATTATTTTGAGGGGGTAAAGGTCCAGGATCTAGATAATTATGCACTAATTTTAATAAAGCCAGTGGACTTCAAGAGCTGCTAGGTGATAGACTATCCCGTAACTATGCTTCATCAAAGTATGACTCGAAAGTGGGTAGACAAAGGTCACTTACCAAAAGAGTAAACATAATCAGAGATAGTGGATTCCCACTTACTAATAAAGGCCATACATGGAAAGATCTTAGTCTTATCTCACAAAGATTAGAATATAATAGAGATATCACTAGGAGGTGATATGGTGCAGTGAATCATGATGGAACACCTACGTGGGATGTCTCATGAAGGACTAGATCAAAGAGAGGTATAATTGGGAGCCATTGAGAGCTCCACTTCAGTGAATAATACAATGACAAGAAGGGCTATGGATTCAAAGAGTGAATACTATAGTACTATAGAGGCGGGTCTTCTGTGCATGAATCGAATTTTATATCGGATGAAAGTCTTGGTCATCAGCATATGGGGGTTGTGTACCATCGAGGAAAAATTCTGAGTGCAAGTACTACTGAGTCCTACAGGGAGGCTTGATCATGCATAGGTATAATTAGACCGATTAGAGAGTTAGACTGCTCTAGAACTCATATTCACTTAAAGGAGCTCAACAAGTCAGCGGACAAAGTCGAATAAGCGAATATTGTAACCAAGGAAGTAAAGGAGAACAAAATTGGTGCGAGCCCTACAACATGATGACGGAAGTCATACATGAGAGTTATAGTCTGTCTTTCAATCGATCAAGGGGAACTGCTAAGAGAATATAAAAATATTAAAGTATGTAGTCGAAAGGGGTGAGAAAGCGACAATGAGCTCAAGGGACTTAGCTACTCAAAACTAAGTATCAATTAGAATGAAGGTGAATCGAATGAGTGCCACAGTGTTGTAAAGGTAGATCTACCGATTGTAAAAAAAGGAAGATAGATGTGAGGCGACGAATTATAGAACCATATGCATGACAATGCCATGGTATCACAAAAGTGGAACTTCCGTAGAGTCATTCATCCTTTGCTCTCATGGAGGGAGAGCACTTAATCATAAAAAGGACCGAGGAGGTGGAGTATGTAAAGGCAAACTCTAAGTACTGAGATAAAGCTGAAGGGCAAAGGTCAGGGAACTTCGTAAGATTAGTGTCATTGGGCTTTTTATTGAAATAACCAAAAGTGGAGGACTTCATGTTAATGCAAGAGCGCTTAACCATGGAACAAAGTAGGCAATATGTGATGTTATACTTTTTTACTCAAAAGAGTAGGTGGTAGAGATGATAGAGAAGATGATACAATCTAAGAGGCGACCAAAACTATTAGAAACTTACTATAAGTCGAGGTAAAATTTTGCTCTTTTCAAGCAAAACTTCATGCATTCCAGAAGTTCGATAGTAATTAGAAGGCAAATCATAGTAGCTAATTTAATGCATAGAGTGCAAACACCTTGGGTACTTCAAAAGTGTGAGCAAAGAGCAGATAAAGGCTAGTAACTAGCTCATATTACAACCCTTGAAGAAGGAAGTGAAGTTGAGTATCCTTTCCCTTCCTAACTGTTAAGAAAATGGGTGAATGCGAGTATTCTAGGTCTCTTATTTATCTAGCAGGGGAGTTCTACATAGGTTCAAAGACCCTTCGAAGAAACTTATTGGAAGATAACAGTTGTCAAATCTCACCGATGTGATTAGTGCTATTAAGAGTAGATCGTCCGCTTCATTTTCTAATAAAATATCAATCGAAAGCGGAAGTGATGTGAACCTACTTGAAGGTAAAAACTAATTAAAAGAGGAATCGATTGATAAATTTTAGGGAGAAAAGACTCTAAAAACTTTAAAATCGACAATGTGATACTCGTTAAAGCTCAAAGACACCCACCTAATCCAAGTGGTATGAGACATTTAAGAGATTAGTGCATAACAAAGAATATATTTTCCTTCATCTAAAGGATTTGTAGGAACTAACAAGGATTAGTACAACTCGACCAACCTCACACCAGAGTCAAAGTTATTGATGAGTTAAAGCAAATGATAAATTAAAATTTAACTACTCAACAATAGTGATGGAATATAGTTGAGAGCCAAGAGGCGCATCCTAGAGCAAAAATTGACACAAAAGCTTTGAGGGTGTCGAAGGAATGGGTGGGGGAGAATGTCACCGACAAAGCTATAAACAATGTGCTCAATGTAATACACGTGTTTGTCCGTGTCTTTCAATTTTGTTTATGATTTGCACAGCATATAAAGGGTTTACAGTAGACTTGGCAATTCTATTTTGATTGACTTTTGTAACTGTTTCAGGCTTATAAATGCTGGTTGTATGCAGTTGTCACGGAGAGGATAAATTGCTGAAAAACAAGCCATCCAAACAGTCATTTTTGTGATTTTCTAGCTTCATAAAGTGGTGCGAATGTCAGTCAACACTGCTCTCAGGAGCTACTCAGGTGGCACAAAGTTGGATAGGCCTTAAGATAGTGTCTAGAATTAATTTGTTAAATTATTTTATAGTAGTGTTATGTGAACACGTGATGATTTTTTATCATGATAAAAACACTTTGAACCTTTTATCATACGATCGTTCGAAACTTATTTTTATAATTTATATTATTTATTAAATATTTACTAAAATGATTACTTATGGATCCTGAGTTAAATATTTTTTCTAACCCATCTTTTTTTTTAAATCCTTAATGAATTTTGAAAAGATTGATCCTTTACAAACAAATACATAAAAATGCTATATAATTTAAATAAAATCAATTAAATCCATGACATTAAACTTCCTTGTTTATTTTCTTTGCACACAATTCAATCTTTAAAAGAAAAAAGTATATAAAAAGAATCACATCAAATAAATGAAGAAAAGAGTTGGAGACTCGTTGCCATGGATTACTCAACGAAGAGAATCTAAGCTCGCCGAGGAGCCAATCAAGTTCATGGGGGTTAATATTAAGTGAAGCTACAACTATACACAAATATACTACACAATCTCACATCAGAAGAGAGATAAAAATTTAAATTGATTTATAAACATCAAATACATTATTATTAACTTAGATTTAAATATTTTAAATAAATAACTCATGCTTAATAAAATTAGTAAATCAATTATCTCATCAAATTAGATTATGAAATGTATCTTATGATAATCCCTTCTTCAAGCACATAGGTTACATCACCTGCAAGTAAAAACTGTATTGATACATATGCTGACACAGATCAAGACATGACGTTTTTCGTGTAACTGCATTGATACGTATGATGGCACAACTCATGACATGAAGTTTGCCGTGGAACAAAACTTACAAATCTTAGCAGTTCTTCATGTTCGAGTGAATAGACAAAAAATACAATCAACAATTGGACTAAGCAGTCCAATGCGAAATGCAAAGGAGCTCTTATCTACATAGGTAAGAGGCAACATGGATTGCAACTTCAACGAAGAAGCCATCGAGCAACATGGCTTTCAAATAAACTCTACTGGCTGTCTGCCCTCCATTCCCTTCTAAGCCAAACTTACAGATCCTGCCTATCAACAAATGCTGCAAAAGCAGTTACTTTGAACCCCAATAAAGAATAGGGTGTGCCGATCCTGCACATACGCAATATCTCTGGACATAAGATCGATTATACCTCACCGGATTTGATCAATCTGAACTTTGCAAGATCACAAAATGATCATCGTCAATAGTCTTCATATGATCACCAGTGCTCTTGCCAATATACCAAGATATTGTAGCTGTGTGCAATTGACAATTCAAAGCAAGGTTAGAATGTTTAAGAGTTCTCTTGTGGTTAACACCTAGAAAGAAAACACCAATATTTCTGAAATTACTCCAACAAAATGAAAATTCAAACAGGCTTTTCAGACCAGCTCCAAATAACACAATATATAGTTGGAGCTGTTTGCTCTATCAGACCATAAAAATATAGAAGGAACAGTTCTGCAATGAAATGATGAGATAAGACCTTTGAAGTTTAAACTGTTAATGGCACAGAATTCTGCAGCGGCTAGGCTGATTTTATTGAGAAAAGTTCAACTGGATACTGTTGTATGTCAAGTAAGACAACTATAGCTCTAAATAAATCTGTAAAAGAGACCTGGAGACTCCAAATAAACTTTCACAAGACATGCCAAGATAGACTTCTCAAAATGCACATACCAAGATGCTAGGACTTGGGTAATGATCCAAGTCCAATGATAAGACTACCAAGCTAAATGAGATGAGAAAAACCTAATCCTATTCCTTCTAGATATTTGACATGAATCTGACAGAGGAGGTTGCACAATCAAATTGGAATTCTCCTAGTGTTGTTCGTACCTGTCGCAGGAGCCATTTCCGGTTCTCTGGTTGTATGCAACAAGACAGTCCCTGAAATAACTGTTATAAACCCACACAGTTCGGAAGCTATACTACTAATGTTTTGTCCAGACCAGTCCTGGTAATGCAGTTAAACATTTAGGAACGAGAACTAACAATCACTGTTTTATATGTAAATAGATAAAATGATTGTGTGCATACCTTGAACATTATTGCACTTGCAATTATTGTAAGGCTAGTGAACATAACATAGTATATTGGGGAGACGATTGCCGTGTTGAAAGTGTCAAGTGCCTGGAAGAAGAAACACTTATCTTTTAGCAAATCATAAATGGTGCTATACTTCCTGAAATTTCACTGTAGTAATGTTTGCTTATGGATGTTTAAAGAAAATAGAATGCATGGCATCTAATGGAAAGTCAAAAACAGGTCAACTGTCTTCTGTCACAGAACATTACATCCAAGAGTTACCAGGCCTTTGCAAACCTAGACTGCGTATGCGGTGATGTATTCCCTCATCAAATTGAAAAGTCATGATAACCATAAGCACCACTAGGTCTAGGATATTGATGAAAATTTAACCTCATGGCAGACCCTAACAACTCTAGAACCACTTGAGAGATGCTTAACATGTAAGTACACCTGTTTGGAAAGACTTGACTAGAAAAATTCAACTGTAATCCATATAGGCCAAAAGATGTTATCAAAGAATCCATCAAGATGGAATCGTGTTCCTTTCATCTATTCATTGACAAATAAATGTGAAGCATCTTAACAATGTTTTTTTGGCTAACAAGGGCAAAACATCATTCAAGAAGAACTGTTCATGGTGGTACATATAGCAATAGAAGTATGTCAAGCCTAACACCTAACAAATCACCAGCTAGATTGAAAACATGCATTCAACTATAACCATTCTAAAATTTTGATGTGACAAAAGGAAGAAAAAAAAAACTTATGCTTCTATTTCATAACGCAAACCAAGAAGAAAAGTAGAACATATGAACTAAAATTTTACAAATCTCACAAGCATAAGTTTAAAAACAACCAATTTAGTTTTGAAAAGAAACAGTTGAAATGAAAATTCTGACAACCACAGGAATGAAACTGCAAGTGTTGAGATATTGTTGAGAAGTTTTATCAAGAATTGTGAAAAGTGAATCATGTTAGATGACTAAATGAGATTTCATAAAGGATAAACTGTTTCCAATAAAGCTTATGTTCTACCAACCTTGTTTAGATAATTCATTTGAGAGATGACACAAACAAGTGCAACTGTGACAAACAACCATGTCTGGTAATAAGTAACCTGACTTATTCCCTGAAATGTGAGTTTGATTGCAATTCCAATGGCTTTTATGCTAACAACCTGTAAAGGCCAAACATGGAATTCAGGATATCACAAGTTGACATAATAGATGACAATATCTTCCAGCATATATAGTTCAAATAATGAATTCAAGTATCTGCATTCTTGAGCTTGAAGCATTTTACCGTTAGTGAGCCCATCAGAGAGCAGATGCCCAAGTAAATTAATATATTTGTCTGTCCATAGCGGGGTTCAAAATGTAAGACGAGCACCAGTACAAAAGACAATGTAGTTGCAGCATAAATTAAAAAACCTGCAGAGAGACAAATGTTAGGAGAAAATATAATATGTTTCCATCAGACTAAAGAAATAACAACTAAAATAGTCAAGGGGCCAGTGGGGACTAATTTCCATTAATACCAGGCTGAGTTGCTAGTTTCCATATTTCTTCCACTGAACTTGGAGATTGTTCCCGAGGTGCGTGAATCACAATAACAACAGAACCAACTATGCAGGATATGCAACCCAAAATGCCCATCCTCTGTAAGCGTTCCTTCAGCATGAAATGTGACAAGATAGCACTGCACAGTTCACCAAAGATACAAACACAAGGAATGAAAAAATAGTGGACTTAATAAAGCAGAGGAACACATTTATACAGTACCTGACTATTATGCTTAATGCACCAAGAGGGGTCACCAAAGAGGCTGGGGCAAAAACATAAGCCACAAAGTTTGCAACTTCACCAATAAGCACTATTTGTCAAGAAATTTCAGACATCAGGAACATAGTTGGTCTAGCAGTATGTACATTTGAAATTAAGAAACTGTACAAAAGCATGCCTTGATTGTAGAAAAGTAGCTTACTTGTTATCATTCCAGCCCACCACAGTGGTTCTAAGAGATATGCATATCCGCCGACTCCTGTAGTTTGAATAAATAAACAAACAAATAATACTATTTGAAAGCAACTTTAAATATACATGGGATATATGAATCATTGACATATGTTCGTAGATTATCCTATTGACATATCATAATGAGAACTGTGAAACTGAAAGATAAACGTTTAACAAGCTACCAGCCTACCACACGTATAATTTTCTTGTGTATTATGGAAAATTTAAAATTTTGACATGAAAGATCAATCACGTCTTAGATTCGAAGCAAAAAAGGGAAAGCAAATTACTGCTTCAGACTCATCTAACCCTATACAAAAGTTAATAAGTCAAGGAGGCCAATGTTACAAAAATACAGCAGCAAATGCTGTTTTCCTTTTCTGTTTTGCTTATGTATTACTTTAGCATAACCAAGGCCTTTCCCGTGCATATGGGTAAGCTAGGGAACAAAATTCCAAACACAAAAAAGACCTCAGAAGTTTAGGAAATAAACAGTATAGTTACTACTCACTAAGCTGTCCTTATAACATTAATAATACACTGATAACACCAAACTCCAAGATAAAGTAGATTTATGAAAAAGGACCCTCACATAATAAACCCACTCCTATCACCATCCTTTTTTTTTTTAAAAGAAAAGGAACTAGTCATCAGATTCGAAGATCTACATTACGTTTGAACTTTAAGCATAAGGGCTCAGTGATTAACCCTATAGAAATTCCCACATAAACAAAAAGAAATCTAGATAAAGAGTTGATATCTAGATTAAGCATAAGGGCTTAGCGAGTAACCCTCTGAATTGATTGAGAATCATTTCTATAGAAGGTCTTCGGCATAATGATATATATATATATATATATATATAATTCATCCTTTTACAAACGGAATCACATACCAGCCTCAGATTTTAGAAAGAAGGTTAAGGAGACATAATTGTGTTGAAGCTCTTCTTAATCACAAAAATTCAGAACTTATTCAGACTTGCACTTAGCATATATTACCATCATCCTTTTTAAATTATGTTAAGGTGATGTAATTGTATCAAATGATAGAAACTACCTTAATTAATGAAAATGTATAGAATACAATAGGTAGCAGCATCAGATTTTATGTGGTAGTTGAAGGAGATGCAATTGTACCCCATTTCCATATTTCAAAATATCTATTGATTGCTTATAGGCACTAAAACATGATATCAGGAATTTGGGGCAATAAAAAGGAGTCACTGAACAAGAATGTTGAGAGGGGAGATTCACGAAAATAGAATGTATAGTGCTAGTGCTAGCCTGCTAGGTACTAGAGAAATTACAACTATCAAGCATGCAGGACCAATCGGTTAGCTCCATCAATGTACCAGAAAGGCGGAGAAGAGTTGCATATATACCCAACTCATTTAACCTGGTTGAAAAAAGAGTATGATCCCATGTCTGAAAGATAAGTGTAGCTAGTAGCTAAGCTATGACGATGGACAAAGGAGCTTAATTCTTCAAATGTTGTATTAGAGCTTAAGCTAGCTTAAACACTCCATGAAGATCTCATGTTTCAATCATAAGCCTAATGTCAGTTCTTGAGATTTATTAGATTTGCTTTTAAAGACATTGATCATCTCGTTAAGATCTAACTAGAGAATGGGACTAATATCGCAAAATCCATCGCAATAGCAAAGGGTCTGTCTAAACAGCCGCGTCGAATGTTAAGCAAACTGATGATCTCTCCCAGAAGTATGAATCTACATCTACCAAAACGTAATCAAGCACCTCCATATCAAATCTTTGACTGCCATTGAACACAAAAAAAAACCACATCTTTCAACAAGATGTACAATCCATCAGTCGAAAGACCCGAAACGCAGGGGAGAAGAGATCTAGGATTTCTCATCTGACCTGCGCGGGTGCCCGATTTCCCGGCGCGCTTGAGCCCCTTCTTCTTCAGTATAAAGCTGGATCCGATAAAGGCGCTCGAGACGACGGCCAAGGCGAAGCCTTTCGTGTTGTCCGAAACCCCCATCTTCGCCAGTCACTTCCGACACTTATCTCCTCTTCCTGTTCATTCGGTTTTCTAATCGGTAAGGAAAACCACGGAATTGGAACCAAATAGGAAGCCAAAACAAAACAGGGTTACTGGAGCTGGAATTCTCCCACGCAAACCACCAATTTGAATGAAAACACGGAGGGAAGAGAAGAGCCGAGGCCGTCGTCTTCCGTGTCTCAAGCTTTTGGTGGTACCTGATATTTCCCTGCCAGCCCGAGAGAGAGAACGACAGCGACGGGAAGCCGGCTTGGGCTTCTCCTTGTCGAAAGGAGAAATAATTATCTACCCTTCCCGGTGTACCCGTTTTCCTGTCCGCCTCCGGTCAGAGAGGATCGTAGGCTGCCGCAGCGTATCCAATCAAATCAAGGTAGTCAATGTGTAACTCATATTAGGTAGAAATTTAATGGACGTGCTTTCTTGCCCTTCCCGAGTATCAATAGTGTGTCCGTTTTGGCTCGGGCAAGCGGGAACGAATGACACCAACGACGTACTCGAATGACACCACCCGTTTAATGATTCGATAAGGATACGGAGCCTCTTGTGGGTCCCACAAGTTTCTCCAATAGTTCAAGAGGTTCGCACTGTCAAGAGAGACCCGGGTGGGTAGAAAACGCCGACAGACCCTGATAAAACCAAACAATAATAATTTCCTTCCAATAATACCCGGAAGTTTGTTCTTAGACCAAATTGTCCACTTCCGAACCCCAAAACCCAATATTTCTAATAAAATTATAATGTCTTATCTTACTGGATTGATTATAGTATTTTTAATAGAGGTATAATCCTTTAGTTTCTGGATGGATGGATTTCTAATTACTTTATAGTGCTTTAATTTGCTTCTTCTTATGTTGGTCTTTCATAGCAAATGAGTTCAAATATTGTAAGATCCTTTGAAATATATAAACATCTATTTAAGATAAAGGAGAAAAAAAATATTTTTATCATCTTTTATGTTTTGAAATATATCAAAAGCTTGCTAATTTTCACCAACATCAATCAAATTTTCATACAAATTATTTTATTAAATCTTAGAACTTATGGTAAAATTAATAGTTAAGATTTGTGAGGATTTGAATTAACTCAAACTCAGATTAGCATGGTTTTGAATCGAGCTGTAGTATTTTGGTTTAATAATAATTAACAATGTAAGTCTACATAGAAATATTATATTAAAATATAGACCTATCATCGTCATTTATTATCAATATGGTACATGGTAATAATTGTATACATCATCATTATTTATTATTATTTTTCATAATAAATTAATATAAATAGAGATTAAAACTTTTAGTTCCACCAATACCCTACATAACTAAAGTAGAATGTCATATTTTAATTTTATTATTACTATCGATAAGAATATAGTAGAAAGTAGACAATCTTAAAATTAAAACAGTTATTAAACAGAATTGATAGGATTTTCCTCTATATAAATATTTTGACATGTGTACCTAATTATAACATCCAACCAAGATAAAACATAAACATAACATGTCTAAAATTTATATATATAAAATATCCATAAATCATCATTCATATATGCATATGTACGGGTTTGCATTTGCATACTTTCCCACTCAATATTTGAGTGAGATATTAATATCCTTATCTATAAAATATGATATATATAGTAAGTAATTGCTCAACAAAAATTAACTTTTATAATTATGTTTAGACGAGCATATATCATGTTATGTATATAACATTTCAAAAATATTGGTATAAAACATTTAACGATTGACACCTCATGCTATCACTTCTTTAGTGAGCATAACCTTATAACATAGTATATGCATAATAAGAAGATAAAATTCTACATCGAAATAATTTAAATACATATATGCACATGTAAGAAACATAATAAATTTATATACTTCTACACCCAAGATTATGACATATATATTCACCCTCATACTGCATGCGTTCTCTCATATCGTACATCATAATATATACATATACTCCCATATCATATATCATAATATATAAAAGTATACTTTTACGATGTATATCATAATATATATATATATATATACCTTTTACATTGTATATTATAATGTATATATGTACTCTCACACTACACGTCATAACATCTATGTGCATTGTGCGTCATAATATATTTGTACAATCCTACATCGTACATTATAGAAAACACATGATCTTATACCACATATTATCATATATGCATACATACAAGACATTTTTATCATAATTTATATATTTTTATACTTATAATATATATATTCACACTTAACTATTGCTTAGCTCATGATAATCATATCATTTGAAATATACTTTCTAAACTATATTATAAATATAATAATTTATATGATCATTATTTTATAGTGAATTAAATTTATACTTATTTGATTGAACTAAAAAATTAAGATGCCAAGACCATATTCCTTAAATAATTGAGTATAGATCATGAAATGCCTTAATTAAGAACACTACCACATGAATTATTAATTTATAGTAATTCATATCAATAATTCATATAAAAAGTTTGATAAAATTCCTTATATAATAGATTATACTCAACCTAAAAATTTATCTAAATTTCACTACTAATATTTAAATAATTCACTTTATAAACAAATAAATTAGTTAGTATCAATCAAACCCTTACATAATAATATAAAAAAAATTTACTTCACTATTCTAGTTAACCAAACGATCTTGAATTATTATAATTTTTTTTTAGAAAACTATGAAATATATAAGACTAAACAAACACAAAAATTTAGTTTAAATACATACTAGTAAACGATTTTGAATTATCATAAAATTTAATAAAAAAACTATGAAATATGTAAAACTAAACTACCCTCATAATTCAATTGCTAACACATATTTTATTCAACTGAAATTAGGTTGGGACTATCTGAACTTAGAAACCTCATGTGTTGGTATACAAAGGTGGTATTCACTTAATTTTAAATCTGACATAATCCTAATAAAATATTTTTAAAATATATGTCTAATTATATCCCCAAGAGGTCAATTTAGCTTAAATAGAATCCCTTCTTAAAATATAGTAGATTCTAAGCATATCAGATTAGGACAATCATAACTATATGCACTGATCTCAAATTAATGTCACATACTAAAGGCCCTAAAACCATAAGAGAATCATACAAAGCATATCCAAAAATCAAAAATTAATTCTAAGTTTAGGTTACTCAAAAGCAACTAAAAAAATCAGCACCCAAAGTATAATAAATGAAGAATTTGGTTTTTCTTATTTCAATCTACCTTAGAGTTAGGGTTTCCTAACTGCATGAGAAAAGCTTAGAGAATAACTAAAAAAGAAGAAAAAAATATCATAAATTTTCAAATTGGTAAAGAGGATGAGGTCAAAATAAGATAGTGATATTTAAGATGTTATCTTGAGATCTGAAGTTCAATTTTTTTATGCCTTATTTGAAGTTTTTCTTTTCTTTTTTTTGTTTTCTTTAACTAAAATAATTTTAATATTGTAGCAATCTCAATTGAGTTTAATTTAATTTGACAAAGATAGCATTTTTAATCGAAATTCATCATTCAAATCTCACTTATGTATCTCAACATTTAATATGACACTCCTCTTTGATTTACATCTTTATTTAATTTTTTATTACTATATCCATGCCTAAACAACTTATAATTATCCACATATATAAAGTTTAAAACTCAAATTTCTTATGTTAATCTTGGTCAAACTAAGATTCACTTAAAGTCGATTAAAATTCAATCATCACTTATAATCACTATATACATACTTATTGTTATAACTTAACCTCATATTCAAATCCACTAATATACTTTGTCTTGTTATACTATGTTTATGGTAAACATTAATGCTTATACATACTCAATCAATATTTCATAGAATATCGAGAATATTATTTTTGGAGAGCATATATTTTAATTTTAAAAGTAAAAAACCTGAGCATCTCATTTATTATATTTATGAAGCATAGACATCATAAATCATATCACTAAATAATGATAACATATACATATTCGATTAACATGCTAGTTGTAGTTCAATTTGTGTGAGACACGCTTAAATTCAAGGTTTAGTGTAAAATAAAAAAAAATTTATCATCATTTATATTGAAATAAGTTGAAACTTTCTTAATTTACATCCAAAACTCTAGTAATATAATAAAGTTGATAATTTAATATGGTAAATTTTGAATTAATTTATTTATTACTCCTTTTATTATTATTATAATTAGAAATATTATAATATTTTTAAATTACATAAAACTAAATTTAAGGTTAAATGAAAAATTAAGTATCAATCATTATTTATTTTAAAACATACAAAATTATTCTATTTTTCAACAAAAGTACTCAAACACTCAAATAAATTATTCTTAAAATATTAAAATATACAATAAAGTTAATAATCAAGGTTTATAAGGAGATATGGAAGATGACAACTAAATTTATGCTGTAGAAGTGATGGTCTCATATTTAGAAACCTCAACCACTTCCACATCATCCTGATTATTATGACTTCAAATACTGCAAAGGATTCGATATTTGAAACCTTCTAACAAGTAGCTATAGAGCTATAGAGCTACATCACTTATTGGGATTTATCAACTAACTTGATTTGATTGAAAAATGAGCATCAAGCTCTAAGGTCCTTGCACGACTTGGGAGATTGTCATGTCGTACCTATAATCAAATGTGTTGAAGCTTAACTTGGTGATCCACATGGTGAATCTTAAAGATGCTTTCCACTTGACGATCTCCTCTACTCGATACTAGGGCATGAGAGCTTCTTCAGTTTGAAGTCATTGGATTATATCCTCCACTTGCCAGTTAGGTTGATATTTGTTGATTGTAGCCTAGTAACATGTAATAATATAGTGCCTATCGGATCAGGCTTTGTTGGAAGGCATCGTTCCACCTCAAGTTGGTGTGGTAGCTCCTAGAGCTCTATTGTTGCCAAGGCATTGACTTGTTCCAACTCCTCCAATTGAGCTCGTAGTTGAGCCACCTCTCTTTTATGCTAATTTACCTTGGCCACTTTATTATAGAGAAAATCCTGCTCCTAGAGTAAGATTGTCATCATGCCAAGGCATCACAACTTACTTTAGCACCACTATCATCAAGCGATGCCCTATATGTAAGAAACCATCGAGTAACATCAAATTCGAGAAGTCAAGACCTCATCATCACCATATGTTTGTGCGTCCCACTAAGGAGGCACTATATGTCTTTTATACAGTCCCTGCATCGACGAATGATATATAACCCCCAATTGTAGTACATCGCTTATGGGCTTTCCATTTGTCGATCCATTTCAGGCCCATATTGATGTATCGGGCCCGTTACTGGAAAGAAAAAAAAAAGGGGAAAAAGATAAAAGTATTGGCAAATTACTCCCGAGACGTTGACCCTCCTAAACTTTGTCACGGGACCACTTCAGCATCTCGACATTTGGTCGAATGCTTGAAACATTCCCACTTCTATAATACTTTGCAGGCAAAGCGAGTATTCTTCCTTCCATTTTAAAGAAGAAAAAGGAAACCAAAAAGAGTGATCGCTACCGGAACCCACTCATCAGCATATTGTCTCCCTTTCGATGAGTCCCTTTAGTATATAACTTATGATTTACAATCACTCAATTTAAAATCATTGACCTACCGAGACCGCACCAGATCGACATTTGTCAGCACAGATGTCCGACGAAATAATTGTTGGGATGCAACATTTGTTTCTCTTTTAAGTTTTGTAAGGATTCTTTCCAGAAATTTTATAGGAGATGCAATCGAGCAGGCTTGTAAATTGCACCTCCTGGTATAAATTCCGTGACCATTACTGCCTATTTTATTGTACCACACCACCACCTGGTCATATTCGAAACTATCGGCACTGCTCGTTCGCAGCTATTACAATTACCGTCCTCACGATTGGCAAGAGTCCGGACCCACAAACGCGGCCCCCCGTGCTTTCACCGTTGTGGGTAGCCCGTGGCGGCGTGGGTGAAGCATTCCTGATTCCGGAGTTTCCATCTCACACACCACTACAGGCGTTGGCGGGCGGAGATCCACCGATTGCTCCAGAAAAAGGGGATTCCCACCGTCCTCAGCGGAGGAATCAATTCGCCACTCGCGCTTGTTAGGTTTTTATCTCGCCCAACCCCACGCGGTGGATTCCGCCTTCCTCTCCCGGCACCGAAGAGACCACCCAACGAGTTTCTCATCCTCCGCGGCCCTCTCACGTTGCGAGGGAGTAAACGTCGCGCCCCATCCCTTTTTGACGCCTTCTTTATCGAGACGGAATAGTGTGTGTTGGGAGGGCGACTCCTAAGTTACTTGTCTTTTGTGGAAAGGGTTTCGATTGGGTTGTTTGCGTGGCGTAGAGAGGAGAACCCCACTCGAGTAACGTAGAAAGGAAGCCCTTTCCCGGGTCCTCGAAGCCGGAGAAAAAGGCGAATCAGAAAGATGGAAGAAAGCGAGGCGATGCCTCTCCATCTCTCTCGTCCCCCTCAGGTTTCTCCCATACCAAAGAGGGACGGGAAAGCAAATCCACCTCGGTTTACAAACTCCATGCAATCCTCTCCCGGCAAAGAGAGAGAGAAAAAAAAGATGAAGCGTTCTTTTGTAAAAATTCATCAGTTCATATATAATGTTTTCACAATGTCCGAATACGAAAAATCTTTTCCGATAATTATTAAGATATTTTATTTTTAGGTACATTCATATAATCGAGTTCAATCCATCTCACCTTATCCCCTGTGGATCCCATCAACCTCTAATCGCATAAAGAGACATGTAAGCCATAGAGAGATAAGAAGAGTATTTAAAGAAAATATAAAAAAGAAAAAAAAAGGGAGGGAGCGAGTAACTGCGCAGCAGCTAAAATCATGCCCGTCTGTCAAATCGTGGCAAAAGCCAGCTCACGCCGTCAAAGGTACGGTGAGAGAGAGTAGACCGCGTCAGAGACCAGACAACACCACCCCGTACGTCCATCCACGCTCTCTCTCTCTCTCTCTCGCACAGCTCGGTGGACACGACCGCCTGACACCCCCGTCACGGGCCGAACGTCACCGTAACGGCGTCCCGCTCCGGCTCGCTTAACCGCCTAGGTGCCTCGGTCAGGTGTTCCTTCACCCGCAGTAGCTAACGGCCGTCAGCTCCGTCAGCTGGCGCCACTGTACTGTCACCTCCGCAGACGGCCGGTGTCACCTTCCGCATCATGAGATGCAGTCATGCAAGCTACCACTCTCTCGCCTATTTCTGTCCCTCGCACACACCCTCTCCATCCCCCTTAGTGCGTTCCTCACTCCCTCCTTTCTTCTGATTCCGTGGCTGTTAACGCAACCCAGCTGATGCCTTATTCCCTTCGGACTCGTATGCTCCCTCCTTTTATCGTCTGCTACGGATAGCAGAAACACAGACAACAAACCAAAGTAAAGAGAGGGAGGAGAATGAAGGCACACCTGAGCCGACTCGTACTCTTCTCCATTGCCTTCCTCTTCGTCTTGGCTGCTTCAGATGGCGATGGAGATCTCGAAGCTTTGATTAAGCTGAAGGCCGCCCTGGTGGCGCCCGGCAGCTCCGCCCTCGGCAACTGGGACCCCGCATCCGCGGACTGCTGCTCCTTCTCCGGCGTCACCTGTGACGAAAACTCCCGCGTCGTCGCGCTCACCTTCACTGGCGTCCAGCTCAACGGCACGCTACCGCCGGAGATCGGCATCCTCTGGGGCCTAGTCAACCTAACCGTCTCCTGCTCCGGCCTCGTTGGCCCTCTCCCGGTGGAGCTAGCTGCGCTCCCCTCCCTCCGCCTGCTCAACGTCTCCAACAACAACTTCAGCGGCGGGTTCCCCCACGTCGGACCCGGCGGGTTCCCGACGCTGGAGGTCATCGACGCCTACAACAACAACTTCTCCGGCCGGCTCCCGCTGGGCCTGGCGGCGGCCCCGCGCCTCCGGTACCTCCACCTCGGTGGCAACTATTTCAACGGGATGATCCCTGAGGAATACTCTGACATCAAGAACCTCGAGTACCTCGCTCTCAATGGCAACTCCCTCACCGGCCGAGTCCCTGCCAGCCTCAGCCGGCTCTCCAAGCTGAAGGAGATGTACATCGGGTACTACAATATGTACGTGGGTGGGATACCGCCGGAGTTGGGGATGTTGTCGTCGTTAGTCCGGCTCGACATGGCGGGATGCGGTCTCTCCGGCCCAATTCCGACGAGCCTCGGCAGCTTGAAGCATCTCGACACACTCTTTCTCCAGATCAACCGTCTCTCCGGCTCCATCCCGCCGGAGCTCGGCGGACTCAGCATGTTGGAATCTCTGGATCTCTCCATCAACGAGCTGACGGGCGAAGTACCAGAGAGCTTCGCGGAGCTGAAGGAACTCAAGCTGTTGAGCCTCTTCCGCAACCACATCCGGGGCGCCATCCCGCCGTTCGTCGCGGAACTCCCGAATCTCGAGGTTCTCCAGCTGTGGGAGAACAACTTCACCATGCAGCTCCCGGAATCGCTGGGTCGGAACGGTCGGCTCCTCAAGCTGGACGTGGCGTCGAATCGGATCACTGGGACGATTCCTCCCGATCTCTGCGCCAGCGGGCGTCTCGAGACGCTGGTTCTGATGGAGAACGGCCTCTTCGGTCCGATTCCGGAGAAGCTCGGCGAGTGCAAATCGCTGACCCGGGTTCGACTCGCAAAGAACTTCTTGAACGGGCCGATCCCCGCCGGGCTTTTCGATCTGCCCTCGAACGACATGCTCGAGCTCAGCGAAAACTTCCTCTCCGGAGATCTACCGCCGGTGATTGCTGGCAATAAGCTCGGCATGCTCGCTCTGTCCAACAACTTGATTACCGGCTCGATCCCACCGGCAATCGGCAGCCTCCCCGCGCTCCAGAATCTCGCTCTCGACTCGAATCATATCTCCGGTGCGATCCCACCCGAGATCGGCCAGTTGAAGCAGCTGTCCAAGCTCAATCTGAGTGGGAACAGCCTCTCCGGCGATATTCCCGTCGGTCTCACCCGCTGCTCTTCGTTAGTCATGATCGATCTCAGCCGGAACAACTTGACGGGCGCGATACCGGAGCGGATCCCAGCGCTGCAGATTCTGAACACCCTAAACCTCTCGAGAAACCAGATTTCCGGCGTGATCCCGCCGGAGATGCAGCGGATGCGGAGCCTCACCATCTTCGATCTCTCATACAACCGCCTCGCCGGCGTTATTCCGGCGCAGGGCCAGTTCCTGGTGTTCAACGAGAGCTGGTTCGTGGGGAACCCGGGACTCTGTGGACCGCCGCTGCATGTCCGCTACCCGTGCGGCGCTGGTGGCGGCGGTGACGGGAACTCCGGCGAGGGACACTCGCGGCAGCGGCGGTGGGACGCGAAGAGGGCACTACCGCTGGCGGGGCTCGCGGCCGCGGCTGGGGTGCCGTTGGCCGCTGCGGCGGCGAAGGGTTGGAGGCAGTGGAGGGAGAGGAAGGGGCGGTCGAAGGCGTGGAAGATGACAGCGTTCCAGCGGCTGGACTTCACGGTGGAGGACGTGATGGAGTGCCTGAAGGATGACAACGTGATCGGAAAGGGCGGGGCGGGGATCGTGTACCGAGGAAGCATGGCGTGCGGGACGGAGGTGGCAATCAAGCGGCTGGTGGGGCGGGGGGCGGGGGCGGAGCACGATCGCGGGTTCACGGCGGAGGTGACAACGCTGGGGCGGATCCGGCACCGCAACATCGTGCGCCTGCTGGGCTTCGTGTCGAACCGGGAGACGAACCTGCTGCTGTACGAGTACATGCCCGGCGGCAGCCTGGGGGAGATGCTGCACGGGAGCAAGGGGGCGCACCTTGGGTGGGAGGCGAGGTGGCGCATCGCGGCGGAGGCGGCCAGGGGTCTCTGCTATCTCCACCACGACTGCTCTCCGCTCATCCTCCACCGCGATGTCAAGTCCAACAACATCCTCCTTGACTCCAACTTCGAGGCGCACGTCGCCGACTTCGGCCTCGCCAAGTTCCTGCACCACCCCGGTGCCTCCGAGTGCGTCTCCTCCATCGCCGGCTCCTATGGCTACATCGCCCCAGGTAAAATTACCAAACTACCATCAACTAGTAACACGGCTTGGTAAATTCGTCCTCTTTTTGTCGTGTTGTTCTCTTGTAAGTGGCGATTGGGGTGCGGGTCCCATTGGTTGGATATATGCGAGAGCATGGGTGGCAGAGGTCAACGAGGTAGAAGACAAGTGTGTGCTTGCTGCATGATAGATTTTGGACTTATTATTCAGGATGGACCAACAGAGTACTTGGAGTTATTACGAGTCAGAGTACGGACTCTATCCATTCTTCCGCCGGATTGGATTGACGAGGGGTAATCTTCCCAAGTCTAAATCTACCGACGGTGGCGAGGCAGAATCCCTGGGGCTCGGATAACAGCTGGTCTCGCTTAGTTCAATTGTCTAAGTTGGAATAGAGCACGAATACTCGTGTTAGAACTAAAACTGCTGCTTACAACTTTGGTGATAGAGTACGCATACACGCTGCGTGTGGACGAGAAGAGCGACGTTTACAGCTTCGGCGTGGTGCTCCTGGAGCTGATCACCGGGCGGCGGCCGGTGGGCGGGTTCGGCGACGGCGTCGACATCGTCCGCTGGGTCCGCAAGACGGTGTTGGAGGCGGCTGAAGCCACTGATTCCGCGGCCATCCTCTTGGTTGCCGACAAGAGGCTGACATCGACCCCGCTGGACCTGATCACCAACTTGTTCAAGGTGGCGATGCTCTGCGTGGAGGAGCAGAGCACGGCGCGGCCCACTATGAGGGAGGTGGTGCACATGCTCTCCAATCCGAAATCACCGCCGCCGCCGCCGCCACCCACCGATCTCCTCAGCCTGTGAATCATCCTCCTCAGGTGGCAGTAAAGCTCACTGTTAATAAGGTACTACATGGGGTTTTGTTCTGCTGCACATAATTCCCCTCTTCCTACATGTTACAGAGCTGCAACTTAGGTTGAACTCACACGCTTTCAGCTTATACTACTACTACTACTACTAATTGTGCTACTTGAAAGTTGACAGACATTAGAATGGTATTATGGAGTCGTGTATATGAATGATGAATTTAAATTTTGCTATGCATGATATAACAATTACATGCATATATATGTGCTGGAAAATGTTAATTCAGGGTTTCGTTAAATGAAAATTTTCATATTTTATATTGATGGGTTTTTACATATCATCCTTGCAGAGTTTGAAAGTAGCATATTTGTTATCACAAAAATTTAACATGGCCTATATGTCCTTCTAAATCCAAAACTACTCTAAATCAACGATAACTATCAAAATGAATTTATTTAAATTATATATAATAAATTAGATAAATTGTCTTTAGTGTTTTTTTTATCATCATAGCAAACTTCTAAATCATATTAGTGCATAACAAGTTTTAACTTATGATGACTGTCTTTGAGTGTAAAATTTGTCTGATTATTAGAAGGGTTAGATTTAATTTAAAGAGTGCATGGAATGAGTCATCTATAGATCTTTGATTCAGGAGATGAAAGGTTGGTTGAATATAAGGAGTCAATAGAAAATTAGAGATAAAAAATTTTATTTATGAACATTTAGACATAGTTCTAACTTTAAAAATAAAATGAAAAATCACATAAAATGGTTTGAATATAAAAACGACTGTGGTTATATGGTTAGACAAGAAGACAGTATTACTAATGTAATGAGAGAAAAAAAAGGACTTTAAAAATTTTGCTTAAGATTAAAAATGAAGATTTTAATGCTCTTAATTTCAACTAAAAAGATACTTTGTACGATCCTAAATGATAAAAAAAAGATTCATTTAGTCAATCCCAAAGAGTTGTAACATTAGTACTTGTGGACTTCTGAAGAACTTCTGGTTTCATTAGGCATAATTGAAACAAAGCTTTGGAACTCCACTTGACAATTGTATTTGGTTTGAAGGGAAAGAATAATTATGTCATCAAAATTGGATTTGGTGTGCAGGGAATCATATGAAAAGAGTGCTGCTTTCAAAGAACCCTAAATTAGGTCTAGCATTTGTGGCCACTAGTGGTGGGATCCTTGTTTATGTTAGAGATGAAGTAGAAAGCTTATGCCATCCACACCCCATTAATCTACCACACCAAATCAGAAGCATCTCTCGAGTTGCTCCCACTTTTCATGATGGCAAGCATTGCCATATTGAGCTCATGGAAAGGCATCTTTGTGACTCACAGATGTTGAAGCTTAAAGCTACTCCAAAAGCCATCATTTGTATCAAGATGTAGCAAGTGTATACAAAAAGCTACTCCAAAAGCCATAATTTGCATCAAGATGTGGAAGACTAATGTTACCATCTTGAAAGCTATCAGGGAAGAATAATTCATGGCTTATCAGGGGAAATCCAGTGAACAATCCATGTTCTCAAGTCCAGCCAAATCATGTGGGAGTGGATCTCAGCTTTCTCTATCAATCTTGCTAAAACACACCAGCATGGCCCAGTTTATAGCACACAATAATAAGACAGCCAACAACTTTTACGAGTCACAGATCGTATAGATTGATACTGTAGATTACTAATAGTATGCTACTAGTGTTGCTGTTCAATCTTCATTCACAGGGATTAGCCTCCGGTAAATGCCATTTCGCAAAAGTTACCATATCACAGATACCAAATTTCGTCACGTATTTTTTAAAAGATAAATGATGAAAACGGAGTTTAGGTCGCATAAACTTATAATGATGATAAAATTTTTATCGACCAGACTAATAAACATGTTTAAATTTATTGGATGGGATTTTGAATCATGAACTTAAGACAGGTAATTTAGATATTCCACAATTTGAGTAATATTTTGGATGCCTGAAGTAGATGTAGATCACAAGTCTAAAATATTTTTTTTTTAATTAGCAAAGATGTCAAATATGTTGGATCAAAAAAAAAAAAAAAGAAATCTTGGAGCTTTCAAGATTTAGACAATAATTCTAAGTGGCCCAAAGATGTTGGAATTCTGAACAACCTCAGAAGCTGTGGTTGTCAGAATTGTTACAGTACAATTGACCTCAATATTGTGACAATAATTCAGTGTGTTAGATTAAATGAAGCTAGCTAGATCTAACAAATAGAAACACTTGGTACACTTTTGGGATCATGATGTTGAAGTGTTTAACATACAATAAAGGCTCGTCAGCTATTAAAATCCTGTACAGCATATTAGCTTGGCATTGGAAGGCAAACATATGAGCCCCAGGAACATGGCATGCGTGCACAGCATTAGTTATTGATGGACTTCTTATAGGAGATAATGATATAATATGAACAGTGGACACAGAAATACTTGAAAAAGTAGATAATTGAGGATAGATAGGTATCTGTGGAGCAGATGTCTGCAGACAACATATGTGAGAGTAATCTTCACCCCACCTAACATGTTGACAAAGTGAGAGTTAGGTGGGCTTGGGAAAAGGACCTTCCAATTTCTTCTATGTTAGCTCTTTCAGTCTGGGACTGTGGAGTTGCTGTCTTGAGAGTCATCCTGAATCATCCATGTGAATCATTGCAATGAACTTAGTCACCTGGAACTTTCATGTCAGCAAAAAAAAAATCACTTTGAGATGATTTACATGTAAGATAACAAAGATAGAGATACTTGGAACGAAAATAAGTGGATAAGCTTGCATGGTGATAAACAAGTACAAAAAATAAATATATTATTGAGGTTATCAGTGAGTTCTTCCAATGAAAGATCATTGGTCCACTCTCATCCTTGTCCCTAATTTATTGAAGTGTATTATTACTAAGTTGAAACCAGACATCAACCAAGACAACAACAGATAGATGTCAGCATTGTCTTTCATGAATTCATGACCCAGCTGAACACAGACACCTGGATTTCTACTGGCTGTGCTGTTTACAATAGCGTTCACTGTGAATCTTGTGGTGGTCCATTGAGGATGATCCCATCTATCATGGGTGGGAATCCTGCAAAAGACCAGTGAGGATTCCTTCTCTTTTGAATAACATCTCACCTCCCTGACTTGGTTTCCTGTGATCCTCATGGGACCCTTCCAGACAGCAGCAGCAAGAAAAAGACATGGACAACCTCATGTTCCTTGAGGAGAAATGGAGGATTTTTTGTGCTTTCTACATTGTATTTGTCTGTGGTAGAGGTCTTTTAGCTGTTGGCTCTTCCCCACAGCTAACAACTGAGAGCATCAAGGATGAAGCCTCCCACATGGATGTCTCCCTCAGGTTCTCGATTTGGTTACCTACCCTTCTCACCATCCTGCTTCTCCTTCTCTTCCCTCTTATCCATAGAGTCACATGCACCAAAGGATTGGGCCAGGGCTACTCCATTTGGACACATCAAGATCCCTTGTTGGACTAGTTAGATCCCAGATATAGGAGGACTACAGTGGTTAGATTATGACCATGTTTGATTTCTCTTTCCTTGTATTTTTGGTCTTCATTTGCTTACTGGCAATCCCTCGGATCAAAGCATTTACAAGATAGAAAAGTTTACAACCAGAGCAGTACTCCATATGGAGAAAGATTACAACAGAACTTCTTAAGATCCAGCCTCTTCTCTCCATTTGTATTCCTTCCTCATATCATCTCGAGGCTTCAATGGTCAAAGAACTAAGCTGCTTGCAGTACTTGCACCACTTATTCCTTGCTCCGCTGCAGCTGACACAAGCACAGAGCACTCCTCTTAGATGGGGTGCAAAGGAGCTTGGTGGAAAGGAGGGCTTATGCAAAGCTCCAAGTTGAGGTCTGGACACTTCGGTGGTCGATGGTTTTGCCGCCGTGCCGATGTCTCCTCCTCGCCGCTCCTCTCCTGCCCACGTCCAAAACCAGCAGCCTTCTCCTCTGTCCTCCCGACGGAGACGGCGGTTATGGTCGCGGCGCTGTCGTGGATCGGCCGGTGGGTGGCAGGATCCACCCCCATGCTCAGCAGCTTCTTCCTGATGTGCGTGTTCCAGTAGTTCTTGATCTCGTTGTCCGTTCTCCCCGGTAACTTTCCGGCGATCAGAGACCATCTGTTCCATGTGAAGGCAACAGGTAGTCAGCCTCCGCTGCGTGGCATCAGAGCTGAGGAGAGTCGGACTTACTTGTTACCGAGAAGGCTGTGGAGCTTGATGATGAGCTCGTCCTCCTCCTCGGTGAAGTTTCCACGCTTGAGGTCGGGGCGAAGGTAGTTGATCCACCGGAGGCGGCAGCTCTTGCCGCAGCGGAGAAGACCGGCGGCCTTCGGGACCGAGCGCCAGCAGCCCTCGCCGTGAGCTCGGATGTACGCGATGAGGCGGTCGTCTTCCTCCTTGGTCCAGGCTCCCTTGTTGGTGTGCGCTCTCTCGCAGCACGGAGACCTTCCCATGACCCTCCGGTGGTCTTCTGCTGACTTCAACCTCTTGGCCGCAACGAGAGTTTGGGTGTTGTGTGTGGGTTGGGGGGAAAGTGAAATAGGAAGGTATAAGTAATATAGAGGAGTTTGACTTTGACTTTTACGTCTTCCTCATGTAATGTGCATATATTTTGTATAAGAATACATATAATGTTATCGGGATTATATTTTGCATAAGAATGCGTACAATGTCATCGGAATATGCATTCATAGTATTGGCAAAATATAAAAGAGAATTAATTATTGATTTTAAGTTAGTTTTAGATAACAATTTATGAGATTGAAAAGTGCAAATTCATTGGTAAAATGAGTAGAGAGTTTTATATCTCGAGGGTTCTTATACGGTAGATGGGATGATTAAGAGATTTCTAAAACGAATCATTTTGGGTACAGTTCGAAGATCATGACACTATGAGTCGAGATTGTTGACATAGACATTGATGTATTAGCGATATATAGATTAACTTGATTTGATGAGATAATGATATAGCTGTCCACATCCAAAGTTTGTCTAACGTGATGCTAAAAACAATGGCAAAAAAATTAAAAAGTCTAGATAACATTATATCAAATCTTCCAACTCTCGGATGCTTTTAGGGGAATGTCTTCAACGTCGGAGACTGTCGATCTTTCCTCCAAGGCCAGGGATGTCAAACAATTGATATGGCACACGATTGGGAGTATACCATCCAAATACTTCAAATAGAGTGAATTTATTATTGACATAAGTATTGATAGGAAAAGTGATAATGTAAATATTATACTGCTGATTCACATAGTCATGGCTCGTGTCCCTTCCCCTGTAGCTCATGTTCGTCTTGATCCCTGGGGGCCTCATAAGCCGATCATATGAAGTATTAATTCCCAATTGAGAAACTCATTTTCTTAGTTTTTCCTCTCATTTGGGTTACTAGTCGCAAGCGACCTATTATTCTCATCAACCATGATTACGAGAAGACTTGTATGCCCGATTGTAAAGAGCATTAATCCAAGGTGTTGTGGCCTAGTTCTCCTTTCCGGATATCTAATACTAGATACCATCTCCTGCTTATCCTAGATAAAATTATAGTCCTAACAAACGATGATTTTGCGATCATTCTTTCTTGATGCACCCTTAAAGAGATGTGCTTTCTAATCGTCGACATAAATAAGCCTCTAGATAATGTGAGAAACTTTTTGACCAGTGATCGATAACCCTCCATCGGTTGCTCATATATAAAAGTCAACCTCAAAGCCTAAAGAGATAAGATTTTTACTACTATTATTACCCTACTAATTTTACCATCGAAGGGGTCGAGTCAGGAACATTCTTCTGATACTAATTACTTATATAGAGACCTTGACGAAGTTAAGATGATGTACTTTGGGGCAATACCAAACCCACTTCTGGCGAGCAAGCAGACCTCGAGGCTAGGTCAATCGATGTCTTTTCACTTAAATTTTCTCATACAATCTCTTATGGGTCTCTTGAACGATTTTATACATTTGGGACTAGACTAAAATAAACTATAATGACCCCATGATTAATTAATGAAATCTACACAACAACAGATATAAATATAATTTAGCAGTTTGATTACTTTGTCTGATGCGACTCCATTAAAGAAATTTTTAATTGCTAGCTTACCTTATTTGGATGATTAATTGTTCACTGTACACCCCCATATATGACATATGTTGGGGGTCTCTCATGTGAGATATTGCCTCTTCGTAAGATACCTTTCTTTTAAGAGATAGATAGGGACCCACATAACTACTCATTTATTTTTTTTTTTGACAAATCATTTATCTTGTGATTGAATGTTGCCCCCAAATAATTCTATATGCTTCTACCTATCTAGATTTTGAAATTAAATTTAATGATGTCTGGGGAAGAGGATACATCATATCAAATTAATGCCATTAGAATTCAAGAGCAAGCAAAGTGCAGAAAGCAAGATGCTTATTTATATAACAAATGATAAATAATAATTTTATTCACATACTAAGTTCCACCAACTTTGTTGTATTCTTCTAATTTGTCTTAGGATGCATGCTCTTGTAATTAGCAATTTATATATATTTTAAATGAAAAATTAGGTTTAAATGTGTTGCTTTCACTTTTGTATGTTACATATTTTGTTGATAACATATTATGTTATAATTATAAAAATTTATTCATTATGTTCATTGTAATCAACTTGTAAGTACTTAACATTTATTAAAAAAAAAGCAATTGCACATCATAATTCTTATTTATTTTTTCCTAAAAAAATATGTTATAAAATTTAATAAATACAATAATTATTTAGTTGATTATATAATTAGATATGACATTAACAGTTATATGCATGTATCTTTAGAACTATGCCATATATTTTATAAACTTTTATTTTTAATCTTTTATCTTTATTCTGTGCTTGATATTTATTTAATATTTTTATAAATAATAAGTGACGAAGATAAATTTTGAGCTCAGTGTCTTGCAACAAATTGTCAAAGTCTTTACTAACTATGATACTTAGTAATTTCAGTACAAAATTGAAATATTTATTTAACATATACTAACATATCGCATTTGCATATTATTAGAAACATAAATTTAAGTGGAAAATATAAACAAATTTATGACCTTTTTAGTATAATGATCATTATTTATTTATTATGTATTTCAATTAAGGTTCGTGAATCGTAGATGAAATAATTTGCCATTATATTTTTTATTTTTAGTTAAAATTCGTGAACCGAAGATGAATCATTATGATAAGTCACGAAAAAGTAATTTACTTTAAATTTTCAGTCAATGTGAAAAAAAAAAGAAGAAGGATCCATCTTAGTTTTGAAAATAATGAACTTAGAAAGCTAAAAAAAAATGAAAAAAAAATACACACATGGATAGCTATGTAAACGAGATTTACACAAAACATGTGTTTAATTAGCTTGATTTGCTTAAGCCACGTTAATGTTTGCAACGCCTTTAGATGTGTTCAAGACTACGTGGACTTCTCGACACAACCTAATGGATCAAACTATAAGCCTCATAATTAAACCATGTGATTTACTATTATCACAAAATATCTATAAGAAATGAGATGGTCGCAACGTGGACGCTTTGTTGAGATGCTTCTTGGCTAAGTTACCTACAAGATAGCCGCCTTATGTACCTTTTTTTCGGATTTTTATATTTTTTTTCGAAGGATAAATGGACATTTTCTCAAGTTACCTTTTTTTTTTGAAATGGCCACATCATACATATTTTTTCGAGATGCTTTTTTTTAGCAAAAAAAAAAAAACGATGTTTTCCTTGAGAAATCATCCAAGAAAAATGATATTTTATCAAAAGATTTTTCCTATTAATATTTTTATCGAATGACATCCCCATGTTCAATTGGGGTATTTCTTTTCTAATATTTTCAGGCTTTTACTGTTATAAAAAATTAATTTTGATATTAAGTATCATAATTTTTTTAAAAATAAATAAATATTAATCATCTTTTAAGTTATTCTGTGAAATCTTGAGCTGATTTAATGAAAGTTGATTAAGTTACATTCATTCAAAATTGAGCTAGATTATATTTGATTATTTTAATTTTAGTAATTAATCATTATATTTTTTAAAAAAAATTAATATTAATCATAAAAATTTAAATTGATTTGATAAAAATTAATCAAATTACACTCGAAATTAAATTAAGTTCTATTCGGACTACACTAATTTATATTAAATTTAATTATTTTTTTATTTTTATAAAAAAAATATTTTTAGATTTAATTGAATATGGGACTTCATCAGATAAAAAATTAATATGCGGTTTTTTGGGACAAATACCTAATAAAAATCATTTAAACGTGTGTCACAATTCACAAAGCTCCAACAAGAGCGAAACCTGCAAATAATGGGTGCCATAACGCTGTTAATGTCCCCCTCCGTTTGGCTTCTCCATGGCTTGCAACGTGGCGCACATCGAGGGGACGAGAACGGCGGTTGCAGGACGGTGCTCGTCTTAAACCGTCTTTCGTATCTCCAGTCGTGCCACTTCGCCTTGCCATTGCTTCCCTCGGCCCCTCTCTCTCTCTCTCTCTCTCTCTCCATTACCTACCCTAAATGGACCTGCGAGAAATCCACCGCGACGAAGACAAGGATGACGAGGACAACGTCGAGGCCGACTCCGCCACCGATATCTACTTCGACGCCCTCGATTCCTTCGTCGAGTCTGACGACGACGGCGAAATTTTCTTCGATTTGCCCCCGTCTCTCCTCCTCGATTCGGCCTCCACCCCCCTCGACGTTTCGCCTTCATCAGCATCGACCCTCCGCCGGCGTCGCCAGCCGCCCCCCGAGGGAACCGCCCCCGCCCCTGAAGCGAACTTGGATTGCCCCGCTGACAGGCAGCCGAAGATTGAGCTCAATATGAAGCGACGGGTATTGGGTTCGGATTCTACGGCTTCTTCTGCTATCACCTCGGATCAGGTTAGTGCCGGAGGACGAGATGGACGCCCGGGCGTTTCTAGGGAATCGGGAGCGACGAGCCGTGCCCGTGATAGCGAGGTAGCAGCGGCTGACGCAGGATCGGTGCCACCCTGGTGCATCTTGGAGTTTTCAGCTGATCTGGTGATCAAGGCCGTCTTCTTTCAGATGACTTTGTTGGTCAGCTTCGTCAAGACAACCTTTTGGTTGTTTCATTGCTCTTTCTTATGCGTCATAGATCCTCTCGGCACTCTTTACCGAGCAAGGGATGGGGCAAAGGCAAGGGTTTCGGAAGCATTTAAGAGTTTGTACGAGAAAGTTCTCCCTTTGATGTTCGGAAGATTAATTAGACAGCGGGAAACGTGGAAATTGGTGGCGATGTTGGCATGGGGGTTCTTCTGGTCTCTCTATGTCTGTGTCTTGCTGTTTGGGATTTTGGCAGCCTCTTTCTTAGGAGCGAGTCTGATCATGAGGCGGGTGGTGGAAGAGCCCATACAGATGACCGAGGAATTGAGTTTTGATTACACAAAAACCAGCCCGGAAGCTCTTGTGCCAATAGTTCCTTGCGTTGGTTGCTTGGTTTCCAGCAAAGAGTTCAGCATTGTGACCCATGAATTTCGGCGGCTGGTGCCTCCAAATCAAAAGCTGCATCTTACCATTTCATTGACTCTGCCAGAATCGGATTACAACAGAAATCTTGGGGTCTTTCAGGTATGTATTTTGAACAATGGAGGCATATGTCTCAGAAATTGGATATTTTTTTCACGTTCGCGTGATGTATCATTATGTCATGTCAGCTAATTTTATATTCTTTTTTAGATTGTTTTGACAATTCTGCGTTTTGAAGATGTGATTTAATCCGGGAAATTTAGTTCCCAGGGGAATGACCACTTGCCTATTTTTGGTTCAAAATGAGGTTACTGCAGAATATGAGAGGTGAAGTTCCAAAATGAAGATATGCCACTTTTCACTTTGAGGCAGTGCTGATGATGCTGATTTCTGAAATATGTAGGAAGAGAAGCTCCATACCCCATTCACTTCCCTAAAACCCAAAACACTCTTAGTTTCACTTGATTAGTTTCCTTGAATCAAGCCATTTTTCTGCGATCTATACACTCCTTGGAAAGTTGGATTAAATGTGAATATATGAACTTGTACGACTCTAGACTTTGGGTCAAAGTGAGCTATAATATAGACAGCGCTTGGTCAAATTCGGGCCTGTTTAGTAAATTGAATTTACTCCTTGAGATAGGACCCAATAAAATACTTGTTTAGGCACCCACTTAAAATTGCACCCTCTCATTCAGAATTGCGTAATTTTAAAGCTCGTGCTTCCCATTTGATTTTTCTTTTCTGATACTATAAATCTGGAATTTGTGGTGGTAGTTTGGACTTATAATTTGCCATATGTTCTTAGAGTTGCATTGAGCTCATTGAAAGCTAAAACTAGAATGCTCTCTAGTGTAGATGTACTCGATAGTAATTTTGTTATTGGTTTAAGTGATTTGTTTTTTCTTATATGTATGAACTGTTTGTCAGTATGAAGCGTATTACGTTCCTCTAAACATGCTTAAAATGTTTGATGTTATATTCTTTTATGATATATTTTGCCACATCCGAATGTTACATTGGTTCAGTTGGCATTATCTCCTCCAGTGCCAAGCAATTAAAAGGAAGGTAAAAGAGAGAAATCAGCTATATGCTTGTCATAAAAGGTGCCATAAGTGCTGTTTATCTTTTCCTATTTTATTTTTCAGTTTGTCTTTTGCAATGTTTTCCACATTTTATGTCTTCACAAACTTGTACTGTGAGATTTTGTAAGGAATTCTGGTGGAACTCTTGCTTCCTCATTTCTGCAACTCGATGTGCTTGGTCATTATAATTTATATTGACTTGATCACATTCATATGACATTTATTCAAGAAAGGTTGGATCTTGTTACACTCTGCCTAGATCAGGCCAGTTTATAGTTTCCATTTGCAGTGGAGCTTAAACCTAATCATTTCACATGGTTAATGTTCTAATGTGTTTAACACCTTCATGTGATTTTTTCGGTACAGGTCAGGGTGGAACTTCTAACTATAGATGGCAACATCACATCCAGTTCACGTCAACCATGCATACTTCGCTTCAAGAGCTCTCACATTCGCTTCGTAGAGACTTTCCTTAAATCCATGTTTCTGTTAGCAGGCTATTCTTCTGAAACACAGGTTCTGAGTTTAAGAATGAGAGGCCTTACTGAAGGAACTAAACCAACCATATGCGTAAGGGTCACACTAGAGCAGAGAGCAGAGTTTAGGCCTGGTGCTGGTATCCCTGAAATTTATTCTGCATCTATGAAACTTGAGGCTGAGCTTCCTTTCTTTAAGAGGATGATATGGAACTGGAGGAAGACTGTCTTCATCTGGACCAGTATGATGTTATTTATCATGCAGTTGCTGATTCTTCTTGTATGTTGCAGACCTGTTATATTTCCC
This sequence comes from Musa beccarii, assembly GCA_024322285.1. NCBI lineage: Eukaryota > Viridiplantae > Streptophyta > Magnoliopsida > Zingiberales > Musaceae > Musa > Musa beccarii. Next base: position 51,688,887 of record CM044397.1, on the reverse strand, counting down.
AGGGGAAGATCTAATGGTGGTACTCCTAGGACACCATAGTACGCGAACTTTATAATCATAATTGTGAGAGTAATAATCTTTCTGCTGGATTTATTGTGACTTTTATGGCTGCTGGATATAATGGTTATTTTCAGATTTCATCTGATAATAGTCATGATGTACACTTTGAGTTTGTTCAACACTTTTGATCACTCAGTGGCATCCGGTATGTTTTCCAATTTCTGAGGCACAATAGAAACATGAACAATGTTTTGTATTATAAATTTTATTTTCTGTACAATTTAACAAAGTATTTCTGCTGAGAAGGACAAGAATCTAGTGTTATACAAACATATTGAGTTGAAGAATACTTATGTGTGCAAATTTAAGGTGTTTGTAGGTTAACTAATCCTGTTGGTTAGCGACTAAGTGACTAACTGAATGAATATTTTGAATAGGGTCTTTCTATTTATGTTGTTATAAGTATTTAACAAGTGAGGCAAGAATGAGACAACAATTTATTGAATTACCTTTCATTTGTTGACAATAATACAGTAAAATATATACCTCAAACAAATGAAGCTGTTGCCTAGTAGATTTAATGGTATGCTCAAGTGTTGCCTTTATCAAACATTTTTGCCAATTGGACATGGAGAAGAAACCTTTCAAGATATGAACTAAAAGACTGTACTAATAGATCAACGCTTTATTGCATGAAAAAAGACATAACAAGCATGAGAATGAGCCTTAAATGTTAATGAGCATGTCTGTTTATAGGTATAATAATGCTTGAATCTCCTAATTTAAGATGACTGTAAACTGGCTAGAAATTTGCATCTAAGTTAAAATCCTTCTAAAAGTGACCCTGATATTTTTTGTTTCTTAGCCCAGTCAACCTTATTTAGGCCCCAAACAAGGGTAATGCCAGGACCAGTTGGTAGCCAAACTGTTGTGGCATCAGTACGAACCCAACTTATTATCACTCGGTACAATTGTTATTGCTCAGACCAAAGAGAAGGAAGAAGAGAGGAGGAGGAGGTGGCAGTAGTGAGACAGCTTGGTGGAGGGAAGAAAGCGAGCATGTGTGGGAGAGAGAAAGAAAGAGTGCAAGAGAGAAAAATAGGACAAAATATTAAAAAATTGAAAAATTGATAGTGGTAACCATTTAGGACAATCTGATGTTGGTCTGCTTATTACCCAGTATGCCTGATACAATGAACTTACCAGGTAGTATAGGCTGTACCAAACCTAACCAGGTGAAATTGCCCAGTCTGTGTCCTGGTTGGTCATGGGACTGATATATTTAATGATTTGATCATCCATAAGGATTGTTCATGTGGATGAGGATTTTGGCTAAAACTTTCTTTTGATATAAATTTGAATAAGTATCATTTTGATCATTTTCTAATTCTTCCTACATTTCCCAATCCATTTTTCTAGGCTATTTACGATAATGATGATGACCAATTAAAGTCCCTGTTGTGTCTGGTTAGGATAGACTTAGGTGAGTTAGATGGTTAGATGTGTTGAGTGTTAGGACTCACATGGTAAGTACTTTTCCTTTCAGTTCATCTGGCCCCAAGGTGACACATTGATATCTCTAATCTAAAACATGATATAAATTGAGAATATGGCATCTTGATATTCATATCAGGATGGTATACTTGAGTTTCAACTTCTTTACCATTCCAATTGCAATTAATTGTCATGGTGTCAAAAGTGCTGGATCAAGTTTAGTGTCTCAAACACTATACCTAGAATAACAATAACCTTTTCATATATGTAATGGATCTTGATACATTTCATTTTTAGAAGTTGATGTGTACATTTATGCATCTGGAGGTGTTTGACCACCTAGTCTATCACTCTGGTAAACTTTGCATGGCTTGATGATATTTTATTATAGACAAATTTGTTTGCAAATGCCCACATTTATGAATGTGTTAACCTGGTTGCATATAGATCAGTAACCAAGATTTCAAATCTTAGTCTGATTCCAGTGTCAATCATTGGTGAACCCATACAGTGCCAGTATGGTTGCATGTATTGTGTCTTGGTATGCACTTGTGCCGGTCTGTCACGAACGGTCGTCGCACACTCGCAGCAACTTCGTTCAACGTATCATTCGTTGCTTTCTCATGTTTGTACATATCCTTGGCAGCCTGTTTTGCCATACTTTTGGTGTGTTTCCCATGTAAAAATGTAAGAAACAGCAGGTTGCAGCGCTGCAGAACGATCGCTCGCTGCATCTGCCCAAAGACCCCAAAATGGCTCCGTTTTCGCGTGCTGCGGGCTGATTTCTGCAACCCGCTGTCCCGTGCGAAACATCAGCCATCTCAGCACCCTGGAACCCCCCAGGTGGCGCATGGCTGGATGGGGCTTCGGTATATTGTTGGGCGTTGAACACTTTCACAAGTTTGCACGTCAACTTGATGGAAACTTGCCTTCGCGCCCGGCACCCGGAGAGTAGTTGTTTGCGGACTTGCAGCTGCTCATTCACCCTTCTAAAGTCCTTGTTTTCCTCCTCCCTTTCTCTGTGTTCCTACACTCTAAGTGCTCGCTCAATTGCTTGTAAAGCTTCCCTCTTTGCGAGACGTCGGGACTTGTTCGCCGCTCGTTTCAAAACTAATCAACTTCTCTTTTTACAGGTCCTACAGGACCTGCACGAGGTTGCAGCATGGCTGACCCTTTGCGGACGCGTATGTCGCAAGGGCGCCTCAAGACTTAGGCAAATCCAAGCTAAGTCTGATCGTAGTAGGCACAAAGGTGATTTTTGACTTAGGCATCTCCAGCTAAGTCTGTGGCTTGTCGCAAGGGTGCCTCACCACTTAGACAATTCTAGCTAAGTGTGTGATAGGTCATTATGGATCTGGCTAGAGAGGAGTATGGTGAAGTAGGCGAGGGGGGAGGAAGATGATTCTACATTAGTGAACAAGTTTCAATAACATGTTTACAACATTGACTTGGCATAATGGTTTTCTTAGTAATATCACACATTGCACTTGCATCCTGAAATTGCCGGACCATCTGCTGTCCAAGCATCTCTTCATGTGAAATATATCATCCTGTTACTTGTTGCAGGTAATACTACTTTCGGTGAATGACTTTCAACATGGTTACATTATTGACTTTGCATAATGTGTTTCTGAATTTTCATAGTAGGTTGAAACACAAACTGCATTTGCATTCTAAAATTGCTGAATTATGTCTTGTGCAAACATCCGCTTCATGTAAGATTTTTCATCTTGTTACTTGTTGATGGTGAACAATTCTCAATAACATGTTTACATCATTGACTTTGCATAAGGTTTTTTCTAATTTTCATAGTAGGATATAACACATGTTGCATTTGCATTCTATATTTGCTGAACTATCTATTGAACAAGCATCTCTTCATGTAAAATTTATCATTCTGTTACTTGTTGCTGGCAATGCTACTTTGAATGAACAACTTTCAGTAACATGTTTTCATCATTAAATTTGCATTATGGTCTACTGAAGTTTTCATAGTAGGTTGTAACACACATCGGACTTGTATTCTGAAATTGCTTAACAGTCTGTTACGCAAGCACCTCTTTATGTAAATTTTGTCATCCTTTTACTTGTTGCAGGTGTAACATCTTTACGTCATTGATGTTGCATATTAGTAGGTTATAACACATTCATTTGCATTGTAAAATTGCTGAATCTTGTGCCATTATCACTTTATGTAAAATTTATCATCCTGTTGTTGCAGGCAGAGTGGCATACTACTTCACCGAAACAACTAATATCATGTTTACATCATTAATTTGCATAATACTTTTCTGAATTTTTGTAGTAGGCTAAGTGTACAAATCTAGTTAAGGAGATGCTGCGGTGTTTTCTTTGCACTGCAGGTGGCATGGTATCATTTGCAGGTCGGAAAGGGCACAAAGTAGTCATCCACAAGTCTTCTTAATGGTAAAGGAGTTCAACAAGGGGATGCAAGAATGCTGCTGCTTGTTATGATAATGCCCTTCTTCAGCAAGATCGGCTTAACAGGCTTGCCAACTGTCTTCCCTTTCATTAATCATGTGATGATATCTTGCTCCTTTTTGTTTGAGCCACCACAAGTAAACTTTTCACACATCTAAGCTTGTAATGTTGTGGGTCTTTTTGAAACTGTAATTTAAATGGTCACTTAAGCTGTCAAATGGTGGAATCAGATATTCATCTTCAATTGCTGAGAGATTTTTGCATGTTTCTTTACATGTTAAAGTGTCGCCTTTTGACTACCAAGTTATGTTGTTGAAATTTTTTGCATTTGTTTGATTTAGAGATTCATATGTTCATTGTTTCAAGCTTCAATTCCATCAATTTGAGCAAGTCTGATCATAGGCAGAGGAGGGGGATGAAGTTGGAGTAAAAATGGGGTGGGGAGTGAAGGATAGGAGCTCATTTATGTAGGAAGAAAATTTAGGTCAACACAAAAAGATTATAGAAATTGCAAAACTAGAAGAAAATAAATGCATGTTCGCTTACATAAACATATTTATTGAGAGGGGATTTTTATATCTTACTGGCCTTGGCTACATGAAAGGAACAAGAATTATCACAATGGCCAAACAACCTTGTAATATCAATTCAAAAAGTAACATTATACAAGTAGAAGCACAATCCCCATTGTTTGAGAAACGACCGTCTATTTCTAGCTCAGAATGCAAATGTTATAGAAGCACATATACAGGGAGAAGAATGATGCAACTCATATATTACTAGATCAACGGCTTTGTCCGAGTTCTCCTCAATTAGGACAACAGTGATGTACCGAGCGAACACTGTAGTTTTAGAGGTTTTCTAGCTTTGAGTTAGTCATCGTGTAAAAGTAAAAATATAAAGAAATAAACTATCTAAATAAACATTTTAGAGGTTTTCTAGCTTCGCGGTGTTAGTCATCGTGTAAAAGTAAAACTATCAAGAAATAAACTATCTAAATAAATATTTTAGAAGTTTTCTAGCTTCGCAGAGTGGTACAAAATGTCAACCAACATAGCACCCATGAGCTACCCGAATAATACATAACTAGATGGGCCTTTGGAGTAGTGTTTAGGGTTACTTCACTGGATTGTTTTGCAACAGTGTCATGTGGGCACTCGTGGGACTTTTGGTTGCGGTGAACCACTTTAGACTATTTGTCACATGACCGTTCAAAAATTGCAAAGTATATGTTTGTAATTTGTATTGTCTATCAAGTGTTTGTTAAATCGTTGCTTGTGGATCTCGAGTTAAATGTTTTTTCTAATTAATTTTTTTCTTTCGTAGGTCCTTAAGGGACCATAAGAGGTTTCAGGGAAGCTGACCTTTTGTGGACTAACACATAATAATGTCGCACAAGTTAGGCAAAACCAGCTAAATTTGTGATAGATGATATCAGAGTAGGATAAGAACACTTAGAAATATTTGGCATGCAAATATGAGGGACATAGTGGGGCTACAGTGAGGGTAACCAGCATGCATGACCATTTGAGAGAAACGAGTGTTGAGATGTAGTGAATGGAGTCACTCAAAGAAGTAGGCATTTGAGATTAACATTCAGAGAAATAGTCAACCCTTTACACTAGAGGCACCACGAGGATAAGCAAATTGGGAAGAACGCGTAGAGCACAAAGGTCAGAATGACTAACTTTAAGCTATGGCTCGATGTTGGCAACCAAATTTGATGGTGCTCAAGGTAACCGACGTGCTTGGTAAAAGATAAGACCGTGCAAGGTAGTTTGAATTGCTCAATGACTGAAAGAGTTATGCAAAGCTTATATAGAAAAAGAGAATTGTTAACTCGAAGAATTCGGTACTCATACAAGAGTATGTATATGAAGGATGGACTATCCTGGCCATCCTAAGATGATTGAAACTCGACAACATGAAGCATTGAAACTTTCTCTTAAGTATGGAAAGGATACTTTAGTAGGAGGCTGAAGTGTATAACGAGTTTAGCATACTAATAAGCCTTGAGAGGTGCAACGAGGCTTATATCGGTGAAAAATCATAATCTAGCATGTGCATTCACGGGGACGGAATATTGCACAATTTGTTTAGTAAGATGGAGTAGTCCAAGGGGATGTTGGCCTTTGAAACTTCTAGAGGGAAGGATGTGAAGAGAGAAGTTGCTCCAAAAGAATAGATATCCAAGAGAGATAAGTCTCAATTCTCCAAATGGACTGCACATGCTGAGGAGGGGTACCTTAAAACAATAACTTCACAAAGTTCAATGAACTAAGTAAGCAACGAAGAGTTAATCATATGATCTTGCATGAAGTGATACATTAGTGGACGCACTACAAAATCAAGTGAGAGAGTGACTTAAGACAATACCAAATGAAGGCATACTTAAAGTCGATGTAGAGATCTGACTCAAATGAGGGGTGATCCGTTTAATGATGAGTGCAAGGGCTACCATCAACTCAATGCAAATCGAGGAGCATAGTAACTTAGGTAGAACTTAGTGAAATGCTTAAACCACATGAAAAGAGTCGATGTAGAAGATGAAACATGGAATTGAGGCACAAAACTTTTCCTGGACAGAGGTCAAGTATATAAACTCTTGCAGAGAAAAGAGCGGGAACATATCATTCCATGAGTCTATTATTCTGATAGAGCGGACTCAACCTGCATGGTGTTAAAATCGAAGGGAGCTTCAAGGCATATGTACTTTATCTCGACAAAGCATTTAATGGAGGAACTAAAGTGTCACAACTTGCGAAGATGAAGTTAGGGTCAAAAGGCCTTAGCATGAGGTAAGAGGATGCAAAAGCGAGTATTCTTAAAGAATATGTCATAGCGCTACCATTTGAATTGCTATGAAGCAAGTGATGCATAGCAAAGATTGTGCTAGATGGCAAAGACTCAGGATTCAGACAATGGTTCACCAATTTTAATGTAGTTGGTGGTCTTCAAGAACTTCTATATGACATATTGTCTTAGAGCTATGCTTCATGTGGGTGTGACCCGAGAGCAAGTGGACAAATGTCAATTACTAAAAGAACAAATATAATCGAAGGTGATAGAGGCTATGCAATATATTGATAAAGGCCACACATAGAGAGATCATAGTCTGAGTTCAACCCACAAAGATCAGAATGCAATGGAGATGTCACCAAGAGGTAGCATGGTGTAACTGATCATAATGGAACAATTTGAAGCAATGTGACATATGAGAGAAGTCCTATGAGAGACTAGATCATATAGTGGTATGATCAGAAGTTATTAGAAGCTCCACTTCGGTGAACAACATGACACAAAAGGCTATGGATTCAAGGAGTGAATGCCATGATACCATAGAGGCGGGTGTTCTATGTATGCATCAAATTTTGTATTAAATGTAAGTTTTTACAATCAGCATATGGGAGCTATGTACCATTAAGGGGGAATACCAAGTAAAGTACTAGTGAGTCCTATGAGGGAAATTGATCATACAAAGGTATAATCAGAGTAGTTAGAGAGTTAGATTGCTTCAGAGCTCATATTCGTTTAAGGGAGCTTGGCAAGTCAGAGGACAAAACTGAGTAAGCAAACGTTACTACCAAGAATGCAAAGGAACACAGAATCAACGTGAGCCCTACAACATGATGATAGAGGCCATGCATATGAGTTGTACTCTATCTTTTCATCGACTAAGAAAAATTGCTCGAAGTACATAGAAGTGTTAAAGCAAGCGATTGAGAGGGCCGAGGAAGTGACGATGAGTCTAGTGGAACTCAACTATCTAAAACTAAGCATCGGTTAGAATGAAGGTAGACTTAGAGAAGTGTTACAGTACCATAGAAGCATATCTATCAATCATAAAGAAAGAGACACAGATGTGAGGTGAATGATAGTAAGGCCATAGGTATGGCAGTACCATGGTACCATTAAGGTGGTACCATGGTGTCACGGACTTAGCTGGTTTTGCCTAAGCCGTGCGGCACCAATGTATTACATGAAAGTCACCTACCCAAATCTCCTAATCCCTTAGGAACTACAAAGAGAAGACGGAGACAGAAAGCGCTTACACGGGATCCGCAAGCCACTCTTTTAGTAAACACTTTATAGCCAATGCACATTCCAACAATGGATATCACAAGCTCAGAACAGTTGCACAACAAAGGTATAAAATTGGTCCACTACAGACCGAATTCTATTACAAGTATTCCCTCGACGCGTACTTTATGTACAAGCCTACAATGGCAGTCAAACTCACTCAAATAGGGCATTTTGCCTTTGGCAAGCCCTTTACAAGCTTTACAAGTGACAACCAACCAAAAGGGACACGGACAAGCACAAGCATTACACCGAACAAGCCGTTTACAATTTTGTCCGTGACATTCTCCCCCACTTATTCCTTCGACGTCCTCGTCGAAGCCTTTGCTGACGCTGCAACTTCTTTTCTTTGTTGGATCTTCGATCTTCGCTCCTAACTGCGATGCCTCTTGGCTCCCATTTGTTCTCGGTTGTTGTTGTTGAGTCGTCGAACTTTAATCCGCCATCTTTGCTTCAACTCGCCATGACTCGACTTTAGTGTGGGGTTGGCGAGTTGTCTTGATCCTTCTTTGGTTCTTGCGGATTCATCGATGAAGGTAAAAGACCATCATTGATATCGCCGATCTTGAAATTCTCCTTGTCTCTTGAACCGGATAGATGCTTGTTGGAGCTTTAACGAGCATCGCCTCAACCTTTGAAATTTTTAAGTCCTTCCTCATAAAATTTGCCCATCGAATCTTCTTCCACTTAATTGTCTTGAAGGGTCTTCAAATCTGCGAGCTCATCTATTTGGATAACTAAGAGAGCTGGGAGATGCTGGAGTTCCGCCCATTCTCTTGGGAGTTGAGAAGGTAAAGGTTACTTGTCTTCGCCCCTCCTCGAGTTTGTACTTCGTGCGTCGAAATGTTCTTTGGACTTCTTTGCTCTTAGCTCACACTTCCGGCACTTGAAGTGTTTGCAATCCTTCCGAGTCGACCATCGGATTCACCTTCTCATTGCCATTGAACTTCGGAATGCAAGAAGTTATCACTCCAACTTGGAGTAAGTCTCCGATAAGATTTGGTCGCCTTTGGGGTTGTACCGCCTTCTCCATCATTTCATGCCGACTCCTTTGAGTAGCAAAGGTACAAGCCACAGTGCTTCGATCCTTGGTCATGCACTCTTGCATCGACCGAAGTCCTTCACTCACGGCTATCTTGATGGAAAGTGCATGACATCGGTCTTACGAAGTTCTCGGCTTCGCCCTTGGCCTTGTCTTGGTACATGGAGTTTGCCAATGCATTCTCCTCCTCCACGGCCCATATCACGACCAAGTGCTCTCCTCTAAGAGTAAGGGATTGATGACTCCCGGAAGTCCCGCCTCGGCGGTACCATGGCTCGCGGCGCCAATGGCACTACTATCCGTTGTCTCGCATCATCCCTTCTTCGTGATCGGTAGATCTGCCTCTGTGACATTGTGACACTTCTCTGAGTTCACCTTCAATCTAACCATGAATATTGGGTAGCCGAGTCCCATTGGACTCGTCATTGCTTCCACGCCCTATTCCGAGGCCCCACTTCAACACCTCTGTGTCTCTCGATTCAGCTTAGTCGATGGAAAAAGCAGATTGCAACTCCCATGTGTGGCCACCGCCACTCATGTTGTAGGACTTGCACCATTTCTGTTCTCCTTAGCTTCATTGGCTGCAATGTTAAACACTCGGCCTTGTCCTCGACTTGCTTAGGGCTCCCTTAGCGAAAGTGAGCTCAAAGTAGTTCCACTCTTCAAAGCTCCGATCATACCTCGGCATGATCCGGTCCCCACATGGGACTCACTGGTACTTGCATCTGAACTTCTTCCTCGACGAGGCCACGGCCCCATAGGCGATGTCCAAGGCTTCCATTCAATGCAACATTCGGTGCACGCACGGAAGACCCGCCTCTGCAACCATGGCATTCAACTGCTTGAATCCATAGCTCTTCTTACCGTCGTGTTGTCACCAACTTGGAGCTCCTTGTCGCGCTCCCGGTCATATCTCCAGATGACCATGTCCCTCAACGTCTTGTGTGTGTCGTCTTGCCACGAACTATTCCACCCCGATCCCTGCATCATGTCGCCTCCTGGTGACATCTCCTTGCATTCGATCCTGTGGTATGAACTCGAATGCGATATCTCCATGTGTGGACTCTGCCAACACATCGCAGGGCCTTCGCCATCTTCGATTACGTTCGATCTGTGGCAATCGACCTTCGTCCCACCCACTCTCGGGTTACACTCGGGCGAAGCCTAGCTCTAGACAATCCATCGCCTAGCAGCTCTCACGAAGTCCCCGGACTTCGCTGAAATAGGTGCACCATTATGCGGATCCCGGGACTCTGCCTCTACCCGACAATCTCCATTGCGCACCGCTTTCCTCATGGCAACTTGAATAGCAACAACTGTGGCATATTCTTCAAGAGTAGACTGTCTCTGCATCCTCTTGCCCCGTGCTAAGGCCTTTTGACACCAACTTTGCCTCAGTAAACTGCGTCACCTTAGAATCTCCACCAAGTGCTTCATCGAGATAAAAGATGTATGTGCCTCGAAGCTCCCTTCGTCTTTGGCACCATGCAAGATGAGTTTGCTCCATCTGAATATGAAACCCATGGAACGACATGATCCGATTCTTGCCTCGGCAAGAGTCCATGTCCTTGACCTCGTGTAAGAAAAGCACCAAGCCTCCGCTCCATGTTCCGTCTTCAAAGCCAACTCCCTTCACGCGATTTGGGTACTTCACCAAGTCTTCCCCAAGTTGTTCTGCTTCTCGATTAGCATTGGATTAATGGTGGCCCGCCCACCATTCCACGAGTTAGCCCTCGGTTGAGTCCGAACTCACGGTCGGCTCTTAGTGTGCCTTCACTTTGTGTTGCCCTGGGTTGCTCCCCCACTTGATCTCGCTATGCGTCCACCAACGCATTGCCACTTGCGAGATCATACGATGACTCCTCACCGCTCACTCGATCCCTCGAGCTCTGTCTTGAGGTACTCCTCAACGATTCATTGCACCGTTCACATTCGAGAGCGGGACTTATCCCTCCTGGATATCTGTCCCGTTGGAGCAATATCTCTCTTCGCATCCTTCCCTCTCGGAAGTTTTGGAGACCACCGTCCCCTTGGACTACTCCGCCTTTCTTTGAACAAAACGTGCCCAATTCGCCTTCCAAATGCACTTGCTAGATTGTGACACCTCACCAATCATCGCCTTTGCACCCCTCGGTCTAGCAACATGCTAAATCTGTTGCACACTTCACCATACGAAAGTATCCCAATGTCGAAGAGAAAGTTTCAATGCTCCAACGGACCTTCACCGCCTTGGGGATGGCCATGGACGATCCATCGTCGCGCATGCAAGACCTTGCATGAGTATCGATTCCTTGAGTTTGCAACTTTCCTCACCTCTGTGAGCTTTGCACAACTCTTTCGATCATCGAGCAACCCACGCAACTTGCACGACGGTCTCATCCTTGGCCAAGCACCCGCTTGCCTCGAGCACCGTCAAGTTTGGGTGTCAATGTCGAGCCAACTGCTCGAACTCACCATCCCCACCTTTGTGCGCTCCGCAGCTTGTTGTCCTCGTGGTGCGACAAGGTCCCCACGTTTGCATGCTAAGTGTTTCTAAGTGAGCTTGTCCCGCTCGATACCAAACTTAGTTTTGCAAGCTGCGGCACCAATCGTATCACCGAAAGGTCACCTACCCGAAATCTCCTGCAATCCCTTAGGAACTACAAAAGAGAAGACGGAGAAAGCGCTTCACACGGATCCACAAGCCACTCTTTTAGTAAACACTTTATAGCCAATGCACATTCCAACAATGGATATCACAAGCTCGAGCAGTTGCAAAACAAAGGTATAAAATTGGTCCACTACTGAGGCCGAATTCTATTACAAGTATTCCTCGACGCGTACTTTATGTACAAACCTACAATGGCTGTCAAACTCACTCAAATAGGGCATTTTGCCTTTGGCAAGCCCTTTACAAGCTTTACAAGTGACAACCAACCAAAAGGGACACGGACAAGCACAAGCATTACACCGAACAAGCCGTTTACAATTTTGTCCGTGACAATGGGGAGCCATTGATCCTTTACTCTCATGGAGGGTGAGTGTTTACTTATAAAAGAGGTTGAGGAGGTGGAGAATACAAAGGCAAACTCTAAGTACCAAGACAAGACTAAAAGGCAGAGATCAGGAAATGAAAGGCTAGTGTCAATGGGTTTCTCATCAAATAACCAAAAGTGGGGGACGTCGAGTCGATGCATGAGTGCTCAATCAAAGAACAAAGCATGTAATATATGATGTTATATCTTTTTTGCTTAGAGGAGTATGTGACAGAAATGATAAAAAAGATGGTATAATCTCAGAGGTAACCAAAACTATTAGAGGCTTCCTCTAAGTCGAGGCAAAAATTTACTCTTTTTGGGCAAAACTTCTTGTATTCCAAAAGTTCAATAACAATAAGAAGATATATCACAGTAGCTAACTGAACACAAGGAGTATAAACACTTTAGTTACTTCGGAAGTGTGAATCAAGAGTAGGCAAAAGGCTAGAAACCAACTTGATACATGGAGTATAACCCTCGAGGAGGTGAACAATGTTAAGTAACATTTGTTTTTTCAACTCTTAATAAAGTGATTAAAATCGAGAACCCTAGGTCTCTTATTTATTAAATAGAGGAGCTCTACACATGTTCAAAAATCCTTCAATAGTTATCAAATCCTCACCAATGGTGATTGGTGTTACCGAAAGTAGATTATTTGCTTCATTTCGTAATTGAATGCCAATTGAAAGCAAAAGTGATATAAATCTATTTGGAGGCAACAACTAAGTAGAAGAGGAATCGATGGGCAAATTTCACAGAGAAGGGACATCAAAAACTTCAAAATCTACAAGGTGACGCTTGTTAAAGCTTCAATAGGTATCCATCAAGTTCAAGCGACATGAGACGTTTGAGAAACTAGTGCATAACAAGATATTTTCATTCGTCCGAACGATCCTTAGGAACCAATAAAGATTAGCACAATTCGACCGATCTCACATTAGAGTCAAAGTCATTGTGAGTTAAAGTAATATGACAAATCAAAGTTCAACTACTCAACAACAGCGACAGAAAACAATTAGGAGCCAAGTGGCGTGTTACAATTGGAGCAGAAAATTAAATATTCAACAAAGGCAAGGAGATACAACGTCTGCAAAGGCTTCGACAAGAATATCAAAGAAATTTGGGGGAGTATATCATGGACATAGTTGTAAATAGTGTATTTGATATAATGCTTATGTATGTTCATGTCATTCAGTTTTGTTCATATTGGTTGACTTATATGATCGTTTCAGGTTTATAAGCACAGTTGTGTATAGTCACCACACAAGATAAAACTACCCAAAAACATATCATCCAACTAGCCATTTTAGGGATTTTCTAGCTCCAACACAACACCTAGGAGCTACCCGAGTAGCACAAACTTTAGGATAGTGTATAAAGTTGGTTCGTTCTCTTATTCCACAACAATGTCATGTGAACACTTGTGAAAATTTCTAACTTCGACAAACCACTCTTAACGTTTTATTATTTTTAACTTATATTTTATCGAAATACTTGCTTGTAGATATCAAGTTAAATAAATTTTTTTACACATCTTCTCTTTCATGAATCTTTAAAAGATCATAAGAGGTTCATACTTTACAAACGCATATATAAAAATACCGCATGATTTAGACGAATTCAATTAAATCCATAATAGAATATCCAATAGAAAGATTTGCACTACGTAGTACAATACAATATAAATCCCATACCCAGCAGTTTCTATTTTTATTTTTTATTTTTTTTTATTTTTTCAAACTCGATGTGTAATGTAATGCTGGACTAATTGCAGTATATCGGTGCAGACCGGTACAACAGGAAGCAAACGATAGATTGTAAAGAAATCAACAAGACTGTGTAATACAATCCGTAAATATTTGTACAAATTTTAAAACAAACTTGTTTCAGTGTCAGAATCCTCGATAGGGAGGCAATTAAAAGAGGTCAGCACCAAGTTGCTTGGTATCATCCAAGATGATGATTTGTTGATGAACTAAAACAGCATTCAGCATATTAGTGAGACATTTATTAGTCAGGAATCAAATCCCACTTCATCAGCACAAAAGACTCATCTTTCATCAAAGCAGACTCTTCTCTTAACACAAACTGGTCCTCATACCAATCAGGAAACCAGCAACCAGAGGAGCATACTTTGCTCGTAAGCTCCAAATCACACTGAAAAGCTCAAGTACCTCTAATGATCTCAAGCCTTACAACACACGTCAAAGCTATGCAACACTAACAGGAAGGATTGCAGCTTCTTTCTGTGTTTTACACCTGCAAAAGGCGAGTGCTTAACATCAGCCAGCCAATCTTCTTCACCAAAGAAAACGAAAACGATGGCACAATGGTAAGCAAATGGCAATTAGACGCCAACGAGCATTGGAACCCAATAAAGCAAAGCATTAGTAAAGAAAGCAGCAGTGGCAACAGGACATTTGTTGCATTATACGTTTACAATGTCATTCCACAAAACAAGAACTAAAGCAATTTGGCAACATGTCATAAATACAATGATTTCACATATAAGCAGCTGTTGGAAACTGTTACTAGTGGAAAAAGTTAACCATGTCACGGCTGAGCAGCATGAAGACTTTGTAATGTTTGTTGTTCATTGTTCATAAGGTATCTGAAGTCGTGTGCTTCCACATGTATGATTAGGATTTGAAGCATTAACTCACGGTGAGTCACATGCTTCTTCATGCATGATTAGGATTAGAAGCAACAATACAACATCACACATCAGTTGGCAAACTCATACCAGGTTAGAGTGAGAAATAAATGAGGCAACTCTAGAGAAAAATAGACACATCGAACATAGAAGTTCACAGCCGTGCCAAAGATATGCAGATTTTATTTTCTTCATATCCAACCCACGCACAAATGTAATATCGATCTATACCCCAATATAGGGACCTTGTGAAAAGAAAAAGGAAACAATTCTGCATCGAAGCAAAGGATCAACTAATTCCCTTCAACATTTCAGATGAAAAAAGGGCATCATGGAACCTTCCTATCTGCAAATCAAACCCGAATAGCGACTAAATGACCAAAAAAAGGGTTTAGTAGTCTATAGCCCAGGTTCTGAAACCCAATAAAACTATATCCACCAAGAAAAACGCCTATTTGCACATGATAACCAAACCTACGATCCCACAGTGCTGCTAGATTACCTAAAACCTCAACCAACTTAGTAAACAATATGATATCCAGCAAAAGGTAGATGAAATCAGACCCGTAACAGGAGAAGAGAAGCCAAAAGATGCAAGCAGAAATCCTCAAATGGAAGCAGCCTACACAGTAATTATCGGTGGATTTAGAATTGAAAGCTCAGAACCGCACATTCTTCTATCTTGTGTGTGTGTGTGTGTGTATATATATATATATATATATATATATATATATAACAGCAGCAAAAGTTTTACTGCCATGACAACTTGCGTCAAGGCCAACATAATAGTAAGAAAATAAATATTTGCATATTTGCCCATGAAAATAATATCCTCTGTTTCACTATTTATCTATATTAAGGACAATATATTGCAGATTAATAGGGAGTCTATGTCCCTTCCCACTGCTATAAACCAGATTCTTTTTCGATAACTTTTTCTGTTTCCCAGATAAACCAAAAGACCAAGAAAAAAAGAGAATATTTGCAGACACATTCTTAATGATTTATGCTTGATCTTCCTTGCCCACTGGACATGGAGCATGTTGTAACCTAAGAGAAATTAGATGAGGTCTATATCATTTGTAGCTTTTCTTGTGTCAAATATCATCTTTGCTCTTTGCAATCTTCATCGATATTATTAGTTATGCTAAAAAGAGATATGATTATTAGATTAAAGTTTCCTTCAGATGAGAAGAATTGTCAGACTTCAGGAGAACACTCTGAAATCATAGATGCAAATAGTAGAATCTATGGCAACAATTGAAGGGGCGTTTTAAATTATTTTCAGCTTATTATGATGTAAATAGAAGATCATTCTAGCAAAGAATAGCATTACACTTTATATAGAAATCTTTGGCACTAGTAGCCCCATAAATATGACTTCATGTAGAGCCATGTTTGTTAGATTGTTATCTTTCTATATTGCAACTCATAATTAGTAATTCTTTCTTCTCTTTCTCTCTTCTTTCATCCTTGGAACCAAAGAATACTTTGACAGAATGGTCATATATCCTATCAGCTCAGACTGAAAATCTTTTACAACAAACTTCTGATAATATTCTTAGCCTCGATGCGCATCACCTTTTGAACCCATATTCCTCTTTTACAAATCAAACCACAGGAAATTCCTTTGGTCCTTAAATATTGATGGTAATAATCAGTAGAAGGGGCACGTTGTTCAATAGAACAGTTTAATTCTGGTTAAATAGTATCTATGATACATTTGGAATTACAAAGGGATATTCACAAGATTTGGGTGTTTAGACTTTAGAGGAGAATGCATGAAACTGCCTCCCAAAAGAACAAAACAGTTAAGACTCAAAAGAATAATAAGAAAAGCAAAGAACTAATATCATAACTATATTAAAATTGAAGGACGTTTTGTGAATTAGACCAGTTATTCAAGGATTCACCAATCAACAAAGAATCCCATACAGTTCACCACTTCACCATTTTCTTAGCCAACTAAAGTAGTTAACCATGAGTAAAATAGTGTTTCAAAATTACAGCAGTACATTTTGTAACCTTATAAAGCATTCATGGCTGATGAATTACCTGTTGCAAATAGAACGAGATGCAAAATTATGGTTGTTGCAGTTATTGCACATCCAATCCCCATCACGCCAATGTTTTGCCCTAACATGGAAAAATAAGAATTAAGTAACAGCTCATTATGTAGATTATATTGACCATGTTCATGATAAAAGAGCAGCCTAATGCACCATGCTCTTGTCAATGTGGGGTATGAAAAGGTCATTGTAAGCAACCGTACCCCCTGCAAGCATATTCGTCAAATATGTACATATTTCCATTGAACATATTGATGAAAATTTTTAGAAGCAACAGAATAAAATAGTCAATCATCAAAAAAATAGTTCACATTATTGTATGTCAAGATAATCAAGTAATAGTGCTTTATATATTGTCTCACATTGTTAAAAGAGATGTGTGGTAACTAAAATAAGATAGCCATCCGCAATTTTCTCTAAAAGCCTACTTTGACATCATTGCATTGTTCAAAAGAAGAAAGTTATTACACAAATATAAATGCTCATGTTGGACATTGACTAATGTATGCAGTATTACAATCTAACATGATTTAAGCTACAAATTGATGTAAATTGATGAATTTGGATCATATAAAATGACATGTAAGATTTGTAAGTTGGACTCATAAAGGGCAAGCCCAGTGCACAAGACACACCAATACAAGGTATGCAGAAGGTCAATATATAATGTCATCTAGCATACATCATGAAGTGTTTAAGAATACCCAGCATATTTTCAAAATAGGACCTAAATCAAAAGTTTATGACAAAAAAAAATCATTTGGTAGCAATATATAACTTACAGCAACGCATATGAGAATTTGTAAAACAATGCATAATGTGGTTATCTTGCACAGATTGATCATCTAGACCATCTAATTCTAAAAAAAGACAAGATTTTTGCTCAAAAAAATAACTTCTTGAAAACCATGATATGTACTGTATGAACCAAAATTTCATGTAGTTCAGAACTTTTTTCTTAAATAAGTGAAAAATGTATTCAGAGATCCCCTTTTGGATCTTGTTGCTTTGCTCAGTGCAAGCTATGACAAACAGATAGCGTAGAGGACAGTAATATAAGTTAAATTGTATATGTGATCAATTAGGTCCATGGAGGGTGAGCAGCTTGCTCATTTGTGAGCCGGGACTAGGATTCAAGTTTCAGAAATAGCCATGGTTGCATATATTAACCTCCTCAGACCCCTAAGCCTCATGCACTGGGTTTACCCTTCTTTTTATCAATTAGGTGCATAAAAAATATGCCTTCTTATGATTACAAAGAACATCATAATGGCCTAAAGTGAAGAAACATGCACGTATTATAATAAGAATTTAGTATCACCCTTTTCCAATGAGAGTGGGCATTGTTCTTTGTTGCAAAGAATGAACATTCACTTGCTTGGACCCAATTGTGACATCTGCACTGAAATATTTAGAATAATCTCCAGCTACTTGATCATAATTGTAACTTGCTTGTTGCTCAAAACCCAAGTATGAGTTCCCCTGTCCATTTGTCTTGCAAATTGCATAAAAGTAATCATTACATTGCGTTCAAGAAATAAAAGCATCGGTATAAGTTATGCTTACCAAAAGGTAGTTATTTACAACTCCTGAATTAAGCCTTTTGTCATCCCAGCCAAAAGAAAACTCTTCTGATGCCAAACATTTTGTGCCCAAAGCTGTATATAAGTGGATTGTCATTAGTTCAGCAAAGGCAATTAATTGAACACAATAAACTCCATGGGTAAAGCCATATCATTGGACGGGCATGAATATGTGTCCTAAAAATTATAATGCCCTACAAGAAAAAGAGTCCATAGAAAGCTCAGTTAATAGCAGTTAAAACTCTGCTGATTGATAGTTTCCATCTCAGAAACTTGACGATGGTGTATTTTATTTTAAAGGGAATCGATATCCTTTTTAAATCTAATGCTGACAATTACTAAACTATGAAAATGAAAATCATTAACAATACCAAAAAGAACTTAATTTTATTGCCAAAAGGAATGTACTTACCGTAGATGGAATGCTTCTAAAGTCCTAGCACAGAATTTTTTTTCAGGAATATTAAAGGTGTTATGTTAGCAACTATTTGATAAAAATTTGCAGCAAACAGTAACTATGTCACTATTGCACATGCAACAGAAGATTCTGCATGGTTGTCGGAGCATGCCTCTCCCTTGGTTTCCTAGTCTTAATGTAAAGGAGGTCCTACTCGAGAACATGAAAGCAGCATGGAGAGTTGATCAAAAGAACAATAAGAATTTAAGGTAAAGGTGATCAGATTTTTATATGATTCTGCACTCCAGTTGATCAAAAGAATAACGAAGGTCAATGTGCATACTTGAAAACATATCCGAAACAATTGAAGTTGCTATTGAAGGAGCACTAGATGATAACGGTGCATTGCACTTTTTACACTGCACAAAATAGAAAATAAACGAGTTACATAATTTTCAAGTGAGCAAACTTTAAAAGAAGATGCAGTTTCTATGTATCATATGCAACAAAATAGTGTGATCATCTCAAGAGAAAGTTGGTAATTTGGTGCAAATCAGAAAAAATCATTTAAGCTGTACTAATAAGCAAGTCTACTGCAACTTGATTCAGGAGAATACCAAAAAATAATGCATCATGTTAGAAATTTCCTTGAAACTCTGATAATTCAACCAAACAAAATTTTCACTTCAAGAAACCTCCTGCAGAAAGTGGAACTTAGTTGAAATATAAGCTGCACAGTATATGCTGAGAATTGTCAACTTTAACCTCTGTTGTTTAAGCACCATGAAAAAATATCCAACAACTACAGCTTGTGAGCACTCAAAAAAAGAAACTTGATCAGTATATATTAGCAGTTCAGATGGTTGCAGTTCCATAAGAACTATTCATGGCGACGAATGTGCATCAGTATTTGTTATTAAATAAAATATCTCTCATGCAAAGGAGAAATGGTGCTCAATGAGCTTGGAAGTGTATATATAACAACCACAGGTCTTTTCCTTTGTAATAGGAGAGTAATACCAATAACTTAGTAATCTTTACCTAATATGCAAAATAGTCTACTAACTAGATGAGTTTAGTGAACTTCAAGCAATGTAGATGTCCTTTTATTCAGTTTTGCATCTTCTACAGAACTATCTAGGAACTACACCACAGATGTAAGAGTTTCAAGATTATCTTAACGAAAAATGGGAGGAAGCAAGGGTCTGTCAACATCAACAATGAAACTCAATCAAAGAGATCCACATTGGAGTTGGAGGAGCTCTAATGCCAAATATGATATAGGATAAATTCATGAAGATATATATATATATATATATATATATATATATATATATATATATATATATATATATATATATGGTGAGAACAGAGAAAAGAAAAGAAAGAGGAAATAGAAGATAATGACAAAGCTCTTCCTAAATGAGTACTTCCAGGTCTGAAGGCCTCATACCCTTTGCATGTCTGACACATAGATGATGAGATCATATTATTGGAAAAAGATATGGTCTCACACCACTCATACATAATGTGTAAAAATTGTTATTCATTCATGAAGGATTCAATTGAGAACCAACCATTCATATATAGATAATCATAAAAAGGAGATCATTTTGGAAAATATGCTGAAAACGAACCAACCATTTAGACACGACCTTGAGTTTCAAGGTATAGTTTTTCAATATAGTGATGTATACTGTT
Organism: Musa beccarii; assembly: GCA_024322285.1. NCBI lineage: Eukaryota > Viridiplantae > Streptophyta > Magnoliopsida > Zingiberales > Musaceae > Musa > Musa beccarii. The sequence goes on along the minus strand of CM044397.1, from coordinate 51,668,409 downwards.
TAATATGTATTTTTGTTTTGTTAAGTTTGCTTTTATTTTAAGCTTTCGACCTACTGTCCTGTTTAAAAAAAAAATAGACTAATAAACTTCCTCTATCAATGTACAGGAAGGACTGCAGAGGTCATTTTCATCCATCAGAAAAGTATATGGTTAGGATCTTCTACAATTAATATATGAAACAAAATCTGGAAAGACCATTCAAAGTTAAAGTAGGAGGTTACACCACATAGATGATAGTTGAGCCACATGCAGTTTATGGCTGAGATGTGAAAAGTTGACCAATTAAAAGTACATCTGGAGAGGATTCCTTATTAACAAAGAACTTTTGCATATACTGCACTAGCCACTATGCCCTTCACCCTCTTTCCTCCTCCGTTGAATGGATACAACTATGGGACACCAGTACCCGATAGTGCAGATATGCCAATATGTAACATCATATATTTCAGATATATAATATTGTATTGAACAAAGCTTGAAAAACTTCTTATTGTGTGAGAATATTTAGGTTTTTGTAAAGATAGATAATAAGAAAGCAATTAACTACTAGCATTCTCTGCCTATTCATCATAAAAGAATATTTCTAATAACATAGTAATTCAAGAATATACAGAAGATAATAAGAACTAATAATAAATGAAGTAATTATTTTAATTTCATTAATCATAATCCAATGCTTGATATAACAATAGACATGAATCTAACAATCACAAAATTTAAAATTCAAAAAATAACTTCCAAGAAGTTACATAATAGTGCAGATACGCCAATCTGTCGGATCATATGATTCACATCATGATATTATACTCGGCAATTTATTATAGCATTAGAATATGTAGGATAATGACAAAGTAATTTACTAGCATTTTCTACCTACTTATCATAAAAGAATAATCTATTTTCTAACAATATGGTAATTCATGAACATACAGATTACAGAAAAAAATAGAAGTTGTGATAAATGAAGTAAGACCATTATTATAATTTTCATTAGTCATAATTTGATGCTTGATATAAACAATAGATATGAATATATCTTTCTAATGATCACAACAACCAACATTTAAAAAATATCTTCCATGTCTCCACAAATATCTTATAAGAATCCGAAGAGTAATTAGTCATAGTTAAAATCATGAAATGGTAAGTATTACATGTATCCAAGGAATATCCTTCATGTACCATTTCCAGTAAATATTCAGCACTGATACAACAAGGAATTCAAAGTCTGCATGTTTCATAGCCTCTCCTTCTCAAACGCGAGCTACCAGCAATCATGAGCTAGGGTTAACATTTTTTTTTTCTTCCTCTTCTTCCCACTCTTAATCCCCTATGTCTTCTTCTGTTTTTCCTATCATCTTCTCCTCTTCTTCTACCTGATCTACTCTTCTCCTTCCTCACCTCTCTATCAATCTGAATCAGTGGGTAGGCCTACGCCAGATCTCAGTACATCAGCAGATTGAATCAAGATCAGCAGTCATTTGTCAACTAAGCCTATTGGCAATTCCAAGAGCACACCAAGAAATAATCATTGCAGTACTCTAGCCATCCAAATCAGATTGGTTCAATGGAACCACGTAACCATGTCATGGAAACAAATTCAGGCAAGTTAATAGATCATGTGTACATGCTTAACTTAGATAAAAAGATACCATGAGCCACATGTGTGTGATAAAATATTTAACCTATTAGCACCAACAAACATTGGAGAACAGATATCCAGAGAGAAGTTTTTTTTACCAGTTCCTTCTATGAACAACAACTATATGATTTGTAATCACTAAGAAAAAATATTTCATAATCTTCACAATAACGAAATATTACCTAAACTACAAAAGCTAGGATAAAATAGAAGTTAATAGGTTAAAATGTTATAACACCTATAAAAGATAAAAGTAGTGATGTTCCTAATAATGAGATCTTTAAAATAAAATGAAGCATTTCTTTTTGACAAAACAAGCATATGGACCTACCTCAGTGCGGGATGAGTAGTTATGAAAACCACAATTACATATCCAGTCACCATAGCGCCAGTCTTTTGGGGCTGGAAGAAGCTCACTTGGGTTGCCTGAAAATGAATATTGACCTCTACTATTTTGAGTGAAGGAGTAATTGAGAGCAGACTGCATCCCAAATTTATTATTCTCCCAAGATGACCAACTTGAACTGGGTAGAAGCGACTGAATAGCAGGATTGCCACTTGATGCTGAATTCATCTGTGACCCATAAAGTCCTTGTAGCATTCCAGTGTAATGTGCATTACTCAACAGTGACGAACCAGGCATTGCAAGAGCTGGCATTGCTGCTTCATCCTTTGTTTGGCCACACTTTTTGCACTCTTCTCTGGATGCATAATTGTTGTTACTGCAACCTATCGATCCATTTGGCATGCAAATCAAACACAGGTCCAGCAAAAACACCACAGCCAGCAGAACACTACCAACCAGCCATATCAGATCAAGAATACAAGGAAACTTAATTCGATTGGAAATTTAACATAGAACAGATATTTTGATACTATATATCCAAGCAAGTTTTGACGGAAGATAGGTTTTTTAGATGAGTAACTTAAGTTGAATCTGACAACATTCCAATACACCAAGTACAAATTATGTTTAGAATGCAATCAGTAGCATGATGAATCACTTCCTTTCAATGAAGAAACTAACTTCTGAGTCCAATGAACAAATCATTTCCACAATCACTTGACTAATAATAATAAAAGTTTTATAATTTGCATTTTTAATTAACAAAAATGATGTCCATCAATAAAATTGTGCAGTAAGACAAAAATCAAACTAATAAGTCAACAAAAAAGAACTAAAGATAACATTTCCTTGTCTTCAAGACAAATGAGCATTCCACTTCAAAAGCAAATTTTCTAAAGCACCGAACCACCATGCTACTGATGTGCACATACGATCTATATAGGCTTGATAACATCTACATAGTCATAATACTAAAGAGTGCCACGAAATGTGAATATTTTTGGTCGGAACCCGCTGTCCAGTTTCTTAGCAGCGATGTTGGTTACTTACTGCTCACTGGATCACGCACATGAAACGTTTGGTGCGAATCAACTATCATCTGACGTTTGTTTTACAGAGGTCAACTTCTCTCAGAGTGAACCATGTTGCCACTCTTTCTTAATTTCCTTTTTTCCCCTGTTTTGCTCTAGATAAATTTCTTTGACAAGATTCCTCGGAAGTCGGAAGTGATGGGGAGGGGAGTCCTAGGTTATAGCGTACGCAAACAAACCGTGACCAAAGTTAACTCCCAAAAATCCACCACCAAAAGGGGCACATGCACCAAACCCAAGCACAGAGAGAGAGAGAGAGAGAGAGAGAGAGAGAGAGAGAGAGAGAGAGAGAGAGAGAGAGAGAGAGATTACTGGTGCAGATCCAGTCGCCGACGCGGGGAAGCCACTTGGCGTCGGCAGGGGACATGGTGTCGACGAGGAGGCGGGGCTGCTTGCAGCGGTTACAGAAGCAGCGGAATGCATAGTTGCGGTTCCGGCAGCCGCTACACTCCCAGTCGCCTTCCTTCCCCTCCGCCATCGCGCCCGCCACCCTTCCTCCCCTCACACCGCTCCTCCGCGCGCGAGGCGGCGGCGATAGCGACGATTCACGACTGAGAAAGCGCCAGCGAGAAGGAAGACCGGTGGAGAATAGAGGTAGGTTGGGGTAACAGCACAGAAGAAAGCTGCGTCGCTAATTAACTCTGACCTCATCCATGATTACAATTTCTCAAGAATTTAACGATATATAGGATTTTTTTTCCTTTTTACTTACAAAGCGCACTAGCGATATATAATTCCTAACGATAAGAGTGTTTGAACTCTCAACCGAACAAAAGAACATACTCTATTAGACGCCATTTGGCTATGGAAAAGGGACTCGAGTGCATATCGGTTAAGATAAATTTTAACGCATGTGATTTACTCATATCTAAAATAAATTTTATATTTTAAAAATATAATATATAAGTCTCTTTCATTAAGTCAAAATAAATTATTAATATAATAATATATATTTTTTAAATTTTTAAAAATGATTAAGATGTATTTTAGTTCTTATAGTTTTGGTCATAGATCATTTAAACCCTTATTATTTATTCATGTCTAAAATAATCCTTATATTTTTTAAAACATAGTATATAAATTTTTTCCATTAAGTCTGAGTTAATAAACGTTAGAGTCTACTTATTTACGTGATGCGGAAGGAGACATCATCATGAAAGTGATCATCTACAGCAACATCGAGTCATTGTTGCCTAGTAGGACATCGTATGCATGTAGTCTCTCTTACTGATAATAACAAGCTCAAGAGCTTCCAATCCTATCTTAGGTGGATGTGTATCGACCAATCCAACGCTAGACACGCAATGGTCTCATGATCCATCTTTCTCCTCCTGGGCACCTTCGTTCCCATTGTCTCCCACTTCATCCTCTCCTATGCCCCCACCAGCCATACCTATGACGTGATGGTCTATCTCTTTCTTATCTCCACCTCCAACTTCTCTTACCTCTATTTCTTCGCCTTCATTTGTTACTATAGCTTCTGCCACTTTCTCTTCCTCGATAAAATAGATTTTAATCCTTTTTAAAACTTAAATTATATATGTTATTATATTAATAATTTATTATAAAATAATATATCATATAAACAGACTTTAATATTTATTACCTCAAACTTAACAGAGACTTATATGCTACGTATTTTAACATGCATGGGTTATTTTAGACACTAGTAACTTATAAGAGTTTAAGTGGTCTACGACGAAAATAACAAGTGCTAAAATGTATTTTAATTTTTTTAAAAAAATTAAATTATATGTATCATTATATTAATGATTTATTATGAGTCATACCACGTAAGCAGATTTTAATATCTATGAACTCAGACTATGACGAGAGGAGCTTATATGTTATATTTTTTAAAATATAAAAATTATTTTAGATATAAAAAATTATGAAAACTTAAGTGATATATGACTAAAATCATATGGGTTAAAATTCACCTTAATCTCACTATAAATCTTTATAAACTTGACTTACTATGCTGCTAGGATTATGCATGTGGTTGAGACCCAAACAACTAACGAGATTATAAATACTTGTAAAAATCATATGGCTAAATGCTGATTAATATATATTTATTTTTATTTTTAAATTAATATCAGATGGTAAAATTTAATATATTACAGGTATATGAACCAAATCGAAAATTGAGCCGATCAATTCTTACGTCATTTGATCATTGGTTTGAACCAGTATAATTTTTTTTAAAAATTATATATTATATGATATTATAAAATATATTAATAATTATAAATAAATTTATGATATAGTGAATGAGGATATGAACAAAGTAGAGAATAATAAATATAATATATTTTTTATTATAAGAAAAAGGCTTAAATGGTCTTGAGAATTCATACATCAAGTATTTGAATCTTTTCAAGGTTCAAATAGTCTAAGTAGTAAATTAGTGTCAATTGGTTTAGAGTCCGGATTTTTATTTTTATAAATATTCTTGAAATAAAAATTAATAGATAAAAATTTTTATATGTATAACTGTGCTTGAAATAGAGGTTGATGTAAATAAAATATTAGATTTGAGATAGAGATCAATGCACATATGAAAAAAGAATTATATAGAATTAAATGAAATAAAAAATAAATGAAGAAGACCTTATATAAAATCGAACGAATGGATAAATAATTGAATTTTCGTTTAATAATTATTTTTGAAAAATAGATTAATAGATAAATTTTTTATTTAATCACTATATAGAGATTAATGTCAAAAGAAGAAAGAAAATTAATATTATAAAAAGAATTGCAAATAAAGACACTCCCATGTGAATTACACATGATTTAATGTTTTAGATATATTATCATTTATATTGTGCAAACTTTTACGTTATTTTGGTCTTTTCACAATGATTAGTGGACCAAACCGGTTGGGTTCGATTCCCAATTTTTTCGTCTGAACCGGATGGCTTGCTTTTCGGTTAAAATATATGATCTCAATGGCCATTTAGATGAGCTTGGCAAAGTCATGCATTCGACAGTTAATGTCATGATTCAATAGAGAAGCTTATAATTGCACTTATAATATATGTATTCTAACTTGATCAATAGATCGAACAATCAACGTTTCATGTGAGTTATATATGATTGTTTCATATATAGATCTGAGAGAGGATTTGTGAGTCATGCCTTGATCATTGATGCATTCATACAAATTATGGTAGATTTAGTGACACTAATTATGTTTGCAAATAAATTTTTCTTGCATATTTGAATGCCACATAGATTTGAAGATTTGGTTCTCAAGGGAGGTTATCAAGTAAAGCTTGAGCAACATGAATTCAGCACAAGATTAATGAAAGCAGAAGACTTGCAATTGAGGTGTATAAAAAAAATTGCTATGAGATTAGTATAATATCAACATCTGTATATTGATCGATACTAGCCGAAAACATTTCACAATGAAAAATAAAAATAAAAGTATATCACGTTGAAAAGGAAATAACAAAAATTGATGAAAAACCAAAATCATTGAAACGACGAGAGTGAGAGAGAAGAATACCTTTCTTCCTCTTCTTTCTTTGTTCTTTGTTCTTTGTTCTTTTTTCTTTCTACAACTTATCCTCATTACTTCTTTGTTGCTGCCTGTTGAATGAGAAAAAAAGATTGCCACTTTCTTAATAGCACCCACTTTTGTTGAACATGCTTTGGAGGGAGACCAAGCTATGCTCTTTACACTTTTTAGCACCCCCAGCAATAATGAAAAAAGAGAGACGAGGAAGGCATTCTTCCTCTATCTTGGTGTCCAAGAAAGGCACCTGCAGCATAAAACCCTAACCCTAGAAAGGAAAGGGAGTGGATAAACACATGATTCAGTTCCAATCTATATGCTCATATAATCCACCACTTGGGGTGCATTCATCATTAAAGGTGATGCATAAAATGGAGTATAGGAACAGCATCCTTTCTTCACATCTACTTTAACCATTCTAAAGTTGATAGCTTGAAGGACTGGAGAGTGGAGACAGCATCTAAAATATGCTTGGGAAGCCTATGAAAACACACTCTCTCTTTTGTGGATTGCATGGTTTTTATAGTTTCGTAGCATGATCTTAATATAATATATATGGAGTGAAATTTTCCTGCTTGGGAGAGTATATATCCATGTTGAGATAGATAATTTGTTTAGTTTGAATAAAGATATCGTCCATTACAATTTAACCAACCAAAATCATCGATTAAGGAAACAAATTCTAAATTTATAGTAATGTCTCCTCCAAAATAGCTCTTTAATTTTGTATCCGAAGTATTATGATTCAAATGTACTCAACATACATTTAATTTGTATGTATTTTCTAATTATATTATGTTTATCTATGAACAATGTAAAAGATAATTTAGTGAAGCAAGGAAACATCACAATCGACGGTCACGATTTCAAGCTGGAGCGGGACCCATTCGCACCGCGGAGGGCACGCCGAGCGCGTTCGTTGATCATGATCGACTCTCCACCCACATCTCTGGCCGTCCATTTCTCCATCTGTTCCGGCACGAACTTATCTGCTCCAAAGGGGCGTGCCGTGCGCGTGCGTGTAGGAGGCGGCGGAACACCGGAACAACTGACCCTTGAAGGATGTCTGTTGATGCAGTGCACGAGTCGGCGACGACAAATTCTTTCCCTTCCCGTGGCGAAGGCAAGGAAGGTGAGAGGGTGGGGAAATAAGGATTCTTTCTCTCTCACGATCCTCCTTCGTGTGCTTCTCTTCGTCGCATTCTCTCTCCTTTCTTCAATCCAATCTCTGTTTCTGTCCATTTTTGTTCTCATGGACCGCAATCTCTGCGGGGCCGTGGCGAGCGGGCGCGGCGGTTCTCGGCCTAACTGCATGCGACCTCTATAAATAGTTTGACACCCGGCGGTCGAAATCCTTCTCTCGCCATCTTTCTCTTACTCTCCTCGTCGTTGTCCTCCTCCTCTTCTTCATTCTCGCTCGGGAGGAGTAAAGGCAGCGTCTTGTTCTTCTTCGTTGTCTCCTTCTAATAAAAACGCACTTGTTTCCGGTATTTCTTTGTTTTATTACCCTCTTTTCTCTCGTATTGTTGTTTTTGAGGTTAATGGGATCGTTCTTAGATGGGCTGCAACGGTTCTTTTGAAATCTGCTTCCTGTTTGATTTCTATCTTAAATGATGCCAATTTATCCTCCCCTCCGCGCCACCCCCACACCCACAAACCCAACCCCCCCAACCCACATGGCAACATTGGCACATTTTTTTGTTCCTTGCATTAGTTGTTCTACTTGGGGAGGATTTTAATTGAATTAGCTTATTCGACGACGCTTTCAATTAATTTCCTCTTGATCTTTGTATATGCCTTCTGTTGATGAATGTTTTCTTCTGCTGCAGACGTATCACACATTGGTTCATTCTTGTACATGATAGACAGCCAAAATGATCGGATCGCTTCTCAGTAGAGCGTTGATGTAAGCAATTCTGCCCCGTGGTTGCTTGTTTGATTGTGGCAAACCAGAAGATAAGTTTTGATTTGCTGCATTGTTATTGCAGAATGGTCTTCGGCTATGTTTACCCGGCTTACGAGTGCTACAAGACCGTGGAACTGAACAAGCCAGAGATTGAGCAGCTGCGATTCTGGTGTCAGTATTGGTCGGTCCTGTGCTTCGTCATTGAATGGTTTTAATGCAATATGTTGCACAAAAGATCATCACTTGCTTCTTGATTCCCTTTTGCAGGATATTAGTTGCATTACTAACAGTTTTTGAGAGGGTTGGGGATACCTTTGTTTCATGGTAAAGAACAAAATATATTTTTGCTGATGACACATGATAATTGGTTCTGCAGAAGTTTAATGGATTCTTCTTTTCCTGCTCTAATTGCTCTCCTATATATGTTTTGTGAAGGTTGCCAATGTACAGTGAAGCAAAATTAGCGTTCTACATATATCTGTGGTATCCCAAAGCAAAGGTGTCGTGTTTCTCCCCAAATTTCTATTAGCTGATAACTTTCATCATCATTTTCTTGTATCCCTAGCGATTTGAATTGTTGCAGGGAACAACATATGTCTATGAAAATTTCTTTCGACCATATATTGCAAAGTATGAAACTGAGATTGATCGTACTTTGCTTGAGTTGAGCAAAAGGGTTGGCAATGTGATGGTACGGTTTTGGCAGAAGGCAGCTAGCTATGGCCAGACAAGGTTCTTTGAATTTTTACAGTATGTTGCTTCCCAGTCACAGGCACCAAGAGAACAGGATGTTCAGGTATTGTTTGTTCAATATGATTTTTATTGGTTATCGTAATTGCTTTCTAAAACATTTTTGGTTTATGAGTAGTTTTGACACTGCGTGTATTTTCTGAGCCTTTTTTTAGTAACAACCATGTGGTGTAATCAGGACTTATCCCATTGCCTTTACTTGATTTTAGTGATAGCACTGCAAGTTTCTAATAAAGACCCTTATGTGAAGCTTAACCCTATGCTTCCCATGGATCTGAAAGTTGTATTACTCTGGTCATAAAAAATTTGCTTCACATTTTGGTTGATGGTTTGGGCTTGCAATTGTTACTGGTTGTGCCAGATTTACAATATGTTGATCTTTTGCTTGCCATTTCTGTTGATATCTCTTATTCCTAGCCTAATGAACTTGTGATCATAAGTTGGTTGCATAAGCATGAAAAGATTGTCTATAGTGAGAAAGGTTGTTATGCCTTACAATGCCACATATGCCAAGGTTACCTGCTTCTCTCTTGTATGTTTAAGTTTTTACTTGTCTTCCTTTCATGTTTCCTTTGCTTGCATCAGATGGTGTCAAAATCAAATGGTGTTCATAATTGTTTGAATCAAGCATCGAAATCTGGAATACCATTAAGAACAGATAAAGAATGCTGAGATAATTGAAGAATTGATTGTAGAAGAAGATTTTAAAGTCTGATATCCCTACTTGATGATTTAACGGGAGCAGTTGCATTCAGTTTAACCTCAATTTTGGATACTGTCAAATGGTTTGCTTCATTGAGTCATCTGATCACTGATGAATAAGAATTGGTATTTATCATCAAATCACTGTCTTCAGGAGTTTTTAGAATGTATTTTCTAATTTGGTTAGTACAAGACACAGGTTTGCTTTCTTCGAAAACAAACCTAGCATCACTATGACTGAAAAGAAATAGCTGTGTTCTAGCACATGCAAATGACTAGCATTGGATTGCTGTACCGGTGAGATTGTACTTCTTGGCTTGAATTTAATACTAGTAGGATTAGAGTCCAGATTGGCAGGATTACATGGCTCCTGACTGAAATATTGGTGGTTTAGAGTGTAGCTTTTCTGAAACTGAGTTCCTAACCTTGTTGTCATAACCTTTGGATTCCAGAAGTCCGTGTAACAACAACCTTATTGACTTCAGCGTAGGTCATTGCACTTTAATGATCTCTATAAGTTTGCTCCTCTTAACTGGAATGACTGTCTTATATGATCTTTAAAGTTTTTTCCTAGAAAACACACAAGTTACTATATTCTTTTTAATGTTATGTTGCATATGGCAATGCCAGCAAATACAACAGCAATTGCAAGCACCCTCTGCATCATCAGTAGCTCAACAAAAACAGTTGGAACTCTCTCAACAAACATCAAGAGTGCTGTCGAGGCCTACATCATCCGGTGGTGTTCATCCAGCAGTCTCTCCGGCCCAGCCACAAGCACCAGTGCCCAATCTTGCAAGTAAGGAGCAAATGCAGGTCAAAATAATCAGTTCTCCAGCCAATGAAGACTCAGATAGGACATCCCAAGGGACTGTAATTGAAGATGTGACACGGATGGCAAAGTTGAGAAACCGAACTGCCGTCAGCTCCTCTAGCCGTTAGGAGAATAGTGAAGAAAAAAGCATTGCTGGATGATTTGTTTGATTGCTAATGTAGATTCAAATTCCCGTATATGTAAATAGAGTGCACTTTAATCTGTAAAATACATACATACATCAGGGATATGATAGTTGAGGTAAACCTGTTAGAACTCGTTGATTGTGATGCCAACACTAAAGAGTCTAAATTCAATGTGCGACTGCTAAGCTCAGCTCGTTTGTGAGGTTTTTATGCTTAATAAAATATAAATATTTTATTTTGCTTGTTATACTGATTTTCATGTCCTTTTGCTTGTCGTGCTAGTAATATTTTATACGAGTTCATTATTGTGGTGCAGGTATTTATTGGACTACATGTAAATAGAATTTAGACTATCCCTTGTGAGTAGTCACCGCTAAGCATCATATGATATGTCTCCATATTAGATAAAAACTTTAGTTGTGGACTATTAGATAAAAATATAGTTTGTCAAGTCGAGTTTTACTTTGGATTTCTATACAAAATCAATACAAAATCAACAAGTAGACCTAATCATAATCACTCATTCTTATCAAGCTAACATGATATTTATGAAGCTGCTATGCCCTAATGGTCAGCATATACATCTACTGCAAATTCCATGTGATATGAAAAGATATATGGACTCTCTCCAATAGTAGTTGATAAATACATGTAATACAAATTTTATATAAGACATCCTACATAGGAGAGCTACCATCCTAATCTCACTTTTTTTTTATCTTAATCAGTTATATATATATATATATATATATATATATATATATATATATATATATGGTTGAAGAAGATTGATGGTTGAAGACAAAGCAAGATAAATTGTGGGGATATTTTGGAGGGATTTTGATAACTTCCCTTCTACCACCATTGATCTCATTTCTCACTTTCTATTCTTTGGAAAAAAATATTCTTAAATATATATTCTTTCATAATTTTAAAATAACATAATTGACCCTGCAAAATCAATATAGCATAAATATTCATTAATATTCATCATATATGCCACTCTTGTAAGAATTTACAAAGAAAAACTCTGTCTAATCATTTGTAGTAACTAATTTGATTTTAAAATATAAAAAATTATTTTTTCCTTTTTTTCCTTCACCATTGGCTTTCTTTTTTGTATTCTATTTCCCATCATATATTATTTTTAATTTTGAAAAATAAATATATATTTAATAATTACATCAAGTATTTGAAGAAAATTGAGGAGTTGAAGATAACAAGTGTTGTCTTGGAGTGCTTTAAGATATGTTATGCTATAATTGTATATGTACAACTTTTCTAATTTTACATGAATATACTGAAACCTAAGTTTATGGGGTAAATATGAAATCTCTAATTCTATTATAAAATAACAAAATCAATATTATAAAAACATTTTTTTATTAATAAAAAAATAAATTTATAAAAAAAATAAATTTTGTAACATTCCCCTAAAATGGCGAATCTCATCCTTTATTTTCCTATCATTGCTTTCAGCTCCTCTCTCTCTCTCTCTCTCTCTCTCTCGGAGGATACATCAACGATGGCAGCAAGCAACGAGATCGCCCTCGAGTTGGCCCCCATCATCCGCATCTACAAGGACGGCCGCATCGAGCGCTTAGACGCCGACGTGCACCTCCCTCCCTCCGTCGACACCGCCACCAGCGTCGCCTCCAAGGACGTCCCCATCGCCGCCGGCGTCACCGCCCGGCTCTACCTCCCTGCTGTCGACGCGCCCTCGAAGCTCCCCGTCTTCGTGTACTACCATGGCGGAGGCTTCTGCATCGGCTCCGCCTCCTCCTCCATCTACCACGTCTTCCTCAACACCATCGTGTCCACGGCCAGCGTCATCGCCGTGTCCGTGGACTACCGGCTGGCACCGGAGCACCTCATCCCGGCGGCCTACGACGACGCCTGGTGCGCGCTTCGGTGGGTGGCGTCCCATGCGGAGGGCGGCCCCGAGCCGTGGCTGGCCAAGGATCGGACGGACTTCACGCGTCTCTTTCTGGCCGGGGACAGCGCCGGGGCGAACATCGTGCACAATGTGGCGATGCGCGCGGCCGCGGAGGGGCTCGGCGTTGGCGGCGCGAGGGTGGAAGGCTCGGTGCTGCTGCACCCCTACTTCTGGGGGACGGCGCGGCTGCCGTGCGAGGTGGGGCGCGTCGACCACCCGATGATCCCGACGCACACCGTGGACAGCTTGTGGCAGCTGACAACCGGCGGGGCGGACAACGACGACCCGAGATTAAACCCGTTGGCGGAGGGGGCGCCGAGCCTGGCAGGGCTGGGTTGCAGGCGGGTGATGGTGGCGGTGGCGGAGAAGGACACGCTGAGGGACAGGGGGAGGGCGTACTTCGAGGCTCTAAGGAAGAGCGGGTGGGGAGGGGAAGCGCAGCTGTGGGAGACGCAGGGAGAAGACCACGTCTTCTTCCTCTTCAAGCCAGGGTGCAATGAGGTGTCTCTCTTGGTGAAGAGATTGGTTAGCTTCCTGAAGGATTAACCATCTGTGGGTGAATCATGGATTAACCATCTGTGGAGAGAGATGGAGAGAGGGAGGGGAATAAATGTGTCATAATAAGGGAAAATAATGTCATCAATCTTGCGTGAGCCATTACTTGCCCATGCAACCTTAATACTTGTAACTGACATATACAAATTTAATAAACATAATAACGCCATTTACAATACATCATTATTTTTAGCAATTTTAATACTTAAAAATTTATTATTAAATTTCTTTACAAATATGAGCTATATGATATAGTTTGGGTTTTAGACAAATTAACCCAAAACTCACTAATTAAATCCAAGAAAGTCCAACCCAACCTCACTAATCGAATTAATTCTATCACCTCGAAGTATGTTAATAGAAGATGGAATATGAAACAAGCACTCCATGTGTGAATGAAAGATTTTATATATATAGTATGTTTAGTGCATAATTTAATAAATTTAAAATTTTAGATTGAATTGATATAATTATATGTATATTAAAATGGCATTAGAGCCACGGCTCGTAAAAAAAAAAGTGAGTTATAAAATGATACGGATTAAAATACTTGGGTCAATATACTATTCATAATTTAATAAATTTAAATTTTAAGTTGAATTAGTGTCAGATCATATGCCAATTTTATTTTATTTTTTTATCAAGCTAAATTAAATCTATTTGGATCAAATGGAATCAACTCAAGTTAAAATTGTCATGGTTATGCACAATTAACCAAAATTAGGAGGAAGGATGGTAGCAACACTAAACGTGATTTCTCTCTCTTTATTTATTTCCTTCTTTTTGCTCTTTTTTGGATCTTCTATTTGTCATGCGAATATGACAACTAATAATCCATGGAGTAATAGTATAATCACTTTGGTTTCTTCACTTGAAAGGATGCCTATCTTTGATCTAATGATGCTTTCCAATAAAGTTTGGAACACCAACCATGGCATCTAAAACCATGTTTACACAAATCTTTTGCAACATTCTCAAGGATGATAAGAGAAAGATTTTAGTGGGATGTGATTTCAAAGTGTTGTAAAAACAGTGTTGACACAAAAAAAGCATTGTTGAACAAACATATTAGTACAAACATGTCATGTTATAATAGTGGGTTGTCTTTCATGCAAATGTGAATTGAGGACTTGATAAGCTGCCTTGCGAATGTGAACTTATAAATATGTTGTGATGCTGAGTGGTCAAACTTGGTTAGTCAACTTATCAATTTCTTGATGGAACATGTGTGAAATGTACTTTAGTTATTACAATTTTATACAAAGGTGGTCATGGAGGCTCCTTGAAATGATGGATTATTGACCAACATGATCAATGAGTGCTGATAGATCTTAAAAGCTATTCAAGTCACTGCCAAATTATCCATGAGGATGACCAAATCTCTCCCTTTCAGACAAGAATTATCATTCTAGATTTGCAGAGTGTTGATTGGTGTCCAGAAAAAAAATGATTTTATTATTGTATGAATGATTAAATAGAAATAAAACTATATTAACCTTTAAAAATATGATATATTGACAGAAGTTTTGTGTATTAGATACATAGAGTTGTAAGGAAATCAGGTGATTGAATAAAAAAAAAATCAGTCATAATAAAAAAAAACCCTGATATGATCCAATCTAAAGATCCATTAATAAAACATGCTAGAATTATTGTTTTTGTCATGCTAGGATTAACAAAACATGCTATAAAAAACATTCTCCAACAAGAGAAAATTATTTAATTATTGATATATATATATATATGTAAGATATTACTAAATATTTATAATTTGTGATATTTATTATATATTTTACAAATGATATGTGGTAAAGGTGGGATTTGAGACCTTGTAGAAATATGTAAAAATTATCAAAATAAGGGAAGTTTGAAGCAAGTGACTTGGTAGAATCTAAGTTATATGCCACTACATCTTCACAAAACTTGATTATGAATTTGGAATATGCTACATATGCATAAATATAATCCCTTTTTTATTTTTAATATATATTTATTTTTAAAATAATAAAAATATCATCAACACTCATCGATCTTTTTCTTATCTCCGTTTCGATAAAAATAGAATTGGAACCTGTTCGGTTCTAGATGATTTCAGTTCTGATTTGAATTATCACTTTTAATCGATAAAAAAAATTAAAATGTTTCAATAAGATTTCGATCTAAATCATTTAATTTTAAATATAAAGTTTTAATCACTATATTATATAATTTATTTATATTTCACCTTTTTCCGTTTTTAGCCGATTTAGAATCGAACCAGGGAACCTTGAACCGGAATCGAGTGATTTCGGTTAAATTTGGAATCACCGACCTTGAACCGGCACGGTTCGGTTCTCGTGATCAGGGCTACATGTGGGTTGGCCCATCAACACCTTTCCTCGCAAGCCGCCGCCGCCCTCCTCCTCTTCGGAACCACGATAGCCTCCTCCTCCTTCCGCCACTGCGTCCTGCCCCGAAGCGTGCCGGCTTCAGGTTGCCGCTTTCCGCCTCAAGAACGCTCTGGCTACTGGGTCGAACCGATTCCACCGCGCTTCAACACAAACAGGAATTGGGACTGCACCGAGTTGATCGACTGCGGTGTTTGATACCTTAGTTGAATAGGACTTGGGGACCTCTACGTACACGCAAGAAGATAAGGGTTTAAACTCGTCTCTTCCTCTTTTCATTTGATCTTCTTGGGTTTTGCGATCGAAACCACAGTTCAAAGTCGATGGGCACCGAATCCAAAACCAAAGCGCCACCTAAAGTGGTGAAACTTGACAAGGCGCTGAAATTGGTAAGGAGCCTTTGATCTCACCTTAGTTTTCGGTAGATTACTCTTCTCGTTGTTTTTGTGTGTCCCGATGCTTAATTTCCCTGCAACTCTCTAACTAATTTGGTAAATGTTAGTGTTTTGCTGGATAATCTATCATCATCTTCGATGAAATCTTTTGGAATGACTAATTGGAAGCATGCATCCAATTAAATGGCGGTGCCAAAAGTCGGTATCTGCTTGGGAATAAAAAATTCATTAGTAGTTGTGGCATGAGAAGCTATAGGACCTTTTGTTGGTGGGAACCTTCTAAGAAGGTCCTTCCATTTAGGTGCTCTTGAGCTTAAAGTGAACAATGTTCCTGTAATCTAAAGCATTGGTTTGACTTAATTGAAATAATTCATTATCAGTCCTAAGTCCCAAAGACTTCAGTGCAGCTATTGTAAAAGTCTAGGACTGTTTGTATGGAAATCTTTGATCCTGTTAAATGTCTAAAGCCTCATATAATAATCATTATGGCAATCTTGCAATATGAACTAACCAAGTTTATGGACCTATAGATCAGGGAAAGAAGAAGACAAGGAGGATTCTCTTCTTTAGGCAATTTCATAGAAAGAAGATGGTATTGGTCGTGCAAATTATACAGGTCATAGTACAGGTTTCAGTTTTTCAAACATCATTCAAACCTAAAGATGGGAATCACCTGCTGTGAAGAAGAAACATAGCACATGATATGGTTGGCTGAAGCAATGTGTATATAAAGAGTCATGAAAAAGTATTTGACGAAATTTGGAAATAAGACAGGTTTAGATAAGTAAATGTTTTCCAAATGAAAGAGACATCGGTGGCTTTGTAAACAGAAGGATGAGGAATAGTAGGTGTCTCAGCAGTTATGCAACGAAAAATTGTTAGGAAAATCAATCCATATTGTGGTTATGATTTATGAAGTAGAGTTCTTAGAATTGTAGGCCAAATTAATGAAAGAAGGTAACTTCTGCTCTGGTGAGGCATTCTTTTTTCAATTTGATATCCATAAATCTTGAAGTTAGCAGCAGGATAGTCTGGTAGTAACTAGCAACCAAGAATACACTTCATTTAAGTGCATTATGGAAGAGCCATAGAGAATCCCTCTCAGGTAGCAAGCAAGTTTCAGCAATTAATATCTTTGACTTTGGGGCTTGAAAGGGTGCAAATTAGTTTTCAGAAGCACCTGAAAAGGGACAGCCAATGGTATTCCCATTCCATCACCATTCATGCTCGCTATAATTGAATCCCTTGCAACCATGAACCATCCACTTGTATCCTCTTATTTGTGTGGTGGTATGGACTTGCATTTGAACCGTTCAGCTCATATCATCTATCTTTGGACTTGATACGAATAGTTGTTGGATGAACTGTAAAACCAGTATGGTTTGGAAATTGTTATAAAACACAATATGCATTAGAAACCATAATGTTGCATTGTACAATTTCAATATCATGTTCTAATGAAAGCATGGTTTTCAGGCTGAAGCTTGGGTTAATAATATGAGCAGATCTGCGATTTATGAGCAGAGTGAAGTAGAATTTGAGGGTCGACCTTCGAGGTGTCCACTATGTTATTATGCATATGAGGATAGTTTATTTTGGACCAGATATTCTTTGGGGCCTCAATATTTGGTTGATTAATGCTTGCGTAGGTTAGGTCTGGGAGCTAAAATCACACCGAAAATGAAAGCAGCAGTTTCAAGTGATCCAGTCGAACAGAAATTGCTTGGGAAGTTGAACTCAAAGAAGAAACTGTCTTCTGAAAATGTAGAGAAATCTGGCCCAGTTAAAGAAAATTCACCAAGTGACGATGATGAAAATGAACCAGAGAGCAGAACAAGTGCTTTTGTGAAGAAGAGACCAATGCCTCCAGCAACATCCTTGCAGTCTTCCAAGAAGAGAAAATGACATTCTGTAATCTTTGTCAGGTTTAAACTGTGTAGATGACGTGCGCTGCACTTGTTCTCAAATTATTTATCATTGTCCATGTTCTTACAAGGTTCCTTCACATTTTGAATGTTAGAACCTTTTCCCTTGATCAATCAAGTCCCATACCATCTACATTGTTTTACTTCATTTCCTTGATTTATGATACTGATATGTCGACAGTATTTGGAGACTACTATGATCTTACCAGAATTGTTACTTTTGAGAAAGTTGATCCAGGAGAGTTCAATCCTGTATCCAGTGTTTAAAATTGAGTGCTCAATCGACCATATGATGTGAAATCTTTACAAGCATGAATTACTTATGGGGGCTTATCTAAGTAGCCATAATTTGCATGTGATATTATGAATATTTGTTGATTATCCCTTATTGCACAAGAAACATCAAGAATCTAGCTGAATAGAATCACCTAGCAATGCAACATATATGCAGTTAATGGTCAATGCCAACTACGGATTCAACTCGTTTATCTTATTTCACTTCTGTGGGACTAAAGATAAGATTGTTAGGAAGGATGTAAATTTTTTATGTAAATTAAATATCGACAACTGTCTAAAAGTATTTAATTTACTATTAGATGGATGTTAAACGGAGGATTTAAATATTTGAAGGAATAAATATTATGTTGTAATTTGAAGGGTAAATAATGATATTTGCAAACTTAAAGGGCAATTTTCTTTAAAGAGTCCGTCTTTTTTTGGCTTTTTCCTTGGAAAATTATGTATAGAGGGAGAAGAACGTCAAGCTCTATTTCCACATAAAAGCTGGGGCATTATTTCCACGTAGGAATCACACATGGTCTATCCAGAAACATAAGACCATATTGACTACAGCGAACAAATGACGAAGATGTTATCTAAATTATTCTTAAGGAACCATGAGTTCACATCTCTCTTAGTAAAATTAACTAATTCAAGAGAATTGGATTTGATGCAAATGTTGGAGAGGTTTAAGGCTTTCAAGGAAATGACATGGCTCATAAATGTGTCAATTTTGGGAGAATCGTAAGCTCTTCATCTTTTTGGGTTTCTGATGAACCCCAAACAACTCATTTTATAACTTCAAGCCAATCATTAATGATATTTTGCTTTTCAAAAAAAAAATCAATTGAAAATCTCCTAAATAGTCAGTCCTAAATAGTCACATGAGTTTCATAGTCATCACGATCTTTGGGTTTTTATCTCTTATCAAGATAAAAAGATATTATATCACACTCAATAGCAAATGAAATGATCCTTACTCGGTGGCCACTCATTGGAGCGATTGAGGGTTCAGAAAGTAAGAGTTATGTGACAAGAAAATTAAACAAAATGATGAGAAAAAAAAGTAAAATTAATTTTTTTACAAGAATTTACTTAAAAATAAAATTATTTAAAAATTATTAATTTATTATTTTTAACGTGGTGTAAATTTGCATGTTAATGTAAACCCTCCAGTACGCAGCTGGCCAATGAAGAGCAGTCTGTTGGAAGGTAGCGGGAAGCCATCGTTGGCCCACAGGACGGGCCGCGTTATTAGTCGTCGGGAGAAGACCAGAGCGAACCACACGCAACTCGTAGCCGCATGGGGTATAGTGGCGAGCAAAAGATCGAATTTTTCTTCCATCAAATGTTTCCGTGACGGCAATTTTCTCGGGGAATAATTCTGCTGGGATTTGTTGCGTCTGAAAACTCTGTCCTATCTTCTCTTAATCCATCCTTTACTGGTTGTCTTTGATCCATGATTCTCCTGCTTCTTCTGGCTTGGAGTGATCGCTGATTTCGTTCCCTTCAGCTGCTATTTCCATCCAATTTTTCTGTGTTCTTGAGTTCTTGTCTCTGTTATAGGGTTTCTTTGGTCCTCTTGGATTTCCATCTCCTCTCGTTTTCTTGGTTCGTTCTTTCATTCCTATAGCGAACACCAGATGATGGGATGCTTTGGTTACTTGAGGAAGAAGAAGAGCTCATCACCAAAGAGGAACACGACACCAGGTGAGGCAGCAGCTTCTGTGCCTGCGTCGACCGGTAGTATCAGTCCTTGCAAGTCTGCGGTATCTGCGTCGCCGCGAAGAGGCATACCGGACTTGTACCAGGAGAAAGCTCACAACTTGCGTGTTTTTGAGCTGGATGAACTGAGGATTGCCACTAATGAGTTCAACCGGATGCTCAAGATTGGGCAAGGTGGGTTTGGGAGCGTGTATAAGGGATTTATTAAACCTCCGGATGGAAAGGGGGAAAGGATGGCCGTGGCGATAAAAAAACTCAACCAGAAAGGATTGCAGGTACTGTTGTTATATGACCGCCAATTTTGACCTTGAAGCGATTTACTGTTGTTCGAAGAAAAGAAAAGCAATCTAGACTTCCTTTGGCTATATATAACTTGGGTTGTCAGATATATCGAGTATTGTGTGATTATGATGATGATTAATATCAAGCAAGATTCGTGCTCCACTAGATAAGTTTTATATTTTTGAAGATGGAGATACATCTAATTTCTCTTCTTTCGAAAGTTGTCTTGGCTAACTCATCCCAGATTTTGGTCTAATAGATAGTGTGGATTGTAGCGATTGTGATGTTTTCATTTTGACTAAATGAAGAAACGATAGGGACAGCATCTACTAGATTTTTTGGCAGTGGCTGTCAAAATTATTGCTTTTGTTGCATCCACTAAGACACAGCTTGAGAGGTCCATGCCAAAACCTTTCTGGAAGGCCACATAGCTGGCAATTCTTAAAACGATACATGGAATTGATTGAGGAAATCCCAGCAACTGAAAGTTAATTTATGAGAAAACAGAGACGAAAGTTCACCAATATGTATAATTAGCAGTTTTGGGTGGATATTACCATCTGATAATTTTCAAACAATGCTAACATTGTGATTGCATTATTTCTTTTAGTTGTCTGATATCATAATTGATATGATCTTTGTTGGTAAACTATAGAATAAATTTTTTCTTTTAAACAATTTGATTAGTTGAGCAAGTGTAAGTTTTTATTTTAAATGACCACGATTTTGATATGCTAAACATTATTTGCATAGAAAATGATGGATAATCTGTTGATTTGCTTAATATGAATTAATTCTTCATTGCGTATAGGGTTTTTACTTGCATTGCCTACATCTATAGCCTATATATCTAATTCTGATATTCTCAAACATGAGACGTAGTTAGATGGCCTTGTCTTGATATATATGTACTTGTCTTTGAGAACAGGCAGATGCCTTTTTTGTTTGATGAAAATTGCTTTATTCTTCACTTGCCAAATTAGTGCAGCCACGTCCTTTCAATTTCTCTGTTTCTTTGTATATCTGGTTTTACTGATATTCTTCCTTGAAATTTAGGGACACAAGCAATGGTTGACAGAAGTTCAATTTCTTGGGGTTGTTGACCACCCAAATCTTGTAAAACTTGTCGGATATTGTTCTGTAGATGATGAAAGAGGAATCCACAGGCTCTTGGTCTATGAGTTTATGCCTAACAAGACTTTGGAAGATCATTTATTCAACAGGTCTTATCCTGTACTTTCATGGAATCGAAGGCTGCAGATATCTTTGGGTGCAGCTGAAGGATTAGCTTATCTACATAAAGGGTTCGAAGAAGTTCAGGTTTCT
Organism: Musa beccarii; assembly: GCA_024322285.1. NCBI lineage: Eukaryota > Viridiplantae > Streptophyta > Magnoliopsida > Zingiberales > Musaceae > Musa > Musa beccarii. The sequence goes on along the minus strand of CM044397.1, from coordinate 51,646,676 downwards.
TCTAAGTTCTAAGTGCCTTTAACCTTATAAATGCTTTCCTGTTCTATGTTTTCTTCTGTAGGCATTTTCTCATGTCCTGCACTGTGGCTATATAGATTTTGTCAAGTCAGAACTACTATGATCACACACATATATGATAAAACCAAAGTTGATCTCATATTTCCCGCTACAGGTGCATATGATCTGCAAACATGATTATCATCAGAAATCGATTATTTTCAGGTGTAGGGAAACAATCTGCTTTAATAGATATGAGAAATATCCAATTGGAATTCACATCAGTTTGGCATTTCACTGATGGGCAACTAATATGCTAATTATAAAAATAAAACTTTAGTGATGCAATCCATTTATAAACATAAAAAGACCCTTGGAAAATACATGACTCTGTTCTTTGATATTAAAGCCATCCAAATGTAGGATTATAACTTTCTCTAGAAAGGATTGATAATGAAGGCAAAGTCTTATTGGCCTAATGCTCTTAATATATGATTTTGTTGTTGAATACCTTTCTCTTAGATATGTACTCCATGAATTTCTAATGCAACTTGTGTAAATGTGATTTAGATTTTTCCTACTCATAGGTTTTGACTATCACGAAATTCGCAGGTAATATATCGAGATTTCAAAGCTTCCAATATATTGTTAGATAAGGAATTCAAACCAAAATTGTCGGACTTTGGCCTTGCACGGGAGGGACCCACAGCTGGACGCACTCATGTAACTACAGCGGTATGTTTCTGTGTGTTGTTACTGAACCAGTAGTCTTTATGATCTACTTACATTGAGGTTCAAATTGATCGAAAGTATATATACCCTGGCTTGGTATCTTGTTCTTGTTACAAAATATAAGATGTTAATTCTTAATTGAAAATGGAAAATGAAAAAGGATTCTTAAGCTTTATTATGGTGCATTCATTCTTGGCCATCAGAGTGTCATCACTGTCGAAACAAGGCCCCACTTCAGTCATCATATAGCTGACCAAGCTTCTGTTTTACCCGGCTGAGTAAAATGTCATGTATTCATTTTCACTTTAGTTTCAAAATGTCAATGCCCATCCTTAATCAATGGTTTTAAAGCTAATGCTGGCCATATGTTCATTATGATTCTTAGCCATCAGAGCATCATAACAAAACGAGAGTCTGCATTAGTCATCATAAGGCTGGCCAAGAATACATTTTGGTCAGCCAAGCCAAGGATGGAATTGGCCTTGCACATGGGATTTCTTATCTGCCACCTATATGCTTGGGTGATTTCGGAAAGGTTTGTCATGTTCCATCAGCCACTTCATTCAAGGATGCATTGTTGTGTTGTCTTATTGCAGCTGAGATAAGAGATTGAGTAGCTTTTGTCAAGGTTTAGTTAGTCAACAAGACCTGCTCCTACTTGGTGTAGGATTGAGTCTTGACTGAACCAACTTAAATTTACTCTTTTGGATTAGCCCTGAATCTAATTCAGTTCAATGATGCCAAACAAGATGCTCAATCAGCCCAGGACTCTATTGAATATGCTGGGATTTTAGCTGGTTCTGTATATGAAGATCGCTGTTCCACTGTTCCATGAGGTAGTAAATACTAGCAACCCCTAAGCCAAACTAATGCGACCACCATGATCACATCTCAATCACTGCTCAAATATAAAACTAATGTGATCACCGTGATCACATCTCAATCACTGCTCAAATATAAAACTAATGTGATCAGCGTGATCAACATCTGAATCACTGCTCAAACATAGGACAAGTAGTAATCCAGTTATTTTCTCCTTAATCCATGTATGATTTATGGCCTAGGAGGGTCTGGCTAGGTGGTTGTGGTAAAGGATGGCAATATTTAACTTAAAGAGTACTTGGATGATGAATTCATCTTTGAGATGCCGCCCAAGTTTTGATTCAGACTTGGATGTGGCATTAATCATCACAGAAGTTTCAAGAACATTTAGAGAATCTTTTGATATTGACCAATTTTGGTATATGTACTTAATAATATTCCTAAACTTCTTTTTGCTTGGCCATTGGTATCGATGATGAAACCAATTGAGATCAATTTGCAGCAAACAGTTCTTTGATGCAATTAGCAGTATTTCGATAATCCTTTTTTGATACTTAATATTCTGGAGATCTCATCTTCTGTGAATTTGGAGACAACGTGATGAAAATCAAGCCGTTATCTACTGGTCTGGAAGGTTATTAAGGCTGGTATCAGTTCAAGATTTAGATACTTGTAACTGACAATTTCTAAAATTTGGTTACAATCTTTTATCCTCATTCTCATATTCCTTTGGAATCTATTTTAGATTCTAATACCTTTCCAACTTTGAGCAGCTTTATCATAATAGTAATTTGGTTACTCATGTTATTAACTGTGATTGATCAGGTTGTTGGAACTCATGGATATGCTGCCCCAGAGTACATTGAGACGGGGCATCTAACAATTAAGAGTGATGTGTGGAGCTTTGGGGTCGTAATGTATGAAATCCTCACTGGTAGGCGCTCGTTAGAGGTAAATCGTCCAAAGAGTGAACAGAGGCTGCTGGATTGGGTGAGACAATTTCCTCCGGATACTAGGAAATTCAGCATGATTATGGATCGAAGACTGAGAAATGAGTATCCTTTGGAGGCTGCACATGAAATAGCCAAGCTGGCCAACAGCTGCCTCACCAAGAATGCCAAAGCTCGCCCCTCAATGAGTGAAGTTGTAGAGACACTGAGAAGAGCCACACAGATAACAGCCAAAGGAAGCTGACACCTACTATAACAGTAGCTGATCCAGTATCATCAGATAGATGACACTTAACAAAACTAGGGGGCAGTATAAATATGTTTTCTGAGCGAATGTTTTTGACGATGTGGAGTATATATAATTTCACGACAAGCTTCAGGCTGCTGGCAGATTTGTGTGATGTGCATAAGATTTATTGTTGTAGTTTGAAAACATCAGATTGCTTAACTGATAAGAAGCTTTGTTAGACATCTTTGGGTTGTTTTTAACTGTAATTTGAATCACCAATCTAGTTGGGAGATCTGTTATTGTTCCCAATTTCTTTCTTCTTTGATCTTGTTCTAAATAAAAAACTTGGAAACGAGACAGGAAAACAAGAAGATTCCTTATTTTTGTCCTCGAACATGCAGAAATTGAGTAAGAAAATGAAAGCCTAATTGTCCCTAGTTTTGATCACATTTACCTTACAGGTTGTGATGTGGTAATAATCAATGCTGTGATCTGTTCGTGGCATATTATGTTGATTAATCTGTCCTATTTGTTTCTGCATTCTACGGTAGTAATTATACTGCGCTTGTTATAATAAAATGTATTTCATTTTCTTTTTTGAAATAAATGTGAAAACTCTTCCGGATTTCTTTTTCCAACTTGTAAGCAAAAACAAAGAACAGGGAAGACAAATAAACACATGGTTCATTTTGAAGTTACAGATCCATAAACGAGGGAGTATTAAAGCAGTTTGAGGCCAATTAAAATACTCCAATGGTTTTGTTCTCTTTTTTTTCCCATTAGCAAAAAGCAAAGCATTTCACAAACAAAGAAATTACAAGTCTTCCATAAGACAACGGATCAACAAAAGGCTGGAGAGTCTTCCCTAAATCTGCACATTTGTTACTTTCCCTCACAAATTGGACTTCAAAAAACCTAATTCCTTGCCTTCAACTAATCCTCCATAACCTGCAGAAAAGTTTTCTTTATGAATTTGGAGTGTACCAGAGAAAACACTTCTTGCTCTTCACACCTGTCAGTTCTCCCCCGGGTTCTTGACCCCCACCACGACAATTTTGGCTCTTTCCCTCTCTCTTGGTTGGTCTTCATTGGATTCTCTTGCAGTAGGTCAATTGTACAAACCATATCACAAGGGTGCCATGATTGTTATGCATGAAATCAAAGGAACGTGGCTTTCATTTTAATATATACTAACTAATATAATATTTAATTCTCTTCGACTAAGTGTTGAAGAACCTCGTCGTTTTTGCATGATCGGAGGCTGTAGTCCCTCTGCATTACTGCAATAACTCTCCTCAACTCCTCTTTTAATCGGTCTCTATTCTTCTCTCTCTACCTGATTGGCAAGTAGTGATGGCGACGTCAGTGCTACAGATCTCCGCCGGCTTGACCGGCAGTGATGAAGGCGATGGCGGAAGTCAACACTCACTACCGCGTTGATAGTACCATCTTTGAGAGAATTCATAATCTCTTAGGTACCTATCAGTCTGCCAAGAATCGTACGGTGGAAAGGGGAGCTGACGTTGGATTAGTACGCTTCATCATGATGGTAAACTTCTGGGTAGCTTTGTTTGGTGCTCGCATCTTGACACTTCGGCCTTTTGGAGCGTCACCATCATCGTGATCCCGTTGTCGGTACGTTACGTCCCGCCGATCTGGTCTACGTGTATCGATTGCGGTTCACTTATTCTCAGCAGGCTTCTCGCGCCACATGGCGGGTTAAGGTCCATAGGACAAGTGGGACCCCTAAAAATGCCGAGTAATATTACACCATGCGATTGGGCAATTGCGAACGCTGCGATGTCTCACGCAGATGATCCCGTCACGCTGTTTTATAGAAAGGGGGCGTGGATCGCATCGAAAAGGAAGGGTTGGGGAATCAGGGAAGCGAAGAGAGTGCAGTGAGCGGAGATGGGCATCAGCTTTGTGGCGGCGATGACAATGATAGTGGTGGCGGCGGCGGCGACGGGATCGGCGGCGCAGTCGACGCCGGAGTGCGCGTCGAAGCTGGTGGGCTGCGCGAAATACTTGAACTCGACGACGCCGCCGGATACGTGCTGCGGGCCGCTGAAGCAGGAAGCGAAGGACGACCTGCCCTGCCTCTGCGCCCTCTTCAACAACACCGCTGTCCTCAAGGCCTTCAATGTCAACATCACCCAGGCCCTACAAATGGCCAAGAGCTGCGGCGTCAACGCTGACCAGAGCGCCTGCGCCACTGGCACAGCCTCACCCAGCGGTGGCGGTATGCTCGCCTCCCCCCCTCCTTTTCCATTTTTGCTTTATCAGAACCTGGGTGGATTACTATAACCCGCCGCCCCTGCCGGTCGCCCAATCTGACCCTCGGGAGGGTTTCGGGTGGTAATGCTTCGGAACCCATCGATTGGTATATCGAATAGATGTAATGCTCGCGGAAAAAGGGATTTTTTTTATTAACATTTACGGATTTTTCGTTATTTTTCAATGAAAAGATCATATTTTTATTTTGTTTCCTTTCTTAAATATATCCTGTTATGAGATAGGCTAACTTTGTTTTGACTTACTTTCTGTTTGATTTGCAGCTACACCTCCGTCGTCCTCTACGAACACCACCAGTAAGACATCAATATTTATTTATTTATTTTTCAATAAATTCAAACGTTATGAATTGTCAAAAATAATTTATGCATTTAGTATGGTTGGGTATACTTTACTCGTAGAGAGTTCTGGTGTTCAAAGTAGACAATTTCTTGTTGACTTTGCAAACTGCAAAATAGTTTGTTTTAGGCATCAGTTTGGGAAGCTTGTCTACATATTTCATGATAATGACACGTAAAATAAAAATATATCTTTTAATGCTTAAAGTACTCTGGTTACCCAGTTTTACTTTGTGAAAGAAATGTGTAGCAATTATATGCTTAATTAGGCAGCCAACACTGCAGTTGTTTGGATAATATTTTGTGTAAAGTATATGAATTTGAAGGATTATATTTTGAAACAATTCAAATATAATAGTAAGATTTGGGTTCAGGAAGATTTGTAGCAGCCTACCTCATTGCTTTTTTTTTTTTTTGCAGTGATTGAAAATGAGTAGCCCTTTTAGGACAATGTGTCATCGGATTGATGAATTAAAATTGTCAGTTTCTTTCCTCAAGTTATTTAGTCTCAGTTTGGAACAAACATGTGGAGTAAGTCACTAGGCAGAATGATTATCACAAGATACGACACGATTATTATTATTTTTATCTCAGCTATTTGAAGGAAGTGTGAAAATGATCATGTAAATGTTTTGAACCCAACAACAATTCACCTTGTTAGTGCCATCTCTGGTACCAACCAAACTTTTGGCCACTCATTCTTGGTCAATTCTTTATATATTTCTGATCCTTTGGTTTCTTGCTACTTTATCATCGTTTGTTTCTTAGTTCAGCATTATCAGCGTCATCAGTTTGTAGTGGACACTCTTCCATTTTAATTGCAAGATGAACAAACCTGTGCACTCATCCTCCTTGTTATTAGTTGGCATTGATTCTTTGTCAAGTGTTTCAATGCATAGAACCTGACATCTTTGCCATGGAGATTCTTGCCTTTACAACTAGACAGTTCTATATAAGGATGTGATATATTTGACCCAAAACTTTTCAATTATTTTAGCAATAAGTAGTCTCTTATACTGAACATTCTGACCAATATTATGCTTTGTTTTCTACAAAGAGATTCTTTCTACCACCCTTTGTCAAACAGAATGTCAAAAACCCTTGCCATGTTGATGTGGCCAAATGTCCTTTTCAACACCATTGAAACCCTTTGATGCATACCATGTCAAACACTTACCATGTGGTTTGACAAAGTGTGTTCCTTGTAGAAAATTTAGAATATTTATGCAGCAGGCTTTTTAGAAACTCTTTCTCTACAATTATATTTATAAATATAGATGTATATAACATATAACATATAAGCATGTGTGCATGTTCACACATGTTCATGAGAATAACATAAAAGACATGCATTTACATTACAGCACTTTGACATGCAAATCAGGAAAACAATACATATTTTACAAAGATGTCACGTGAAGATGCAAAGATGTCACATGAAGATGCACTTAAATATCAAATCAAGATATACTTTTCATTTTTTACCTTCATGATATATATCAATAGTGGACTTTCATTAATGTATAACCTCGTTCTTCTTTTAGCCTGACCATATTCTCTTGGTCAGACCATTTCAGATTGACTAAATTTCTAATTTTAGATTCTCCTGGAAAATAGTGCTAGATGCATTTCTTTTCTCACCATCAGTTGTAGCCGCAATCTAGCAGGGGCCATCACTTTATGTTTGAGCTCAATTCCATTTTAAGACCTAAACTGAACCTAAGCCAAAACTTCAACTCCTTTCTCGCCTGCTTCCTCTCTCTACACAGGGCATGTTACCATTGGAATTGCCCTCATTGTTTCTTCTCTTCAGTTTTATATTCATCTTTCTTCTCTCTTTGATCCTCTTCCTTGTAGATACTGTTATGAGTTTCTTGTTACTGTTTGACTTAAGTTGCAGATAAATCTCTATCATTTCTATCTAGAAATCTGAGTGTTGTACATACTGACCATTTTGTCACAGGAATTATGGTTCTTATCAAGTGCCGTCTTTCTCAAAGGGGAAAATGTATCTTCCAAGAGAGACTTGAGACAGAAGAGAATGACAAAAGAAGGAAGATCAGGGGGAAACTGAGATTCTAAGATAGAGAGGACACTATTGGAAGGGAAACAATTAGTTAATACAATTGTGATCTTAGGGGTTTAAATGGTATTTGTTCAATGTTCATACACTCTCCCCTTGTTCAATTACATACACTTTCATTGTAAGTCAACTAGGACTCATTCCTTAGATCAACATATACTACTACTAAAGGTGTGTGCCCCCTTCAGTAGCAAGGATCAGAAGAAGTCATGGCTGCCCACTCCGCTTCTCATGCTTGATCTAGGAAATCCCCTCTCCCCATAGTTGCCATGCCACCCCTTTCTCCATTGCGTTCCTTTTTGTTTTCTTTTTTCATCTCATCTTTTTTTACCTTTACCTGAGACAGAAGCATCACAATAGCTCACACCAATTGGTACAATGAGTCATCCTCATTGTTCACAAGTTTCACATCTTCATAAAAAAATATTTCTCCTTCAAACTCATCTTTTTCTCTTTCAAATACCCCTAATCCATAGCTCGAGCATCGAGCATCACAGAAATATTTCCATCCATGAAACCCATGATATACTTTCTATTCTTTTTTTTTTTTGGGTTGGGGGGTTGGCGGGCTCTGGTTCCTTCATATCTTCTAAGCTTACATTGTCTTCTCCTCTTATTTTTTATTTTATTTTTTAGAATATGTTAATATTTGTCTTTGCTGGGTCATCGCCCAGTCCAGATTGGATAGATAGATCACCTATTAGTTGTCATGTAGGTTGTTAGTTATTATATTGAGCAGTGACTAATGATTTAAGTAATATTGTGACATACATTATGATTTAAGTGATTTTACTGGCATAGGTTTATAATAGTAAAAAAATAAGGAAAACTGCTGTTTATAATTTTTATGAGCATATAAAAAATTGATCAATTGGAAGACTTCATTTTTTAAGAAACAGTTCTCTATTCTAAATTAGTAATCATGTTTCAAATAAATTTTAATTTTCTTGAAAAAAAAATTGTAAGTAAACACATCATTGCATTTCGAAACTAAGATTGATGGGGAATAAAAATCATGGCAAGTAAAATCCAATATCTTGATTGTTTATGCTCATTTGTGCTTTGAACAATTGCTTGACATTTGTCTAGGTTCTCCTGCAGGCAAAAGTGACAGTTCTGCTCATGGGGTGACTTCAATTGGATTGCCTGGTTTGGTGACCTTACTGTTATGCTGGTGGTCACTCATCACACAGGAGTGACCTTCGGAATCAATCGGACGATCTGCCGAACCACAATCATTTTTTTTCTTCAAGTTTGAATATTTTAGCTGAAGGGATGTGTGGGTTGTTCCCATGCAGAACAATTAAGTACCTTGCAGTCAAATTGCATTTGTGGATTTTGAGCCAATATCATGTTTCTTATTTATGCCAATGTTCTGACTCACCTATTACCATGAATCATAAGTATGCATTATAAATGCTTGCTTGCTTTTAACCAGTTTATGATGCTTTTGTAATTTTTTTTCCCATTCTTCTAAAGAAAACAAGTTGTGTCATATCAAAGAAATGTTTCATGCAACTCCATTCGATTATTTGGTGTTCAGCTTTTGGCCTATGAACATGCTTCAGAAACCAGCAAAATGCATGTTTCACCAATCAACACATTGGTTATCTGAAAGTGATTGAAAGACTGGTTGCAGAAATGGAGTAGCAAGTCATGATTGTCCAAAAAGAGGCTGTTTAGCTTCCTCTCTGGGATAACAGCTTTGAATTAGAGCTTCTCAATGTAATGCTGCCAAGTCAGTTAAACATTGTTTTCAGCTTTAGAATTGGTGTGTTGGTGTTGGGTGTATGCTATCAAACAGCTTCTCTCTTAGGGTGGTAGATTAGCATGATGAATAAATAACCACCATATATGGTACTATTATAATATTTTACTCCTAGTCTCAACTATATTTTACATACATGATTAATATGGAATATTATTTTTTAGTCCTTTACTCATATGTAGATAATCTTAAAAGTAAAATATGTTAATTTATTAATTAAAATGATAATATTCCTTCTCTCTCTCTCTCTCTCTCTCTCTCTCTCTATATATATATATATATATATATATAATGATTTTGACTTATATACATAATTATAATCTTTAATCAAAAAAAAAAATACACATATAATATATTCAAAGTTATACACATACAAATGTTTACAAGTCATAATTCATATCTTTACTAGCATATGATCATATATACTCACTTTCTTATCTAATCATTTAAGTGATGTATTGGCATATTTTACCTATAAAAGGTTATAATAAGTAATCACTCAAAGCGTATAAGTTTTTATAATTTTATTTTGGTGGACATGTATGTATATAATATTTTAAAATCATCGATATATCAAATTTATATAAAATCATTGGCATACCAGATTTATATTAGATTTATATAATATTTTTCAAAAAAAATAGGGGGGTATCGAGTACCTCAAATTTAGACGGTTATAATTCTATGCACCGATCTCATATTAAAATTCTACAAGAGATTTAAAATCATAAGAGATTTATATAAAATATATCCAAAAATTAAATATAAATTTGAAGTCTAAGTTATCAAGAGCAATTGAAAGTATTACTGTATAATCTATAAAATCGATATTATAGATATAGTAAGGGAAGAATTAGTTTTTTTTTTTTTTAGCTCAACATTTCGTAGAGCTGGGATTCTTAGTCTTAGAAAAGTTAAAAAAAATTATTGAAGAAAGAGAGAAAGAATCATTGGTTATCAAGTTGGTAAAGAGGATGATACCAAAATAAGATAGAGGTGTTTAAGAAGTTATCTTGAGATCTATAAAAATCTAATTGGATATTATTTTTTTTTAATTTTTTACTAATATAACTATAAGGTTACAACTTTATTTGAGTTTAATTTGATTTGACAATGATGTATTTTTTTATTTAAACTTATTTTTCATATCTAATATTTTTAGTATACTATTTTTTATTTATATTTATATATAATATTTTATTACTTTATCCATGTCTCAATTATTTACTATCCTTTATATACATGATGTTTAAAACTTCAACTATTCTACTTTAATCATCGTCAAATTTACTCAAGCCTTAAGATTCACTTAAGGTCGATTAAGTTCACTAGCAAACTTTATCTTGTAATACTGAAGGCCTATGTCTTCTTACTATAAAATATATTTAAAATAAACATTGATGTTTATGCATGCTTAATCAAAATTTTATTAATCAATATGAATAATATATTTTGGGAAACACGTACTTCAACATTAAAAGTCAAAAAATAAGTATGTTTATAAAATATAAACATCATAAATAATATCACTAAATAAGAAGAACATATGCAGATTATTTTTATTTTTATTAACATATTAATTATAATTCAAAATGCATAAGATTTGGACACTATAGTTACTAACTATAGCGAGGGTTCACTCTCAGACGTATGAGAAATGATACACATCCTGACTTAAAGGTTTTCCAATTAACTATCAAATCCGTGGTGGTTTTGAATCATTGTATTCTCCATTTTTATCTATGGATAGTTTCTACTTGGTTCGTATCAGACTTGTTATACTGATCAATTCTTATAAAGCAATTCGATTTTTCTATTGTTTTAGATGTGAAACTAACCTTAATGTGTTATATTTTCATCTATTACCATTAATTAATAACTTTCTTTGCACCATTTTATATGTTGGTCGATAGATGGCCAATTTGAGGAGGTTCTCTTCAATACCTTTTTTTTGGAGAATGCAAATCAATGCTACTTGGGGATATTGATGACATCAATATCATTTGATCTTCTGTATTTTGATCAACTGAAAGAAACCAAAATTCAAACAACATCAGAATAATTTGAGGGAAAAGTTGAATAATCTACATAAAATCAAACATGGATTTTTCTTTTTTTGTAAAAAAAAAAGGGCTCAACCCTTTATGTTTTCTCTACTAATCCTTTAAAAATATATGACAAGCAAATTTTCCACCTTCAATTAGACCCACACATCTACACCACTCCATCACCATCACCATCTTGCCTGACCTCTCAATTTCCTTTTTCTCATGTTCTAAAATGTCATATCATATTTGCAAATAATGGTTGTGATCGAACATATGATCATGGATGGAACCAAGGGGGGCCAGAAAGTACAAGTTGGTCTGAGTAATCTTGTGAATTTATGATGGTATGATAAATTGGTCACATGGCTTATCCTCCAATAGAAAACTAGTGAACCTACTGCAATCCTCAATTGTATCTTCTGTATGCTGGTCCAACCAAGGACTTATTGGATGTCACTACATGTTTGTTATTTCTAATCTGTACTGGGTGGGATGAAAATTATTATAGAGAATAATGTTTCATTACAACAGGTGTTAATCTCAACAAAAGAAATTATTTCAATTATGATAGGGTCAATTTTGATCGCCATGCTAAACAGAGGTCGAAATTTTAGAGAGTAGATTATCTAAGACTTGATTTTTCTCGCAAAAATTAGGCTTTTTTTTAATACACATTCATTTTATTTTCTTAGTTACTTCCTTCTAAATTTGAATTGGGTAATTTTTAATGGCTAAATGAATATGATTAAATACAGTAAATGAGAATTAATTAAGATTACATGCTAGGATAAGCTTATCCACTAAAGAAAACATAAATTTTGTTCTATTTGCTGTATGCTTTCTCTTGAGGCAATTTAACTTTACAAGGATAAATAAAGATAACTACATTAGTCTCGTTATTTAGTGACATGGTAAAAATTACTAGTTTATTATTTTTGCTTGCATAAACCATCCTACCACTGTACTACATGATATTTAACAACTCGAATACGATATGAACTAATATCTGAAACACGAAAAAGTGAAATTTAAATATTGTTCTGGAAAATGAAAGAAATGTAATGAAAAATCAAAGGGTATGTGTCACATCTCAAATTTATAAAAAAAATAAATCATTATTTTATTGTTCACAATTTATAAAAAAATTTAATCATTAAATTCAAATCTCTATCTTTAACAACACTAATTTTTTTAACTAAAAAAGAAATCACATATTCTTAGTAGGATTATAAGTGACAAAAAAATCTAACTTGCCCAAGCTTCAAATATATTAAAAATTATTATTTTAAAAATAAATATAGAATAAAAATATATCAACAACCATACATACCGATAGGAATCTCCTAACAATTTAAAAAATAATATTCAATACTCGAAAAACATATACGAATGTTAATAGTTTAATATAAAATAATAATATATTAATTTATTATGAAATATATATATAATAATGATAATTCTTATATAGTATATAAAATTATGCATTAGTTATATTCAATGCATCTTGATATAGTCAGATTTTAAAGATGTATATTATATATGATGGCACATTCTCCCAACAGTAAATAAAGAGACATGTAGTATATAATGGATTTCTCTCAATGGATAAAGAAAACTCATATAACACTTCCAACAATGGATACAATGATTTTTTTCACCTACCTAAGTTGAGACATATTCCTCGATGAAGGAGTCGTCTAACTATCATATTTGATTATCCACTAATCCTCAATGATAATCGTTTTATCTAATCTTGATAGAATACATAGTTAGTCATAATCATTTATTTACATCCATTTATTTATTTATACATATATAAGTAGTATGATAAGATATTGTCAGGGACTATGCTTTGATGTATGATAAGATATTATCTAAGTAGCATGACACTTCCGATGTCAACTACTCAATATAGTCATATATATTATATGATAATAATTACATTAATATCATCATTTTAATTTAAAAAATATTAATTATCAAATCATAAAGACTTGAACCAAATTCAATTCATCCAGGACTTAACATAATCAATCTTAAATCCTTATAAAACTTATCTAGAATATCCTAGACTTGTCTAATTTAAATTTGATTAATTTTAATTAGTTTAAGTGGGCTTGAATGAGTTAAATTGGTTTGAAATTAACATCAACCAGCTTAAATCGATCAAATATATTTAATTTAGTTAATTAGTAAGCTCAAGCCAATATAAAAAAAGAAAATTGGATTGTCATATAGTGTTAACTTAGTCTAAATTGACTCACCTAAATCTTGGATGGATAACGAGCATCGCATATGTTTGTCTTAAGTAGGTATAATAGACTATATGGAGGGGTGATGATGTGTCTAACGTAAATCAAATAGTTGGGTGGGCCTAGTTTCATGGGTCGGGCTGAATCTCACTCATTATTTAAGTTGAGCCTTACTACTGAACTAGGTTACGTTTGATTCATGGGTTGAGTCGTGCCTAGTTACATGGAATGAGTCATATTTAACTATATGGGTTGGATCATATATGACCATATGAGCTGAGTTGTACTTAGTCATATGAGATGGGTCATACTTAACCACATGGGTTATATTATCTTTTGCTATATTGATTGGGTTATGTTTGGTCATATAAGTTATCTCATACTTGATTATATCAGTTAGAGCATACCTAATCATATCGGTTGGACTATACTTTATCACATAGATTGAGTTATTTTTAGCCATATGGGTTAGGCCATACCTAACCATATTAGTTGAACAATATTTGACAATATGAGTTAGGTCATATCTAACTATATTAGCTAAATTATATTTGTCTGTATGGGTTGAATCATACATAACCACATAGGCTGAGTTATTCTTAGTCATATAGGCTTATTTGATTGAAAAAACTTGACTCATATTATACTCCAATTTGATCCTTCTTATTAAATTAGATTTTAATAATTTTAGAAATATTTTAATATTATAAAATAATAATTAATCTTAAATTTATTTTTTTAAAATTAACTAATTTATATTTATGATTCTAAATTTAAAATTAATTAAATCATAAAAAATTATATATAATTTTGTAAGATATAAATATATCTAATTAAATAAATTAAAACTATTATTAAATTAACTAATCATTCTAACATTATAATGATCATTATCTATTAATCATAAAATTTTAAAATTAAAATATTGTTATACACCATATAAATTATAATAATTTTAATATTAAAAATTTAAATTATGAATAAAAATAGTAATAAAAGAATAGTGGATCTCTCATCGAAAGATAAGAGAAGAGCTCTTTTATATAAGAGGAGGTCTCCTCAAAAAATAAACAATAATTTAATTTTAATTTTTAATTTATTTTACTTTCACACATGAAGATAGAATTGTATTATTTCTTATGATTCACATATAAAAATAAAATTTAAATTATTTACTTTCTAAAAATTATATCACTCATTAGGAAATAAATTAATTAATAATTTAATTGATCAAAAAAGTTCATAACTTGTTTACATGATTAAAGGAATCAATCTGAATCATTTCCTTAACCATACTATGAAAATAAAAATAATAATTTAAATAAAATAATATATTATTTATGATAATTTGATTTATATTACCTGAGAAAAATCATCAATGATTATAGTATAAAAATAGTAAGGACTTTTTTTTACATATCCATGATTTTTAAATTCGAAAAATTGCATTTTTCTTTACTATAAATATTTCGATCTTCCATATATGTCTATCTCATTAATCACTAGTTATAGTTAGCATTGGCTATTATCCAAAACATCTCTAATATTTTAAATAATAATATTATTATATCTTTTAGAATTTTAATTAATAATCAAATGATAACAAATAAAATTTTGGATTTTATAATGATATATGATAAAATTAATTTAATGAAATATATATATTCTATATTTATATATAATTTCATGGAGCAGGTGCTCCAGAGGAACAAATGGCCGAGTGAAAAGAGACCCAATGACCTCTTCGCTTCTGGTGTCGTGACTTGTAACTCACCAGTCGCCGGGCACAAAAACCTCGTACCCCGGCCACTGGAGACACGACTCCCCGGTGCTCTGCTCCCCCGACCCTCTACCACCACCCGACGTCGCCACCAGCGGGCTCCACTGATCATAGCCAGTGGGAACTTCCCGGAGCTGCGTCATCCAATCACATTCTCCCGCAACCGGATACCCAAACCCGCCGTCCGCCATCCGCCATCCGCCATCCGCCATCCCCAAAACCCGCCCACGGGATATGGTCGAATCACGACCACGAATGCGAGCCCCGCACCTCTCCACCCATCCCACCGCGCGTCGCCACGCGTCGCGCTTCGAAATATCTTTCTTGGGGGACGCTAGCTCGCGACACGCGTCGCGATGAGGACGGCCAGTTTGGGGCCGCACCGAGAGGGAAAGATCCGAACCGGTGGCACAACTCGAGCCACGTAACGTGGGCCCCCCTCACGTCCATCGAAGGGACGTCTGGTGAGGCGAGAAGAAGATATTTCCTTGGGGGGGTTTAGTTGAGGCGCTGGATCGGACCGTGGTGGTGTCGCATACCGCACCTAGAAAGAGGTGGAAGAGTGGCCAACAAAGAGATCGCCGCAGCGGTTCTTTTCCCGTTCTTCTCGAAAGTAAGGCGTCAGAGAGAGAGAGAGAGAGAGAGAGAGAGAGAGAGGAAGGAGATTGGTTTAGGAGGTGGAAATGGGGGAAAAAGAGGAGGGACAAGGCAGAAGGGACGAGGCGGAGGCGATGGCGGTGGGAGAATGGGTAGAGGAGGAGGAGGAGGAGGAGGCGGAAGAGGAAAGGGAGGGGGCGAAGGGGGTGGCGTTGAGATGGGAGAGGTTCTTGCCGAGGGTGCCGGTGAGGGTGTTGCTCGTGGAAGGGGACGATTCTACTCGGCAGATCATCGCTGCGCTCCTCAGGAAGTGTAGCTACGGAGGTTTGTTTCATCTGTGTTCCCTTCTTCCGCTGATCCTTTAATATGTGTATGTGATCCCTGCCATTGATATGCCTGTTCCTTCGAAGTCAAGCAGATATAGGATTGAGGGCGTTTCTGTCAAAGAAATTGGGGGTTGACAATGGTTTTGTCAAATTCGTTCATCTGGTGTGGTCCAAATCGTTCTTTTTGTCTTGTTTTGGCCTTGGAAATAGGAAATGTTTTCTTTTTTCGTCATTAATCGAATTTCTAAAGGGAATATGTGTCGAATATTGACTATGTTTATTTCTTTGCTCTTTTTGTACGACCTAAATTCGTTCGTTTTCTCTTAATTTGGCTTTGAAGTTTTGAAATATGTTCGTATCTTACTTTGATTGAACTTTTAGACTATTTTGAAGTTGCAAAGTAGGAGATGAGATTTTTTCACCATTAGTGTTTGAAACTTCAGTTTGAATATTACTTTGCTTGTTGCCGTGGGTGTGGAATTGGCCTATCATTAAAAAAAATTGAGAGGTAAAGTCTGAGCATTTATGGAGCTTTTCACTAGAGGAGATTTTGGCATATTATTTATGGTAAGTTGATGAAAGTACCAATTTGTATCCCCTCAGATGAAAGTTCTAGAATTTTCCATGAAAAGTGAAAGTGGGATTGAGTGGATTTAGGTAGTTGAAGTTGTCTCGGGAGTAAGTTGGTTCATTTCTGCACTTCTTTGATGAGTTG
Source organism: Musa beccarii (assembly GCA_024322285.1). Classification (NCBI taxonomy): domain Eukaryota; kingdom Viridiplantae; phylum Streptophyta; class Magnoliopsida; order Zingiberales; family Musaceae; genus Musa; species Musa beccarii. The sequence goes on along the minus strand of CM044397.1, from coordinate 51,629,744 downwards.
CTACTTAGACGTATAACTAATTGCAACTTTAATTATTTATGCAATAAAGATCCATAGTGGCGCCTTGGTATTGAATTTTTTGGTGTCTCTATCTTTATTATTTAGGCTTAAACCACCCATAAATTGCTATGTGCAAATCTGTTATCATTATTGTGATTCTACATCTACTGTGAAAATAGAGGTCCACGCCTTCTGTATAGTATAGGCTTCCTATTAGGTTTTGGAATCGAGATAAATTGAAGTTTGGATCTTATCCTCAAGTAATTCACTTTCTAAGCTGGTCTATGTATCGACTGTTGCTCGAAAGTTGGACGACTAGGACTCATAACATACACAATTAGAATGAGAAAACAGCACTGAGGAACGAGAATTCATGTGACATAAAGAATTATGGGCCTAAATTCGAAGTAGATGACCTCTCTAGGCTCTGGCCGACTCCTCTCTCCCCATCCTTGACCTCTATAAAGGTAGAGAGAAGGGAAACACTGAGCAATCAAGATGATACAAAATTATATAAGATGTACTCTGCATGCATAATGAATTCAAGTTTATTATGACATGATACAGCAGCATGGCTCAGATGCTTTCTTTTGAACCCATTGCCAGCAGTATGGCTGTGGTGGTGAACCTAGAGGTCACAATGGAATCAGACTGATAGTCAAACCCCATTCTTCAGTATTCCAGTGTGTCAGTTAGGTCTGTTAAAGGAATGCATCACTTTATTACATCCAGTATAATGCAACGTTTGATTTTAAACGAAACTTCAGAACTATTACTCATATCAAGTCTCTGTACTGGCAAATTAATAAGGTCAAATTTTGATGATAAGTGTAAGGACCAGATGCAACTTTAATTTCAGATGTTATGAAGAATTTTATTGTCACAGAAGTATGGTTCATGTGTTCTCCTTTTGGATGTGCTAAACACAATCTTGAAGTGCTGCATGTATTATTTTAAGAGAAATTGATATCTTATAACAGAGAATTTCTTAAAATTTCTTTGCTTGGTATTCAACAGTTGCTGCAGCATCAGATGGCTTGAAGGCGTGGGATGTGTTGATGGAGAAACCCCAGAGTGTAGACCTTGTTCTGACTGAGGTTGACTTGCCATCAATCTCAGGGTTTGGCCTTCTCACCATGATAATGGATCATGAGAGCTGCAGGAACATTCCAGTCATAAGTATGATGCAATCAACTTTGACTTTTTCTAATAATGTTTATTATAATAGTTGTTAGCAACACTACCTGAGTTACAAACTCAAAACTTCCTTGATTCATCCAGTGATGTCTTCGCATGATTCCATCAGCATGGTTTTCAAATGCATGTTGAAAGGTGCAGCAGACTTTCTCATTAAGCCAATCCGCAAGAACGAGTTGAGGAACTTATGGCAGCATGTCTGGAGAAGGCAAATTGTAAGCTTCATTTGCATCATAGTCATACTATTATCTTCTAGGTTATCCATTGTCTTTAATCAGATATAACCCCTAGTATTTTAGCATAAATTGATCATTGCATTATTGCATGTTTTATCAGGTAGATGGACATGGTGGCACACATGATATTCAAGACAAACGTGATGCAATGCATAAAATGAAAGCTCATTCTGGTGAAAAAGAACATTCAATTGAGAATATTGCTATTGTGCGGGCAAATAAGGAATTTGGTGACCAAGGGAGTGATGCTCAAGTAAGATTTTCTTCACACGATATATTGTTTTACTTTCAGTTCAGAGAAAATATGATAAGATCTCCATGCTGTGGTGGGGCAATGTCTATATCGTGGTGAGATCTTATATGATCAGCAGCACTCTTGAAACTTAATGTGTGAAAAAATCAATTTTCCTATTGCAAGACTGCTGGACAACTACTTATTCTCCTATACATAGCCTGACCCCCACATATAATTTACATAATTCCCCATGTGGCTTTCCTACACGTATTTGTTTGTAGATCAATAATAATAAGTCCTACTGTGGATATTTTGATATTCCCAGTTGTCAAATTGCTTTATATAATTTTTTTTCCTGAACACCAAGATTGTTCCTCGTTCCTTTGTTATAGTTTCCCCTGCGAAATGTAGCTCAGCATCTTTGATGAAGTGTTGCATGCTGTTGACATCATGTGTTTTAGTGTAGACTTGTACATAGAGATTGATGTAGACACTGCACATTTTGCCACCTGTTGTGCAGAGCTCTTGTACAAGGTCAGATGTGGAAGCTGAAAGTACACACAAGCAACTGAAGCTTAAGCAGACAAAAGTAGTTGATGCATTTGTGACTCAGAATGGAGGGAATATTCAAATGGAAAATGGATCATTCAATCATGAAAATGCAATTACTGGTACTCTTTTCCATGTTCATAGTTTATTTTTTATTATATTTAGCATTTCATGCAACACATATGAACTGTTGCTAAACGAACTTATTGTGCCGCAGCAGCGAGTGAAAATGTTGATGTGGTACAAGAATGCTTGGGCTACAAAAGAACCAACAATAAGAATTATGGCCAGAAGTGTCGTAATGAAATAACTTCTAAGGATGATGATTTGGTCCATGTGGTTGATAATCAACCACAGGGTAAACTCCCCTCCAGAGACATTGTTCATGTCACCAATGTTAAGCACAAGTTAAGTCCTGTGCCTTATTTGGAGCTTTCTTTGAAAAGATACGAGGGAACATTCCCTGAGAAGCAAGAATGCGGTGGCTCCAACACATGGAACCATTCAAATTCATCAGCCTTCTCACTGTGAGTGTTTCATTATACTTCAATTCTCTTTATAGTTGACATAATATTTTTCATCTTCTATTAGTGAATCATAGCAGTTTCTGAAATAATCTTATGATTTTATGAGAAAATGCCTTCTAACTGTGATCAGCTTTCTTTTACTTGGTTACGTTCTTTGATGTATTGCTAGCTTCAAGGTTTGGCTTTACACTGTGAAAAGGCTTGGTGTTTTATCAAGTTTTGGGCTCACCTGTTTTCTTATGTATGAGCAGCTCAATGATGTCCATAGCATCTGATTAGTTGTGTATGCTTCTATTCATCTTATTAGTTGAGTTTAGAGGATCTGAAGTGAACTGATGTAAACAATTAAGTCAAACATGCAGCATAAGCTTCACTTTTTTACATGAGTTGAAATGATCTAGTACCTCCTGTTGGAATTTTGTGCTAGTAGACCAGAGTATCCTGCCATGCTTATGGCTGATTATAAGAATTTTTTTCATCATCTTCCATCTTAGAATAATAGTCAAATCTCAGATAAATGTCTAAAGAATGGAAATGAGTGGAAGAAGATATTAAGATTTTAGGTATTAGGAGGGATGATGTGGAATTGACTTTCTATATCTTTTACATTTTCTTTTAGCTGGTTCTTAGTCGCAGTTGTTCTGCTTGTTATAGACTACAGTTGGCACTTCTGAATGATCAGTAGCTGTAACATTGAGAATATGGTGTCACATAAATTCCAGTGAGAGGCTTTTTTCTTTTAGACTAATTAATTATTTTTTATTTTTCTTCTTTGTGACTGTTATCCTTTTTAAGTAGCATATATTGTGCAACAACCCATTTCCCTTTTTGATATGTTATAAGTGTTTTCTCCTCTGATCTGTGTTATTTATGGATGATTTTTCTCTAAAAAATATTGGCTAGCTAATTATTAATGAAAGAAATTGGAATTATTTGAGATATTGCTTTATATCTATAATTTTTCATAGAGCCACTCAAATTATAGTATACTGCAGGTACACCAGTAGGACAGTAATACCTACCATGTTGGAACAAAAGAACTCAGGATCTGAAACAAATGGACTCAAGCCTATCGAGCCTCTTAAAGACTGGGATTCTAGGGGGAATTTGGAAGAGACTAAGTCCTCAGATGTGGGACCTTCAGTTCAAGATGGAATGGCAGTTCAATGCACCCCACTTCGAGTTATTCCATTTCCTCTTCCTGTTGGAAGCATGCCTTCGAGTTCTGGGTATGGTACAGTAATGCAACAGATGTTCTATCCACAGTCAGGTCATCCTTTTTGGAGTACCAATCCATCCATATGGCAGGAAGCAACCATGCAGACAAACTCATCAATCCAACCTTGCCAAAAGAATTGCAACTCTGTGCAATGTGACCTTCCTGATGAGGAGAATGTTAGAAGCTCCTGCTACCCTTCTGCAGGAAAGCAGGAGGAACATATGCAACTCGATGACCAGAAGCAAGTTTCATCTGCAGCAGGAGAAAGTGGTAGCAGTAGCATATGCAATGGTAGCAGAAATTTGAAAAGCAGTGAATGTGGGAGTGTTCTCAGTGGAACTACTGGACACACGTCTGCAATGCATGTTTTCAGGCCCATAACAGTGACAGGAAATGATGAGAGTAAATTGACTTGTGATGCATCAAAACCAGAAGATTGTCATCTTTTAACCCAAAGGGAGATTGCCTTAAATAAATTCCGACTGAAGAGGAAAGAAAGATGCTTTGAGAAGAAGGTACTGATTCATTAAAATTTCAAAGTCCCTAGAGCAAGTTCATAGAAGTAAAAGTAATGCTTTGTGATGTCATAACTTAATTCACTTATAATAGTAGTATGTATTAAGCTGAATCCTGTACATTTCTGTTTGAGAAAATATTAGAGGTGCACTTCATCATTGATAACAAGTGAAATCATCATTAGCTGCATATCAACTGCTGACTTCTGGTTACTGATTTTGATCTTGGCAGGTTCGCTACCACAGCAGAAAACTACTTGCAGAGCAGCGTCCTCGAGTGAAGGGACAGTTTGTTCGTCAAGAGAGACCCGAACCTCAACCAAGGCAAGCAGGCACCTTCCAAAGCAATTCAGCTGCCGCATAGTTTTGCTTCCATAGCATCTAAATCACATTGACCATATGTTCTTGGGTTGTTGACCAGTGTAGCTGCACTAACATAATAGATCTTGTGACTAGTTTGCTTTGTAAGATAGATTTGCTTCGTATGCCTTTTTTTCCCGTTTGAAACTCCACTTTTGGTTGTTGATACAGTAACAGTATGCAATGAGGTGTAATATTTGTCATTAGAGATCTCAAGAAATGTGATGGCTATAGGAAGTCACTTGCTCATATACGTTATGTATGTTGTACATAACGTTATGTTGTAATTGTCCAACTCAGTTTTAGCCTCGACTCTTCTACATTCTTTAAGCATCTAGGTTTTTTTCAATCATTTTAGATAATGTTAACAACATAGTTGCAATACATGTTTGTTATTTATGTAGTGTATGCCTTCAAATAGAGCTTTCATGTTTTCTTTATTAAATTTCATTCTATATTGTTGCAAGTTCATTTTAGAAATTTTAGCGTAATAATTACAGCACGTGCAAACTTATTTCATGGTCTATGACACAAGCTTCGCGATAATTTAAACAAACTCGATCCTTGATTCACTTTGGTACAGCAACTTGAGTTCAAAATATCTTCAATTTGATTTTTTTTCGTTTTTAATCCCATCGTCTACAAGCTTACGTCGATCGACGAAGGCCAAACGTGGCCCTGTGTATCACCGACAGCTTCATCTCTTTCTTTAGCTTGGCCCTTGGCATTTATAACGGTACGACAATTCTTTCACCATTTTTAGTTTACGAAGACCATCGAATTTTGAGACGTCAATTCTCAGTTGAAAAACAATGACATTGTACTGATGGAAGTTACTTTAACACATGAAAAGGACAAAAATGGAAAGAACAGACGAGAAAGTATACAAAACCGGTTGAGACTTGTATCTATAAGAGACAAGAAGGAATAATGTGACACAAATATCCAAATTTATTATTTTAAAATCGAGTTTTGATCAAGATCGGGCACGATTGAAGCAAGCTGTATTTGACTTAAACGAGGCTACATTATTTTGAGGCCGGGTCCTTATCAATCCTGGTTGACTCGGTGCAATCTCGAATGAGCCGAGCCCTAGACGAACAAGAACTCGAGTTCGAGCTCGAACTGTCTCACCCCCAGCGGAACGTGAGTCTGTTTCGATTCGCTGCCACTTGTTGGTCACTCTCGTCGCTGTCATCCACTGCGGGAAAGGGTAATCCTGTAATTAAAAAGAACCCTTTCCTTGTTGCGACTCACCGGTACTCTTCGGCTTGGAATCGGGCGCCGATGCCCCGATCGAAGCGGCTCCCAGCGGCCGCAGGCGGCGGCAGAAGGAGCGGCGGCGGCTTCCGTCCTCCCGTGGTGCTGCTCCTCTTCTTCTTTGTTCTCTTCCCTTTTCTCGTCCTTGCGGCCCGGCGCAGCACTCGCACTCTCGTTTCCCCCGGTGAGTCATGGACTCCTTCCTCGCCGACTTGCTCACTCGCCGACGACTGTAATTCACGTCCTTAATGGGATTCTTATTCTCTTGAATTGTCTCTGTTTGAGTTTCGATTGCTTTTCTTGAGATCTGGGTTTGTGAGCCACTAAAACACTCAGATCTGAATTGAACATGCTTTTTAAAGATGTGATTTGGTTATTTTCTTGAAGATCTTGTCTGTATGATGGTTATGATGTACCAAACAGGTTCGGATCCGGCTCTCGGGCACCTCATTCTCGAATTCCCCTGGCATGATTATTGCCCATAATTTTTAGCATGAGTTTGTGGAAACCTGATTTATCTCCGGATACCCTTCTGATTTATGCTCAGTACCTCACCGCAGGAGCCATAGTGTACCTAAAGCTGCTGGTATTAGTCGTTTGGCATTGTTGTTAGATATTTGACAAACAGAGTCCAAGAATCTGAAGCTAAAACAAGATCTAGTTATATTGTAACTAAAATATATATTATTCTGAGATGTTAACAGCTGGTCACAAAATTAAGAGTAAAGTGAAAGTATCCAATGAGCTATCCTATTGGAGATTATGCATGAGTAGATTCTGGCCATCTTTAATGTAATACAACTGGAAGGATGTTTAGGCTTAAGGCATTGGAGATAGAAAGGAAAATGAAAAACAAAAAGCAAAACAAAGAAGGGAGGATTCGGTAAAACATACTCGATTTACAAAAACACAATTAAAAGTAATGAAGATAAAATAGCATTGCAAACACATACCGGTCTTGAGGGAGAGAAAGACATTGATGTTTCCCTTCTTGAATAACTTTTACTTGATTGTGATGTTGAACCACTAGTTTCCGATGCTTGGTAGCTTAATAACATCAAGTTTTTAGCAGTTCAGGGTGTTGGTGGATTATGTTTGAATGTCTAGGACAATTGTGACTTTGGAGGTTGAGGACTTAAATAATGTTGGAATATAAGTGGTAGGGTAATTGTGGGATGGAATAGAGGATGAAATAGATATTGCTAATTTTTTCGAAGAGACAATTTTAGAAATAGTTGGTCCGCATGCCTGTTCACATTCGGAGTGGTATATAATAGTACATACCTGTCTGAGCCCTTGCTACGAATTACTAAAAGATGCTTTTGAGAAACTCTATTTATGTTATTTTGCATGTAATGATTTTCGTGAATAATGGATGCTACTTGACGTACATCAATGTTTTTCTATCCTTGATACAGATCAAACAGGCAGTCCAAACTTCTCAAGCAAAAAGGTAGTTAGCCTTAAGCATGTTTGTTGTTTTTCTACATATCAAAAATGCAACTGCCATATATCTCACTTCTCACTCTTCCACAGGCTGCAGACTGGAGAGAACAGTTGGTGATCCAGCACCTAAAACCTATTCTGACAAAAGAGGTTAGTGACTAGTAAGAGATGCTAAAATATGCTTGTTCAGGATTAGTTACATTTTTTTGTGGTTATTGTATGAAATCTTTTAGTTGCCTTAGAATATGTGCCCAATGATTGCTGGTATTTCTTTGTTATCTTGTTTAGTTATACTGTACATTAGTCATTACCTGCTGTTTTGAGGCGATGGGGGCCTGGGTTTCCTTTCTCTCTTCTTTCTCTTTTCAAATTATTTGGTGGCTGTACGATGAACTTATCTTGTGTGTTCTCTTTGTAATACACAACTACATGTGCATTATCTATGGATGCATACTGATGGTACTGGAATTTTGCTTGACTGTCTGGATCATGTTTGTGCGCACTGTGCACTTTATCATTAGGAAAAACTTATCCAGTATGTTATCTATATTTCTTTTACATACATACAAGAACTAATACTATGCAAAAACAAAGAAGATTGAAAAAATTATGCAGGAGATTAATATGGTGACTACATGCAATTTCTTCTTTGAAAAAAAAAATTCTTTCATTTGATCAATAGCCTTATCAGTTATTATTTGTCATCAGAATTGCTGAAAGGAATTAGGATGGGAAATTTTTTTGGTTTAACTCTGTAATGATTAAAACAGTTCTTAAGATATAAGGTTGCAACTTAAGATCTTGCTGTAGGTGTCAAATGTAGAGCTGTTTAAACAAATGTAACTTGCTTCTTGCTGGTTTTGTTACCCTGAGGGAGCCACTTCCAGACCAGAGAGCTGCCAGCAATGGGAAACTTGCTATTTCCATCTGTACGGTGTTATCTTGTGGTTTAACCACCAGAATTTATTTTGCCTGCGTAGGTTGTCATCTTTTTTCCTCTTCCTCCCTAATTTCTATCTTCTTTATTTGGTATTTCTCTAACTTGTTTGTTTATATAATTTTAAGTTGGTACCATACACCCACACGTGGGCCCCGTATATTGCAAAAGTTGGTATCTGTTTCGGTCAATCCTGTTTAGATCAGATGAGTCTCCCACTGCTTAGAGGCAAATACCTACCTCAACAGCATTGGCTTGAGAGAAAGTTTGTGATCTACTACTGCATCATGGCCTATTTCAACTTTCAATCCTATGTATTACATTTCACCAGGTAATTGAAGCGATATCTGCAAGCCGGCATGAGTTGGGACAGTGGAGTCTTGATTTTCTCAGGCGAAATCATGTTTCTTCCTCATGGCAAGTTGATGGAGCGGATCATGCTAGCCAGAATAATCCGACTGTAACAGATGTAAATTTATTTTCTCCATTTTTATGCTAAAATTATGTGGTTAATGCAGTGTAATGGTTTAAACTTGCCTGCTAATGTTGTTATATTCATCTTCTTGAAGACACCTCAAAATGCTTCAGACGCTGAGAAAATATCTTTTAAAATGGGGGATGATGCTCGGGTTGGTTCTTTACCGACTGCAAATAAAGATTCTAAAGATAATTTAGGTAATTATTTGCTTCCTGTTTCCATTACAAAAGATTTGTTATTGCTCTCTCTCTCTCCCAGTAAAGTCAATTCTCTTTGAAATGCAGATGGACATCAACTTCTTGATTCACCTGCCAAAGCAGCTCGAAGGGTAATTGTTTCAGTTAATATGTTTAGTCTGTTACATGGATTCATTCATTTGTCTAAATAGCATTCGAATTTTAATATTGTTGCTATTTTTATTTGGGATTTTCTTGACAATGATATCACTATTGTCAAAATTTACTGTTTTTGATCACATGTTTTTTAGTTGCTTAGAAAGACCTTTGAAGAAAAGTAGTTAATCTTTAATTGCTTCAAATATGCTTTCACAACTTAAAGAAACAGGTGACCTGGTGTATCAGGCTCCCACAAGTGTTTTCTGTTAAATTCTTTTATTTTTTAGATATATTTGCTTATCACTTTGTTTATTCAACATAAATTCTCTTTTTATCATTTTATCTCTGTTTGGTATTCTTATGTATTAGCAACTGAGAGAGAAGAGGCGAGAGAAGAGGGCATTGGAGTTGGTTCAACAGGATGATGAGGCATTGGTTAAGCTTGAAAATGCTGCTATTGAGCATTCAAAAGCAGTGGACTCTGCCATCCTAGGAAAATATAGTATATGGAGACGAGACAATGAAAATGAAAATTCTGATTCAACAGTTCGATTAATGCGTGACCAAATAATCATGGCTAGAGTCTATATGGTAATTGCTAAATCAAAGAACAGGCTTGATCTTTATCAGGAATTGCTAACTCGAATCAAGGAAAGCCAACGTGCCGTTGGAGAGGCCAATGCTGATTCTGACCTCCATCGCAGGTGAGATTTCTTTTCATATACATATAATTTTTCTATATGTGCTTATTTATATTAACATTTCTACATCCACATCTTCCTAGTGCTCCTGAGAAGATAAAAGCAATGGGTCAAGTTCTGTCAAGAGCGAGAGAAGCTTTGTATGACTGCAAGGCAGTAATTCAGAGGCTCAGAGTGATGCTTCAGTCTGCTGACGAACAAGTTAGGAGCTTGAAGAAGCAAAGCACATTTCTTAGTCAATTGGCTGCAAAGACAATTCCCAATGGAATCCACTGTTTGTCTATGCGCCTCACTATAGACTATTACCTTCTCCCTCCAGAGAAAAGAAAATTTCCTAGGAGTGAAAATATAGAAAATCCAAGTCTTTACCATTATGCCCTCTTCTCTGACAATGTTCTGGCTGCATCGGTAGTTGTTAATTCGACAATCATGAATGCTAAGGTAGCATCTACTTGATTTCTCTGTTCTTTAAGTTCTGAATTTGAATATTGTCTTTCTGACACACATGTGGTTCTTATTACAGGAGCCAGCCAAACATGTATTTCATCTGGTTACTGATAAATTGAATTTTGGAGCAATGAACATGTGGTTTTTGTTAAATCCTCCAGGGAATGCAACTATTCATGTAGAAAATGTTGATGATTTCAAATGGTTGAACTCTTCATACTGTCCAGTTCTACGACAACTCGAATCTGCTGCCATGAAAGAGTACTATTTCAAAGCTGATCATCCGACAACTCTATCAGCAGGTTCTTCCAATTTGAAGTACCGAAATCCAAAATATTTGTCTATGCTGAACCATCTACGGTTCTATCTTCCTGAGGTTTATCCCAAGTTGGATAAAATCTTGTTTCTTGATGATGACATTGTTGTCCAGAAGGATCTGACAGCATTATGGTCTGTAGACCTTAAAGGAAATGTAAATGGTGCCGTAGAGACCTGTGGTGAGAGCTTCCACCGTTTTGACAAGTATCTTAATTTCTCAAACCCTCATATTGCTCGAAACTTTGATCCTAATGCATGTGGCTGGGCATATGGGATGAATATCTTTGACCTCAAGGAGTGGAAGAAGAAAGATATAACTGGAATTTATCACAGGTGGCAAAATATGGTAAGTATCATTTAGTTCTTCAAAGTTGAATATAATGCATGTATAAAGAATGTCATGTATACCTAAGGATAAAAAGGTGCATTACAATTGGAACTTTTCATGCTTTTGTTTCTTAACTTTAAATATAAAACTGCTAATACATCATCATGCAGTGACATGGCCATTGGCATGTGTGTTAAGTTCTATGCAGTTTCTATATGAACAATCAGAAAATTTAACTCAGTATGATAGAAACTGCACCCAAACTTGTGTTTTGGTTTAACAAGCATTATAACTACCATAAGTAACTGTTGTTCCTTCTCATAGAATAGCATTATGTTTTTATTCGGCATGCAGGATTAAGGTCACGGATCTACTCTCCTCTGATTAGCATCTGGAATGTTTTATTCTACATGTATGTTTTATTATGTGTGCCCTTCTTGTGTTGGAAACATTAGCTTTTGATAAATATTATCTGATAGTCTATTTTCCTTAATGTCTGCATTTCATGTTTATTTATTTGAGGGGACCTCTCAGTACACTATTCTGTATTGCGACAAACTTTTAACTCACCATTATCCTTTCTTATAATAAATTTTGAAGCTTTCTTCAATGTAACAATCCTTCTATTATTCCTGTCTTAGTAGCAATTACTTGCAATTTTAAGCATAGTAACGTGGGTTGTTGTACCATTTATACTCGATGGATTAAATTGTTTTCTCATCTGAGGTTCACTGGCATGGTGATCTTATAGCATTCTGCGTACTATATTTTTTCTCTGTACTCTTAATTTAGAATATATTGTAAATATAGTGAACTTCCATTGCAGTTTTCTTTGATGCATATTTACATGGTGGTCTCACTTCCATTGGAATTGTTTATAGAAGTGACTTCATATACAATGGCTTCAGACACAACAGCCCTTTGGTTTTGCTATTTCATCCGAAGTTTGGCATCGTTTGTCCTCTCACAATAACACATAATCCCTACAAATTACTGCTTCATTGGCAATTTTAAAGTCAAATGCTTTAATCAGAATCTTGGCGTAACTCTGCTGAATTTTAGTCACTGCCTGCGTTAAAGTCCATAGATGTGACATGGCTCACTTAATTCTAGCGCTTGGCACATGCAGTCTTTTTCCTTGTTGCGTGACACTTAAATTAAATGAGGAGTTAATTTGAATGTTTGACCTCATCTTGTGGTGCCAGTTAAATAGTCATCATTTTAATGATCTAAGAGCTTTGAGCTGATAGAAGTTCAACAGCCTCTGTATGGAGATATTAAAAGGGACATACAATTATGAGCAGACATATACTGCCTTGTTGTAGCAATGACTGCTAGTCATGTCACTTTGTATATGTTTCAAATAACATGTTGCATCAGTTGTCCTTGGCAAATTATTTTTAGTTTTTCATAATTTTTATAACCAATTTGCAGATGTAGACATACTCGAATTTCCAACAGCATTTTTCTGTCACTGTATTGCATGCATGTATTCTTATATGCCATTACATAAGCACACAAGGAGCACTTAATTATTTTTCTCCCTCTTTGATGTCTAGAATGAAGATAGAGTGCTATGGAAACTTGGGACTCTTCCTCCAGGACTACTGACATTCTATAAACTGACACACCCGCTGGACAAATCATGGCATGTTCTTGGCTTGGGTTATAACCCTAGCATTGATCACTCAGAGATACAAAACGCTGCCGTCGTCCACTATAATGGGAACATGAAACCTTGGCTGGAGCTGGCAATGACCAAATACAGGCCATATTGGACCAAGTACATCAAGTATGATCACCCTTATGTTCGGGGATGCAAGCTAAGTGAATAGGAAAAATTAGAAAGTGCAGGCCAGAAAACAGTTCCACTTGCTGAAGGTTTAGCTAGTGATTTGTAATGGTTTGTCCATCTTATTTCCTATTCCCATGAATCAGTTTTAGATCCCATGACGTTATTCTCCTCCTGTGTAAATTTCCCCTGTTGTTTGAGCCTCTTTGATGGAGGGAGATTCCCCAGTGCTTTATTGTCTGTCAGAACATGTAGAAACTTTGATGGTAAGAGGGAAGCAGTTTCTGAGTCTCTTTCCATGTACTTTCTTTTTTCTTCTTATAGGAACTTTTTTTGTGACAATATTACCTGTAAAGATTAGTGTTCTGGGCATGCGGATTTATATTATTTTGCATTTGTGTTCGTTGAGCTTCTCCTTCATTAGGGAGCAGTAAAAGTTTATCATGCTTATCTTTCATGGAGTTAGATGATCATAAGTCTATGTAGGTGTTCGATCTTGAATGCATCATCATTTTCCGTGTTGATGGAGCCTACGCTGATGCCAAAAAAAATATCCGGTAATGGAGAATCGATTCCATTTTGTTGCTTCGTTGGATTGCATGGTATATATACACTTCATATTGGCAACAATGAAACTAGTAAAATAGTGAACCTACAAGTGTATGGTCTTGAAATATTTTTTTAAAAATGTATCATGGTAAAACCCCAAATAAGCCCTAACCATTGTTCGATTCAAATTGGAATCAAACCGGGTTGGAATCAATATCGAATCGAACTAAATTGGAATTGCTCGAATTGAAACGGATGATTTTGGTTCTTGGTTTTGGGAAATCGGAATTGATAGTTTGAAAATCATGCTCAGAACTACTTAAAAATTGATGATAGTATTATATGAACTTTGTAAGTATACTTGTGTTTGAAATATTTTTGAAAAAAAAAGATGATTTTCTTAGAAAATATTCATATTTTGAGTCATTTCCGAGTAATACCCCCCTCTTTTGATTTTTTTTCAAATAGTACCCCTAATTAAAAAAAAATCCAAACTGTCCCTTAAAAGTTTACACGCCTATTATAGTATTTTGGCTTATTATAATATTTTTGGTCTGTTACAATATTTTGGTTATCATAATAAAAATATTATAAATCTTATTTATAAATTTATACAAAAGTCAAATGATATCAAAACATACTAGACCAGCACGGGATCCACTTAATCTCCTACCTTCATTGATTGGTTAATAGTATTCCTTGTCGACCTCTTTCTTCCCAATAAGCCTGGGTCGATCCGAGTTGAGATACAACACTCTACGTTCGTCCACCTTGTCGACGAACAATGTTGTTCCTTGGGAGGTCCATGTCTATGCATAAAAAAAAAGGAAAAAGAAGATATAGTGGCAAGCAATTCAAATAAACTCCAAGGCAAAAATAATTTTAATTCCTTATCCCGAGGAGTTGGACTCAAGCCTACATCGACGAGCCACTACTCGCTCATTTGAAGGATGTTGGTGGACTCAGATAGGGTTGCAGATAATCTCCTAAATTGCTTTATTTCCATCATGTGCAATTTCGAAACAATATTAGAAAACTTTCAATTAGATTGATTCAAGTTGATTGCCTATCTGTGTCTCAAAAAAATGAAAAAACATATCTTATCTTTAAATCTTTACCGGAGGTTGAAGCATCCTTTACCTAACAAACTATAACCAGTGATAGGGAATATAAAATCAATTAATCATCATTTATTACGTCAATGTCATATTAGGTCAACATCCTTCTGTCCACAAAGATTGAAGCCTAAAAAATAACTCAGGTCAAATATTAAGTTGTGAAGTTGTCAAGTTGCTGAGTTACTCCTTTGCAAAATATTCACAAAACATTTGTAAAAAAAAACTAAAAGGTAATTTAGATCGATTACAAATTGATGCCCCTATAGAATATTCATAGGAATATTTTCAAAGTTATTCAGGTCAATTACAAACTGGCACCCTTACAAAATATTCTTAAAAATATTCCCAAAAGACCAAAAAGTATTTTGGGTCAGCTATGAACAGACTCCTATACAAAATATTCGTAGGAATATTCTAAGAAGATTAAAAGATAGTTAGGGTCGATTATAAACTATCTTCTTTATAAGATCTTCACAAGATATTCTCCTCCCTTGAGGTTAGTATAAAAATATGTTCTTAGCTCCAAATTAGGGAGGAAAGAAAAAAAAAGAAAAAAATGTTCAACTAAGCACTAACTTAGGCGTCGGAAGGATTAGCTCGGAAAACACTTTTAGACCTTAGTCTTTGTGCAGGAACAAGGCTAGAGAAACCCTACTCTACTCTGGACTACTCATATATAGATTAGAACCACGTCATACTGATACAGATATCAACGATATTTGTCCTCACGTATTTCTCGACAAACTCATGAGAAAGAACTAGGAATTTAGCACTATTTGGACTGTTGAGAACTTCCAATTGTTGAACACCTCAACAAAAAATGAATAAAAGGAGAAATAAAGTCATGCCTCGAGTGCATCCATGTTGGTGCAAAATATGTGATGCAATATATAAGGTTGATCACTAGGTCGAGCAAGCACCAGCTTGAACTCGATCGGAACATGATAGGCTTCCTGAAGAATCTCCAAGTTAGAGGTCTTTACTGTCGCATTAGATGGCCAAGCTGCACCACACAATGGATGCACCTCTACTAGGGGAGCAGCTTCCATTGGAGCAGCCAACTCAGCTCCTTCCAAAGCTAAAGCTTTTATTGCCAACGCCAAGGGTGGTGATGGGGATAAAACTCTATTTGAGTCCCAGGTGTGGGAGGAGGAATATGAGGGAGGACTTGGAGAGTTTGTTTGTAGAGTTTTTGACTGCGAGTGCATATGAGAAATCCTTAAAGCAATTAATGGGTATTTATAGGCGACGAAGATAATGTTTCGCTTGCCTAGTCATCCCTTTGACTCCTGAATGCTTCGAGTAAAGCAGGACACGTGGTGCCACCGGTATGACCAAGGACACATGGCACTATCATAGGGCCCTAGTGATTTGACGAATCATCACCATGATCGTAATTAAATTTATCATTATCTATACAATGACCATATATATCAACAAGTCATTTCGTCATGACCCGTCTTTGCTGTAGGTAGGTACGATGCGTGTAATTGTATTCGAATCCGCTCATATTCTCTTGCTCATCGATGGGGTGGTGTGCCTTGCATGTGCATCAATTGAACCCTCATCTCGTTATACGACAATAACACCAGTAACATACACTATTGCTCATACTTACCTGACCCTATCACACCATCACACCTATCCTTCGTGCGCTATTATACTTGGTTGTTTGAACCTATTGCACCACCATAGTTGGCTTTATAGTCCTTCGTGTGCATTGCATCTAATCACTTGACGTTGTTACGTCATCGCACCCGTTCTACGATCCTTTGTGCACAATTATGCGTGATCACCTAATCCTATCGTGTAATCACATCCGGTCTTTTGGCTTCTCGTGTGTTCCTTGATCCTTTCGAACTCAACCATGCGACCCTTTCGTACACCCCACATACAGTCATTTGACTAATAATACATCACTTAGCACATCTTTCCGATCCTCGGTATATTGTCACCTTCATTTTTTTTTTCTGTTTTTTTGAACTAGTAGACCATCGTCCGGTGATGCCGTAGCTCTTCAGCCATTGCGTAGGATCCGGTAATTATCGAAACTGTGCCGTCGCTTCTTAGTGTAATGCACTCCACCCCGGCACCACAGCCGACCGTACTCTTTCGCCTTATTGCCATCACTAGCGCGCCGGATCTATAGAATGCCCTGAAGCCCAAAAAGCTGAAGTGCTTCCATTACGTTCCTATCCTGTGCATCTAACAAAGATTACAAAGACCTAAGAGAGAGAGAGAGAGAGAGAGAGAGAGAGAGAGAGAGAGAGAGAGTAGAGTAGTCCCGTCCAACATCCAATTCCAAAGAGCGACCGCGAAAGCGGTTGATCTATCCGGTGATCCGATTCGATCGGATCTGGCAGAGGCGCGCGGCGGTCCGTCCTTATTTGATGGGGTGGCGGCCATGGCCGTCTTCAAGAGAGTCTGAGACGCCACATCAACGGGCGCCGGCGGAGTGGCTGCATCGGTGGCGATGGCAGCTGGTGGATCTCCCGACGCTGCCCTGAACTTCGGCGACGGTGCCGTCCTTCCCTACTCGCCGGCCAAGGTGAAGGCTGTCCCCAGGGGCCGCACATCCTCGTGGTCCTCCCTTCTCCTCCTCCTCGGCCGCACTCGGAAGCTCGCCAAGGTCCGGCTCCTCCTCGCCGCCGGTGTCCTGCTCGTCCTCGTCCTCCTTGCTAGCCAGGTGGGGCCTCTCATGGGGTGGAATCACCAGCCGTCTCTGTCCGCCTCCTCGCCCTCCAGGTATTATCTCTCTGTACCTGGGTCTGCTTCTATTCAAGTAGTATTTAGACGCAATCAAGTTGTCATTTTTAATACGGCTTGAAGAAATTTGGAAAATGTATTGTTTTATCTTGCTTCAATGACCTAGGAGTCCTCTTGTTTCAAGAATTTGTTCTTGTTTCGACTCTGATCTTGGCTTAATCTTTTATTTGAGATTGTAATGGAAAGTAAATAACAAAAAGAAAACAACTGTTCAGTTATGGGGGGTTAAAACCCCTTGTCGTTCATGCCATTTCGGGACCATTTGTAGCTCAAAGTGGAAGACTGAATTAGGTCGGATATTTATGGAAAGGGAGAATCATGATCTTATTGCTTGTGGAAGATGAGCTGAACATTTATCTATTATAACAGAAAAACACCTTCCATAATTCTGAATCCATCCTGACAGTATATCTACAATTCCTGGGACAACAAATTCCAAAATTGGCTGAATCTATAGCTTATCTACTTGAAACTATGGAAAATGAAAGCATAATTGTCTACTGGAAGCAACTGCTAGTATTTTGGTTCCTTTGGCATGACAAGTTGTCTATGGTCCATTTTAAGAGCCAAGACATGGACCATCAGGTTCCATATGCAAGGCAGATATGAGATATAAATAAGTTGTATGGATTAAATTCTAGGAACTTGGATAGAATTTGAAATAGTGGTGAGCTTCACACCTAAAGAAAATAAGTCAAAAATAACAACAGAGAGAGATAGAGAGAGTGTATGTGTGTTCTATCAGTAGCATTAAAGTTGAATAGAGCTTTTTTCTATAGGGGAAAATCCAAAGGGAAGTGAGATCATGAGATGGGTAAATGGTTGTGAAATAGAATTATGACGGATATTGATCAAATTGGTCCCACTACCATACTTGAAATTAAAATTATTAGAAGACTGATTTAGGCCATAACATTAACCTCTACTCTTTTGGTTTTTCTTTTTATTATTATATTTTTTTTATCATGACTACTTGTCAGTGGCCTGCTAAGAAGCATGGATCCTTACATATGCTTCCAATGTCTATGTTGGGACACATCCAAAAAAACAATTATTTTGGATACTTTATTATTGGATACTTCAAATAATATTTGTATTTCTAAATCTATGATGCATGGGGACCAATGAGCCCATATAAATGCAACAGTCAGTTAAATCCTAAGGAAACGGATGTATCACAACATGAATTTGGGAGCAAAAAAGTTATTAAAGCATTGATGCAAGCACAAAACCCAGTATCTCATAAACATAAAGCCCAAAACTTGAAACTTGAAATGGATTTTACTATGATGGATTCATTGACAATTCATTGCTGTTGAAGAAGTAGCATAATTAGTGGAGGTTCTTGGGAAAACCAATTCAAGGTGGTCTTCTCATGTTCAACATAGCGTAACATAAGTTCCAAAAGAAAATGGTCTTCTGAAATTTTGATATGAAAATTGAGAACAATAAAGACATTGAGTGATTATAGAAGTATCTGAAGGTGTTAGGACTTTAGCTATGAGAGTCCTAATTTAGTTTTATTGATAAGGGCATTCATGTAAATCCTATCTAGCCGACCCCTATTAAAGAGGTGAAGAGGCCGGCTAGGTTAAGGTTAGGTTACTTCTTAGAAAAGGAGTCCTATTAGAGAAAGAGTCCTATTAGAAGTAGGAGTTCTATTAGGAAAAGAGTCTTATTAGAAGTAGGAGTCCTATTAGGAAAAGAGTCATATTAGAAGTAGGAGTCATATTAGGAAAAGAGTCCTATTAGAAGTAGAAGTCCTATTAGGGAAAAAGTCATATTAGAATTAGGAATCCTACTAGAGAAGTCCTAATTAGAAGTTGGTTAGAAGTAGGAGTCTTGAGAAAGAGTCCTATTAGGAGTTGGGGCTTAGAAGCCGTATAAATAGCCATGTATTCATCCTCTTTTAATCAATGAAGAGATCAATCTTTTAGTAGCCTTTGAGCAGCAACTTGGAGGAAGGAACTCCTATAGAGTTCCAAGGAGGCCGATCCCCTATAGAGATCAACCCTAAGCTTAGAATCCGCGGAGGGTTCTAACACTTGGTATCAGAGCAGCGTTCTTGGCGTCTCGCTGCCCTTCCATAGCCATCCACCAGCCCTCCACAACCGCGCAAAGCAATTCCCACAATTGTTTAGAAGATCATCACTGAATTCCGCCATCATCTCCACCACCGTAGATCATCCTTTGATCTTCCCGTGAATTGCAACAGGTTCTGATTATCTACCTTACTGCTGCTGTAATTTAGTTATCCTTATTCAAAAAATCCAAAAAATTCGTTCCTATATTGCTACATAAACTTTTCGTCGCAAAGTTTTCATCTCTACAACGAAAGTCGCACTGCAGAATTTCAGCCGCATAGCACTGCCTTTTTGATCTTGCTACTGCGTTTTTTCTATCCAAATCTCTATGAAATTTTTACGGCGGCTTTGACACTTCCTAACAGTGGTTTTCCCTTTGGTTTTGTCGAAAAATTTTCAATATAAACCACTTATCTTTTACGTCCAAACTGCTGCACTTTAGATGTAAAAATCTGCTATAATACCTCTCCGTGATTCTCAATTTTGGCAAACCTCTTGCTGTCATTTCTTCCTACGAAATTTTTTACAGTATTACCTCTTCCTTATCAGTAGATCCCCTTTGAGTTTTACTTGAATCTCTTTTGAAAATTTTTGGAAAAAATTACATCTTTACTGCTGGAATTTTTTGAAAAAATCTGGTATTGCACTTTTGTCCTTTTTTCTTCTCCGTAACCTACTAAACCCTAGCCACCTTGCTGCCACAAGCCAAGACGTGTTTAGGGCACCCCTCTAGCCTCAAGACGCAGTCATCATAACCTAGTTTCATAACCCTAACAGCATAAAAAACCACAGCCCAAAACAGTAAACCATTACAGCTGAACCCTTCAATCACCGATCTATTGTCCGAACCTTCCACCACCCTATGCCATTAACCCGTTAACAGAAAAAAGACAAGGGCATCTCTGATCTACAGACATATGCTATGGCTTCTCAAGATCCAATTGATGCCAAATTTGAAGCATGGGAATCTCGGATTGAATCACGGCTTGAATCGCGCTTGGAAGACAAATTGCGCGCTTTGTTTGCAGAATTCAGAATTGGACAACTATCGAGTCCAACCAAACTGCAATAAGGAGAGAATTTAGAAAGGACCCCGAGAGAAGGAGGGACGGCCCTCGGACATGCTTCTTCACGCGTGAGTGGACTTCCCACGATGGGAAGAAGGAGACCCAGCGGGGGTGGATTTCGTGCCTTGAACGTTACTTTCGCTACTACCGAGCGTCGGATAATGCTATGGTGGAGATTGCTGTCATCCACCTTGAAGGAAATGTTATTCAATGGTACAATTGGCTGGAATATAATCATGGGGCTCCAACATGGAATCAATTTAAGAATGCATTTCTTGAACCGTTTGGACCTACGTGAAAATATCGATGCCAACTTGCAAAGATTCGACAAACCTCTACGATTCAAGAGTACCAAACCAGGTTTGAGAAGCTATCCTACCTTGCTCGTGATTGGACTGACCGTCAATTGTTAGGAACATTTATCGAAGGACTCAAGCCAGAGATAAAAGGGGAAGTTAAGGCGCGACAGCCTAGTACCGTGATGACTGCGATTTCTTTTGCCCGAATACAAGAAGAACGACTCAACCAAGATGCTCGGAGGATGAGAACCACTCCTAGAACCTCAGCATATAAACCCCTTCTACGCTCCCGGCTATCCTTCGCTGCCCAAAAATTGACAAGAGAAGAACTACGTGACCGATCAGCAAAGGGTCTTTGTTGGCATTGCGACGAGCCGTGGAACCGCGATCATCGCTGCAAAAGGGGCCGCCTCCTATTAATTGAACCTCTTAGAGACATGGAGGAGGAGGTCTAAGAGCATGAGGAAGAGGTCACGGATGAAGAACAGCAGCCAATTGATATTATGATGCATGCCCTTGTCGGTTACGCGAACCTGCAAACAATGAAAGTGGGAGGATTTACGAAGCAACAACCGATCACCGTTCTTATTGACACCGGAGCACTAATAATTTTATGAACAGCAAGGTTGCTGCCCGGATGGCCTTACCTATTGAGAATTGTAGCGGGTTCGATGTTAAAGTCGCGAGATGGACGAATTTTGAAGTGTGATCGTAAGTGCCCACGGTGAAACTGTTCTTTGCAGGACCAAGAGATAATTACAGATTTTTCCTCCTCTCTCTCGATGATTATGAGGCCGTGCTTGGCATCGAATGGTTGATTTACATTAGGTGATGTTTCCTGGAATTTTTGAAATTAATTATGAAATTTTACAAAGGGGGAAACAGTGATCTTGTCTAGGAAGCGTGGGGGGCGACGTAACGACAATTTGCACACAACAAATGGAGAAAGTTTTGCACAAAGCATGCAGCGGCTTTTTGGTACAACTTGAGCAGCAATCTAAGGGAGCACGAGTCTTCAGTCTTCACAAAGTTGGACCTTTGATCCGGGTATCATCAAATACGAGTGTACGAAGAAGACATATCGAAAATTGCCTTTCGAACGCACAACGGTCACTATGAATTTCTGGTAATGCCCTTTGGTCTCACCATGCTCCCTCCACCTTCCAGAGCCCTATGAATGATATTTTCCGAAGTTATCTTCGAAAGTTTGTGCTAGTTTTCTTTGACGATATCCTTATTTACAGCCCTTCTCTTGAAAGTCATATTCAGCACTTACGACTTATTTTGACAATTTTGCGAGAACATGTTCTTTTTGTTAAAAAAACGAAGTGTAGCTTTCTTCAACAAAAGGTGGAATATCTTGGGCATATCATATCGAGGAGGAAGGGGTGGCGGTGGACCCTCCAAATTGAAGCAATGCAGAATCGCCAACCACGAGGAACATAAAATCACTACGCGACTTTCTCGGTTTAACAGGTTACTATCGTAAGTTCGTGAAAGACTATGGAAAGATCAGTGCACCCCTTCCTTACTGAAAAAAGATGCTTTTCAGTGGTCGGACAAAGCCACCAACGCCTTCGACGAACTTAAAGTCGCAATGATAACAACGCCAGGACTAGCATTACCCGACTTCGACAAGACTTTTATTATTGAAGCCGATGCCTCGGAGTAGGAATTGGTGTTTGTACTAATGCAAGATGGCCGACCCTAACTTATACTAGTAAGGCGTTATCTCCTTCCCATCTCAAGATGACTATTTACGACAAGGAGATGCTCGCGATTGTACATGCGGTGTCCAAATGGAGACCGTACTTAATTGGGCGACGCTTTCATGTCAAGACCGACCATAAAAACCTAAAATATTTCTTGGAGCGCATCGGAGCAAATGCATCTGATTGAACTTACCCGACTCCCGAATCCATCGAATGTATCGTGTTTGAAGCTCAAGTTGGAACAACACGAGACACCCCAAAGCCATCTACCAAATATAACTACCCAAGAGAGCTCCAGAGCCAACCAAGTGCCATTATTGATCGACGGATCGTGACTCGGCGACGACGACACTGCTCTTGAAGTGTTAATACAATGGGCAAACCTACCAATGAGAAGATGCCACTTGGGAGAACTACGATGACTTGAAGATCAAATTCCCGAATTCATGGAACGTCGGCCTCGAGGACAAGGCTGATTTGAAGAGGCGGTGGTGCATTGGGACTCTAGCTATGAGAATCCTAATTTAGTTTCATTGATAAGGGCATTCATGTAAATCCTATCTAGCCGACTCCTATTAAAGAGGTGAAGAGGCCGGCTAGGTTAGGGTTAGGTTGCTTCTTAGAAAAGGAGTCCTACTAGAGAAATAGTCATATTAGAAGTAGGAGTTCTATTAAGAAAAGAGACCTATTAGAAGTATGAGTCCTATTAGGAAAAAAGTCCTATTAGAAGTAGGAGTCCTATTAGGAAAAGAGTCCTATTAGAAGTAGAAGCCCTATTAGGGAAAAAGTCATATTAGAATTAGGAATCCTACTAGAGAAGGAGTCCTAATTAGAAGTTGGTTAGAAGTAGGAGTCTTGAGTAAGAGTCCTATTAGGAGTTGGGGCTTAGAAGCCGTATAAATAGCCATGTATTCATCCTCTTTTAATCAATGAAGAGATCAATCTTTTAGTAGTCTTTGAGCAGCAACTTGGAGGAAGGAACCCCTATAGAGTTCCAAGGAGGCCGATCCCCTATAGAGATCAACTCCAAGCTTAGAATCCGCGGAGGGTTCTAACAGAAGGTTACCTTCCATTTTGATATGATTGGCAATGAATGATGTACAAATGACATATGATATAAATCCTCTTGCGATGTGTTTTCCAATGGAGGTTAGGATTTTATACTTCTTTTGGCTTTCTTTTATCTTAGCAACTTTCTTTCTAGTTTCTATTGTGTCAGAAATTGCACAGACCTGTCAAAATTGGTGTCCATTTATGAGTTATTTGGACACCAAAATTAAAAATGCTATTCTCGGCTTTTTAGTTTTTAATGGTATGCAATTGCATTGTTAAATGTTATACTACTGCTGATCTAATTAATTATTACCATCATCAAATTATAGATTCTTTTTCTCCACATTTGGTCCTTGTACTTATGCAAGTTTCTTATTGTACTTTAAGGGATGGCTACATGGTGCTTATTAACACTTGGAGGCGCAATTCTCTTCTCAAGAAAGCTGTGGCGCATTATGCATCGTGTCCAAAAACTGATGCAATACATGTAGTTTGGAGTGAGAATGACCCACCACCAGAGAGCCTTAAAACCTATCTCAGAAATATTATAATGTCACGGTCGAGGAACTCACATAAGCCTAAACTCCAATTCGACTTGAATGAGGAGGATAATTTGAATAATAGATTTAAGCCAATTAACGGTTTAACAAATGATGCAATATTTTCTGTTGATGATGACCTATTAGTTCCTTGCTCTACACTGGAATTTGCATTCACAGTATGGCAAACTACCCCAGACACGATGGTTGGTTTTGTTCCTCGCATGCACTGGTTGGATGAGCAGGTGAGTCGTCTACTTTTTCGTGTGTTACATTTTGTCTATAATCATCTGGAAGATCAAGTTGTAGACTTCTGACAGATAACAAACCACTATAATATGCTATACCTTGGCTTATTTACCCTTAAGATTTCCTTTCTATGCAGTCAGGAAAAGATGAATGTTTGATTGGCCTATTTCGTATGATTCCTTACACTTGGATTTGGTAGAATTTGTCCTTTTCCCTATACTCTCAATAGTGGATTTAAAGACTAATTCAAAACCAGTTTCAACAACTTGTTGGACTGGTACGGTACTAGAATACAGGGCAGTTATTTGATCCTATACCAAAGGTATGTAATTTCGCTCGGAGTGGTATGTACCAGTCATTGGTTACCAGTCTGGATGTGAACCGGCATATAGACTATCCAATATCGGACAGTCCACATGCAATACATGGCTTACTTGGTGGGGGCAATAAGCCTTGTTGACTGAGCGGGAAGCTTGGTTCTCCATAACAATATCTTTTGAAGCTGGTTGGACATTACTTGATTGACTAGGGCCATTGTTTGGATTAAGTCCAATCTGCTCCATAACAAGTTAATTCATGGAATTACAAGATGATGGGAATGCAGTTTTCAAGATTCACAACAAATGAACACTAATGGCCCCTAACTTTTACTGTTTAAGAGCTTTTAAAAGCAAGCTTAAGATAATTATCACCTAGGGACACATACACTATAGTAATCATCTCAATTCACTTGATATCACCTAGGAACAGATTCTGCCTCTAATGTTTCATATTACAGAAGAACGGTGTGGTTTATTACAAATATGGTGGCTGGTGGTCAGTATGGTGGACAGGCACTTATAGTATGGTTCTTTCAAAAGCAGCATTTTTCCATCGGAAGTACTTGGATATGTATACTTACAAGATGCCATCAACAATTCATGATTATGTAACAAGAGAAAGGTCTGCAGTTGACAGTGATTATATTTTTACATTGGTTTTGGATTTTCATCTGTTTGCTCATATATGGTCTATGCAGGAACTGTGAGGACATTGCAATGTCACTACTTGTTGCTAATGTCACTCAAGCTCCTCCCATCTGGGTCAAAGGTGATGTGGCGAATGCTCGATTTCATTATTCTATATCAAGAATTTCCTTTGTGTTTAGTGAAGAACAGACAATAGTTGTGACATCTCAAAACCAATAATGCATTGCCTTGAACACTAGTAACATTTGTTGAAATCAAGGATTTTAATTCGAATAATACCGCTCGTATCGGGCGGTATATACCAGTCTATCAGTAGACCGGTATGCGAATCGCCCAATACCGAATGGTAACATCGATTGAGGTTGTTTCCGCTCCGTTACCACCCTAAATTAGTTGGTGACGATCGATTTCGAATGTCATCGCTCGCTACCAGATGATATAGCCGAGGGAGAAGAAAGAAGAGGAAGAAGAAAAGAGAAAACCTGAGATCCGACGCTGCTCTCCCTCGACGATCCCGATCTGTCGCCGCCCTCCCTCGCCGGACGATGCAGATGATGTCGCCTCCTCATATGAAGCGACGAGACCTCTGCATCGAGCGACGTCGTTGTTTGTTTCTTTTTTTTCGTGATGGGAGAAGGAAACAGTTTCTTCTCCACACGCAGGCAAAAATGGTTTCTTCTCCCTTTTTTTTGGCATGGGGAAATTGAGCGATGTCGCCTTTTTTTTCGTGCGGGAAAACCGAGCAACGTCGCCTTTCCCCTTTTTTTTTGTGCGGGGAAACCAAGCAATGTCACCTCGATGACGTCGCCTTTCCCTTTTTTTTTTTGGCACAGGGAAACTGAGCGGCGATGTTGCCTTTCCCCTTTTTTTTTTGGCACGGAGGAGAAGGAAACCTCCTCTTCACGCGGGTAGAGCGGTATACCGAAACGTACCGCTCAGTATACTTATACCATACCGTACCGAACTGAGTTTGAAACTCTGGTATGGCACAAAATTATGAACCTTGGTTAAAATTATGTAAACTAATTGTAATATGAGACAAAATATATTTTGGCAAGTTGATGATATAGATTGGTTGCTAATATATGACAATACAGTCCACAAACTGCTGCTCTTACCACTTTCATCACAGCAATTCTATAACATCATTCCTGCTCTTCCCTACTGTTTGGATTTGATCAAGTACCTGTAAATTGATATTTTATGAGATTACCTTGATGATTTTAGCTGTGGCTACTCTGGTAGATTCCTGATTTGCCTTTTCAGAAACAAAAGATAGATGATGAGTACTCTTGCTATATACATTAGTATATTACCTTTGCAGAATTCCTTAGAAAATAGATCTAGAATTGAACTATTCTGTTTATGCATCAAATATCTTGGAACCTCTTAAACACGAAATTATTCAACAAGTCTTTTGAAATTATGAAAAAGAATGCATGATTCTTTTTTTTGAATTAGAATCTTCGGTTGACTTATATTCTAGTGTGTATTTCATGGGCAACACCTACATGACATTACCGTTTTTATACTCTGCTCAAGTTACATTAAAGCCATCTTTTTTCTTCACTGGTACTACTCTCGTATCAAGGGTAGCTATTTCCAATAAAAAATATGTTATGTAAAGCCAGATTGGGTCTTAAATTGGAGATCCTTTAGGAAATTTCGACCATGAGGAAGGCTTTGTTTACAAAATATATTTATTATAATGTTGAAGTGCCGTAGGATTATAGAAAAAAGACCAATGGCAGCCTTCAGCCATGTGTAATACTTTAACCTAAACAGTGCATGAGGCTCCCACTAATGTAGGATCTGAGAGTCACAAATCATACTTCTGCATTATATCTTAATATATTCGCCTATATTGGGCTAAAGTGGATCTATTTGTGACCTCAAAATGAGCTGAAGTCTGGCTTCTGAGTTATAATACTACTTTTTGGCATGGTTAATGATTTTAGTGAATATTATTTTCTATTTGACATACTTTAGATGCATCAATTGTAGTGCCTGCACTCACATTTTTATGGAGTTTTTGTTACAGGAAAGATACATGAAATTGGTAGCTATGGTATTAGCAGTTTGGCAGGCCATAACAAAAGGAGGAATAACTGCCTCAATGACTTCATTTCCCTTTACAGCGCTGTTCCTTTAGTTTCAACCAACATAAAGGCTGTAGATGCACGAGAAGAATGGTTCTGGTAAACGAAGGGTCATCCTCTGAAACTGCATTTATCAACATGCAAGTAGACAATCATCCATGTCCTGTTTCAATTCTGTGTATCTTCTTGCTTGGTCTCTGCGGTGAGTACTTAACATCTGCAGATTTTTCCACATAAGTGTTTTTTCATTTCAAATGTTCTGATCATCTTACCTTGAGGACCTGGTAGGAACACTTCATTCTTTTTTGCCAAAGCTGTGTTAGCAGACATTTGTTATACCTAGACAAGGTTTATGAGAGTTATGAAACATCCACTGAATTTGAATTTAGTGACACAAACGCTTTATTTCTATATTCCTTGGCATTGACAATTTACTCTAGTGAACTGACATTGGTCATTTTTTCAAGGATTGAATGATCTCTGAAACCATGCTTTAGCACATCTTGAAATTGGAGTGGAGAAAGAAATAGCTCAGAGAAGCTTGATATTAAAATGTGGATTATCAGAGGTTATGTTAATTAATAATCATAGTGAACACCTAATCCTTAGATCAGGACCTTTTGAATCTTGCCTTGATCAAACAATATCAGTATCTTGTAATCTCATCCTGCCATCAACATAATGCATATTTGAAGGAGATATCACTCAATTTTTAACATGATCAAGCATTACACATGAACGTCTGTAAACATGAAAAAGCAAGTCAGCAAAACATGACAAGAAATCAGAAACATGAAGATTGTTTACTACAGTTAAGTAAATACAAATATACTGTTAGAGAGAGAGAGAGAGAGAGAGAGAGAGAGAGAGATTAATGGGGAATTCTCTCTCAAATCTGTAGGTTAACAGGAATGGTTGTCTATATAGCTACCCCCAGTCTAAACCTTTGTTCTTGTGGTGGTAAGGTCACCGCCACCAATGATTATTGCTTTAGCTAATGTCGACCTGAGGAACAAAACCTGGGGAATGCGAATGTTATAATAGATTCTATGGTGATGTATCACTTTGCTATTGATTGCAATGGGTTCTTAGAACCTGATGCTTATTGTGCAGGGATAGGGTGTGTTATCATGGATAAACAAGGAATCGTTGCTGCTGGTTGTCCTCCTTGCAGTGTGCATAGTGTCAAAGCCAAGCAGTTTCTGAAGGACTCAGGAGAGCCAGGATTGATGGCCTGAGCAATCTGTGAGATCGGATGCATTGTAAGTGATGAACTGACTCAATGGAAGAAGTGGAGTTCGTTGAAACCACCAGAAGTCGATAGTTGAGGACATTTGAAATTTGATATATGTTGACAAGAATGTAACCATTTTGGTTCACAATTTTTTTCGCAAAATTTGGTAGAATGGAACCGTTATTGGCAGTTGAAGTCAGCTTGCTTTTGTATGTGGAAACATTTCTTTGTCCCTAGTTGACAGTAGATAGAAGCCATACTTAAAAAAAATAAAAAGTTTATTATATTAAATAACATATATGATACTCACGCATGAATTTAAACGACCTATCAAACAATAATCAATCAGATGTGCCGATAGAGACCATAGAAGCTATACTTTAATTTCAAATTTTAAAAAAATCAAAAATCAAAAGCACTACTGAAACATATATTTTTTGAGTTTTTAACTATTAAGGAAAATCATTGTCAATCTGATGTGGTCCAAATTCGAAGTGGAAGTATCGAGCTCCCAAGACATCACTTGCACTAAGATCGATGTCGGGAGAAATTTTACGACCTGATCCCTTCGACGCTAAGTTAGTGATCGAGGTCTCTTTATGGGTATGGATTATTTTTTAGAAGAGAGCCCCTTGGTGTGGCATCGAGGATTATCTTTTATACATAGCTTTAGAAGAGACAACTTGTAACTGCTCCAACATCCTTCTCTTGGCGTTTGGATATACGGGCAACATGGCGAGACATTCCCGAATGGTTTGTCTTGGACTTTTGTCCATGTGGGCAAATGGATGATTTAGATCTTCTTCCTTCTATGATATCTTCCACGTGACGTTTATGTGTCAAATGATGATTGGTTGTTAATATATTTTATATTATTTGTAACCCCCAAGGCATGCTTCGAGGCTCTTATTAGGGGGGGGGGGTCCTGAGCATTTAATTTGTCCGATAAGCTCATTACCAACCTACCCTTTCATGGTGTCAAATGGGCACACGTTGGTTGGGCAAATTTTCCTTAGCATAGGTTGAGTTTTCTTGACTTACATATCTTAGGCATATCTTGACCTATACTTTCACTATAGCATATTTCTCTTGGCGTAGGTTGGGTTTTCCTAACTCACATGCCTTATGCACATTTTGCCCTATGCCTCTATCGTGGTGGGTTTCTCTTAGCGCAGGTCAGGTTGTCTGGACTCACATGCCTCAATCATATTTTTCCCTGTGCCTTTATTATGGGAGATTTCTCTTGGCTTTGGTCGGGCTGCCTCGACTCACACACCTCGAGCATATTTCACTTTGTATCTCGGTCATGTCGGATTTCTTTTGACATAAGTCGAGTTGTCCTGACTCATATGCCTCGGGCATATTTCGGCTTGTGCCTTCGCTATAGTAGATTTCTCTTGGCATGGATTAAGTTTTTTTAACTCATATATCTCGAGCACATTTTGCCATGTGCCTTAACCATGACGGATTTCTCTTGGTGTTGGTTAGATTTTCTAGACTCACACACCTCAGGCACATTTCGCCCTATGCCTCCATCATGGTGGATTTCTCTTAGTGTGGGTCAGGTTATCATGACTCATATGCCTTAAGTATATTTCGCCCTACGCCTTCATTATGGTGGATTTCTCTTAGTGTATGTCAGGTTTTTCTAACTCATAAGCATTGGGCATATTTTACCTTGTGCCTCCATTGTAATAGATTTCTCTTAGCATGGGTCAAATTTTCCTACTCATATACCTCGGGCACATTTTGCCCTATGCTTTCATCATAATGAATTTCTCTTGGTGCGGATCAAAATTTTCTAACTCATATACCTTGGACACATTTCACCCTATGCCTCTGTCATGGTAGATTTCTCTTGGCATAGGTTAGATTTTTTTTATTCACACACCTTAGCACATTTCACCATACACCTCCGCTGTGGCAGATTTCTCTTGGCTCGGGTTAGGTTTTATCGATACACATGTCTTGAACACATTTCTCCCTCTGCTTCCACTATGGCAAAAAATTTTTAGTGCGGGTCGAGTTATCCCAATTCATATGCCTCGGGCATATTTCACCTCATACTTTTGTCATGGTAGATTTTGAGTCCTTCCCCCACCGTGGCAAGTTGCAAGTCATCCCTCTACCATAGCGGATTGTGAATCTTTCCCTCTCTATGATAGGTTGCAAATAATCCCTCCATCATGGTAGATTTCGAGTCTTCCTTTTGTCATGGTGGATCTCGAATCCTCCCTCTGCCACGATAAATTTTAGATTCTCCTACTGTGATAGGCATCAAGTCCTACCTCAATTGTGGAAGGCTTTAAGTTCTCCCTCTATCATGGTAGATTTTGGATCATTTTGTTATTGGTGTCTCTAGGGATTTGCCCCAAAGGGACACTTGTCTTGATCATAGAAAGAGAGAGAGATTAGCATCCCCCTTATAAATCCCCTGTCTCTATAGGGCAGGATTCATTCTTCCATTTGAGCCTTTAGAGATCCCAACTTTCAAAGCCTCCTTGGAAACTTTCAGCCTTGCACCTAGGGCCTCCTTAAGAGGGTTTTGCACGTTGCCTCAATTACCAATATTGGGAAACCTGAGATAATATCACATGTGCAGTGGAAGAACAGATAAATTTCCACAGAAAATAAGGTTCTTGTCATCGTGTGAAGATTAGTATGCAAAAACTCATAAAATTAAAAAACTATGCATATAAGAAAGATGTGTTACTTAGGGAGATCGTATATCCCTGAATTCCTAGAGATCTATGGGAAAGGATGAAGGAAGTCAACTATCCTCCTCTCTAGCAGTGATCCATATGGCAGGGGCTGCAAAGATATTCCTCAAATCGCTACATAAATTTTCTCGTTATGGACACCATGTAATCAAGAAGGGGTTGGCCCTTTTTGCTGTCTACACTCCCCAAATAGGGGTTGTTGGCTGAGGAGAAGAGAGGGAGAGGAGAATAGGAGGTGGCAGCTAAGAGGGCCTAGCCTATGGTCATTTGGATCTCTTCTATTTATAGAGGTCCCATGTCAACTTAACCATAATGGATCCTACCATATTGGGTACTAGATCTTTATCCAATAACTCAAGCCTCTTAGATTAGTGGATCTCTATCTAATAATCTCTCATTGGCCCTTATTGAATCTCATCCATATAATTCAATAATTCAAGGGTTTATTGGATATCTAAGAAAATAGGGGCTTCAGCGAATATCTCACATCTAAACCTCTACTCATCGTAATATTTACTATATGTGTGTAACCCTCTATACCCAATATCGAGTTGGCCTTGAGTTATACATGTCAGAACTTTTTCTTGCTTAGTGAATTATTATTTCAATAATAATTTACTCGGCTCATTGACTACGGATATACTATGCAACTACGCCACAATTCCCAGATGATACTAGGGAATCCAATCCTTTAGATCTATTTGTCATAAGTTACCATATATCTATAGTCCCTCATCCATCTAATATCCCAAAGATTATATGTCAGGCATAGTGCTGTTAGGTTCATACGATTTCTACTTGAGTCTCGTTCTAATCAAATTCTCCCAAAGAACTTTTTCTCTCTTAATCTAAATGACTCCAACCAGGGATTTACTTGAGTAAGAACATGTGGGATATTCCTCTCATGACATTGAGAGTGGATGATCCTCTATCAACACCCAATTGCTTTCGTAAGGTTGGCTACAGACTCCTGATGACTGACTATGCTAGATCTGAAACTTCTATACTTATAAGTTCGGTATCAAAGAGTAGAGTACTAATATAAGACATCCTTAATGTCTCAAATCTAATGACCAGATACACCACTGAGACTATGAAATTACTGTCTAATAATAAGATATTATTAACCATCCAGTATTCTATAAGTGGATCAATCAGTGAACTTATTTTCTAATGAGCACCTACACTGTATCCCTAGTATCCTCACATGAGCAACTATGAGACCAACCGCTCTCTATTATATGGATGGATATACAGCACAGTAGTCTATCCAATTATCTCAATATCCCTTTTGAGTAACCTATGACCATGATTATTTATGATCTGTGTTTAAAGGTGAATTAGTCTCATTATCGCGATCTCATTATGATTTGATTCCTATTGCACAAATCCATTGACATCACAATACATGCATATATGCAATATAAAATAAAAAAATTATCAAATAAATAATAAGCAAAAAGAGTGCGTATCATGTCATGCGTGCCATCACTCACGTAATTGGCTTGCAGAGCACCTATGACTAGCACCCAATAGCGCAGGCCAGTCCTTAAGTCCCTTGTCCCAACATTAGTCCTACAACCAATCGATCAATCATCTTGCTCTTTCGCTTCAAGTTGGGATGTCTTTCCTCTCTCGTACAAGTTTCTCTAACCATTAGTCAATCGAGGTCTGTGCTCTGTCTTTGGACAGTCCAAGGGTAGAGGAGGTCATATCCTCCCCTTCCTTAGTAAAGGCATCTCCGGTTAACCCAAAATTTCTTCAAAACTTAGAGTTAATGAAAAGTTTGCATGACTATGACTTAGTGGTGAGCGTGCCTCTCTTAGATTGCTTGTGAACTATGTATTGCATTCCAATCGAGTTTGACCTACAAGCCCCCCAACTTGGCTAGCGCCCTTTCCACCACCCCATACTTATTTTGCTACTTAATAGTGTTCATCAGAGAATGCCAACGTGCTAATATTACTTTGACCCACACCTTTTTTGCTACTTGTTTTCAATTATACAAGGGGAGAAGTGGCTACCAGTTAGCTGCTCGTGGAGGTTTCAAGGTTAGTGGTGCCAGTTCCAATAACAAAGATTGGAAGGAGTGCTTTTTTCTTATGAGTTCAAGTCAAGATTGAGGATTTAACCTCGCCTGATTGGCATATTATGTTGATAACACCCCTCCCTTTCTATTGAACAAGGAGGCGAATCAAGTACCTTGTGTTGGGAAATCTAGGGGCGACATCACAAGCGCAGTGGAAGAACATAAAACAAACCAAAATCCTAAATTTTTGCAAAAAGGTTTCGTCATCGTGCGAAGATCGGTGCGTAAAAATTTGAGAATTTGAAAAACTATGTATATAAAAAGATAGTACCTAGGGAGATCGTATATCTATGAGATTCTTACAGATCCATGGGGGAGGATGATGGAGGTCAAGCATCCTCCTCTCTAATGGTGATCTACACGACAGGGACTGCAAAGATGCTCCTCTTTAGGAAGAGAAGAATAAAAGGTGGTTATTGGGAAATCCTTCTGGGGAGCGACATCTCATGCGTAGAGGAAGAACAAAAACAAAACACCCCAGATTTCCCGTATAAAGTTTTCGTCATCGTGCGAAGATCGGTACATCAAAATAAATCCACGAAAACTGTATATGTAAAAGAAAGTACCTAGGGAGATCATATATCCTTGAATCCCTACAGATCTGTAGGAAGGATGAAGGAGGTCAAGCGTCCTCCTTCTAGCGGTATCCACACGGTAGGGACTGCGACGATGCACTTCTCTGGAGAGAAGAGATCAGGAGATGGCTACCAAGAGAACTCTCAGCCTATAGAGCTTTGGTTCCCTCCTATTTATAGAGGCCCCCTGTAAACCCTAATGGATCTTGCCCTGTTGAGTATTGGATCTCCATCAAATTACCTAAGCCTCTTGGATTAGTGGGTCTCTACCCAATAATCTCTTATTAGCAATTATTGGATCTCATCTTATGATCCAATAATTCAGGGGCTTAATGGATATCCAATAAGTTATGGGCTCCAGCGGATATCTCATATCCGAACCTCTATTCGTCTCAATACCTACCATATGTGTGTGACCCTCTAGGCCCAATATCGAGTTGGCCGTGAGTCATACTTGTCAGAACTCCTTCTGACTTAGTGAATTATTATCTCTATAATAATTCACCCAACTCATCGATCAGAACGAGCGTTAGGCCACTCGCGCCAGCAAACTCTGATACAAGGGAATCCAATCCTTCGGACTTATCTGTCCTCAGTTATCATATATTTATAGTCCCTCATCCATCTAATATCCCATAGATCCTATACCGGGCATAGTGCTATCAGGCCCATACGGTCTCTCCTCGAGTCTTGCTCTTGTCGGATTCTCCCGGAGAACTCTTTCTCTCTCAATCCGAATAACCTTGGCCAAGGATTTGTTCGAGCAAGAATACATGGGATATTTCTCTCATGATACCGAGAGCGGATGATCCTCTATTGATACTCAATAACCCTCGTAAGATTGGTTACCACTCCCAATAACCGATTGTACTAGATCTGAAACTTTCCAAACCTATAAGTCCGGTATCAAAGAGTGGAGTACTCATACAAGACATCCTTGGTGTCTCAAGTCTAAGGACCAAATACACTACTGTGACTACAGAATCGCTGTTTGATGTGAGGTATCAATAACCATCCAACATTCCGTAGGCGGATCAATCAGTGAACTCATTCCCCAATGAGCACCTACACTATATCCTTAGTGTCCCCACACGAGTAGCTATGAAACCAGTCACCTCTATCATATGGACGGGTATACAGCACACCAGTCTATCCGGTTATCTCGATGTCCTTCTCGAGTAACCTATGACCAGGATAATTTAGGGTCTGTGTTTAAAGTTGAATCGGTCTCATTATCATGATCTCATCACGATCCGATTCCTATTGCATAAATCTAAGGACATCATAATATATGCAATACATAAGATAAAGTGATAAAACGCCTAATAATACGCAAAGAGAAAAAATACATATCAAGTCACAAGTGTCATCACTCATGTGATTGGCTTGCAGGGCACATATGACTAGTAGTGGTTACCAAGAAAACCCTAGGTTATGGACATTTGGTTCCTTCTATTTATAGAGATCCCCCTATCAACTCTAGTGGATCCTGCCTTATTGGGTATTGGATCTTTGTTCAATTATCCAAGCCTCTTAGATTAATGAGTCTCTATCCAATAATCTCTTATTAGCTTTTATTGGATCTCATCCATAGGATTCAATAATTCAAAGGCTTATTGGATATCTAATAAGATAGGAGCTCTCACGGATATCTCACATCCGAACTTCTATTCATCACAACACCTACTATATGTGTGTGACCCTCTATGCCCAATATCAGGCTGACCGTGAGTCATACATGTCAGAACTCCTTATGACTCAGTAAATTATTATCTTCATACTAATTTACTTGACTTATTGACTCCAGATGTACTATGCCACTATGCCGTAGTTCCCAGATGATATAGGAGAATTTAATCCTTTGGACCTATCTATCCTCAGTTACCGTGTACATATAGTCCCTCATCCATCTAATATCTCAGAGACCGTATATCAAGCATGATGCTGTCAAACTCATACAGTTTCTACTTGAGTCTTGCTCTAATCGGATTCTTTCGGAGAACTCATTCTCTCTCAATCTGAATGACCCTAGCTAAGGATTTATCTGAGCAATAATACATGGGATATTCCTCTCATGATACCAAGAGTGGATGATTCTCTATTAACACTCAATTGTCTTCGTAAGATTGGCTACAATTCCTGAGAATCGATTATACCAAATCTAGAACTTTTAAACCTATAAGTCCGACATCAAAGATGGAGTACATGAATAAGGCATCTTTGGTAAGTCTTAAGTCTATGGACCATACACACAACTGGGACTACAGAATCACTATTTGATGTCAAGTATCAATAACCATCCAGCATTTTGTAAGCAGATCAATTAGTGAACTCATCTCCAATGAGCACCTGAACTGTATCCTTAGTGTCCCCACACAAGTAGCTATAAGACCAACCACCTCCATTATATATAGCATACCAATCTATTTAGTTATCTCGATGTCCTTCTCGAGTAACTTATGACTAGGATTATTTAGTGTCTGTATTTAAAGGTGAATCGGTCTCATTATCATGATCTCATCAAGATCTGATTCCTATTGCACAGATCCAAGGACATCACAATATATATCCAGATAATATGAGAAAATATCAATAATCATAAACAAAGAGATTGATGCAATGTGTTATAGGTGTTATCACTCATGTGATTGACTTATAGGGCATGTATAACTAATACTTCAATTAAGCGATATACTCTCTTCCTCTAAGACAGTTCAAAAAATGGTCGAGGACTAGTTGATCGATATGGTCTCAGCCCTACTCCTTGGGAGATGACCTAAATCTCCCATCACTTTACTTAACCATTTTTTTAGTCTTTAATATTATAATTTGGACCTTCTATAAGCATAGATATGTACTCTTTAAAGAGGAAGGCACTTGGTTCCTTGTTGGACATGGTAAAGCCCTATTCGGCCCAATTTACCACTTGTGAACCATCGGTAGAGGCGCTGGACCCTCCTTAGTCTGATCACCATGGCAGCACCAATAGACTGAGGAAGAAACACAAAGTTACTATAAGGAAAGTCCTACACCCTCAGAGGGACGATGTACCTAAGGAACCATCCCAAGAGAGGGAGCCTCCCACCACTATAGCATCGGAGCCTCCCACCACTATGGTGCCAGTGCTCCTAGGAGGCCAAAGTTCTAGGTCATCCTCAAGACAAAAGGGAAGGGGGCCACAGCTAATGTTAGACCTGTGCAAGGGGAAACCTCAGCCCTTTATGGCTTTACAGATGGCCAACCTACTGGATTTGACCTTAAATGCACTGTTGCAGCTCAGGTGGGGCAAGAGTGCGACTACAAAATAGTAATGCTATGGATCCTTGTGCCCAAGGATAATGAAATAGATATATTGCTCCCCTTCAAAGGTCTTGATTGATACTTACTACTGAAATGAAGTTGTAATAAGTTAGGCTACGGCTAGCTCCTTCAATTTCACCTTACTGATTAGTTTACTTTTTATTCACAGCACCACTACTACGTGATGACCCTCGTTGATTGTATTTAGGATGCTAGTGCTATTGTTCATTAGCAATCTCTCATAGTTGATGATCTCCAAATAGAGGTCGAGGAGCTCAAGAAGGGGGAGAAGCCCCTTTTGTCATTATCGAGGTGGAGGCTCGGGCAATCAAGTTGGAGTGTCAACTGGAGAATGCTGAGTAATGCTTAGCTAGCCTCACCAAATGATTGAAAGAGACTTAGGACAATAATTAAGCCATGGAGGATGAATTGTTACAACTCACTTGGGAGTTAGACTCTATGAGGATGCACAAATTGGGTTTTATTGAGGGGGTCACGTTGACTACTAGGGAGTCTCATGAGTTAAATGAAGCATTGGAGGCTGAGTAGATGTGCAACTCAGAGCTTAGCGAGGAAGCACTAGAGGTCGAGCAGAGTCAGATGTCGAAGCATCATGAGGTAGCGATTGTTGACTATAAGATATCCGTTGGGTTCAAGAAGGGTTTGAAGAGAACGGGTCACCTGATACTAGTTCGAGTACCAAATCACTTTGGCCTATTTCAAGGTAAGGTACACCAAACTGGAGCTTGAGAAGAATTTGTTCACGAACTACCCTAAGGACCAAAATGTCTCAATGTCAACCAAGATGCCCTTTGATGATAGCCCTGACTCGCCATCCCATCCTATCACCTGAGCTATCGTCTCTAACTTGATCCCCCTTTTGGTTATCGGGTTAGTTTACCTAAGTAGTTCCTTTTGTCTACTCCACTAATGCTTTATTTTGGCAGGTTGGGGTTTACATTAGATGTAAAACCTCGATCTGGTTGATGTAATATTTCTAAGAGTAATGAAATTTTTTCTTTTCAATTCGTAACTAGTATTTTAAAGATATATCATACAATTGACACCCTAGGTTTGGTAGATCAATATTTGATGCTTAGGGCATCATCCTCTTCGGACTAGTCCCGAGGGAGGTTTTACGGGTAAAACTTTTTCAAGTTTATAATATGCCACGTTATCAACAACACCACATCCCATGTTGTCTTGAGGTAATATATTCCATCTCGGATGACTTCGATGACTCAGTAAGGCCCTTCCCAATTTGGTATTAACTTCCCTCGAAAACTAGTTGGGTTACTAACCTCAGCTTTTTAGTGCACTAGGTCCCCGAATCCAAGCCCTCAAGGGTGGACTCCTTGGTTGTAGAGCTTGGTCATCGCTCTTTTATAACTTAGTGCGCATATGTGTACTTCAACTCTAACTTCACTGATCAGGTCAAGCCTAACTCGAAGCCCCTCTTCAGATATTTCTTCGTCAAAGTTCTCAATCCGAAGTGTTAAGAAGACTATCTCAGGTGGTAAGACAACTTCGGTGCCAAATGACAGGTTGAATGGTGATTCTCTCGAGCTAGTCTTAGGTGTCTTCTGGGAGGCCCATAGAATACTTGGCAACTCATCCACCTAGCTACCTTTTGCTCCAATAACCCTCTTTTTTAATTATTCAAGAATGGCTCAATTGGTGACCTCAGTAACATCATTAGTTTGAGGATGAGCCACCGAGCTAAACCTTAGCTAAATCCTATAAGATGGTTATACTCTTTGAATTTTGCATAATTGAATTGGGTCTCATTGTTAGTAATGAGAGCCCTTAGGATTCCAAAGCGAGTGATAATATTCCTTCACACGAACCCCTCAACTTGCTTCAAGTGATCGACGCTAGAAGCTTGGCCTCAACCCACTTTGTGAATTAGTCCACTCCCACGATAAGGAACCTCCACTATCTCGAGGCTAGGAGAAAAGATCCTAGGAGGTCTATGCCTCATTTGGTGAAGGGTCATGTATAGTCGATCAAGCTTAGATGGACCACTGGTTGGTGTTGTATCAAAACAAATTCCTAACACTTAAAACACCTTCAGGCATAGGTGATTGCATCCTTATGCAACGTCAGCTAATAGAATCCTTACTGAAGCATTTTAAATGCAAGAGTTCACCCGTCTATATGCTCCCCACAAATGTCTTCATGCACCTCGACAAGTGCCCTCTTGGGGGGTTAGGAATTGGAAGAATAGTTGGTTGAAGGACATATGGTATAAATGGTCGTTAATTATGCAATATTATGCTTATTGATATTTGACTCTTTGGGCCATTACGAGGTCAATCAAGAGTGTCCTGTCTCTTTTGTAATATAGAATCTCATCAATCCTACTTGGTTTCTCCTTGATTGTGAACACATAATGCTCTTCAATGGTTTGGGTTGGTAGTGTCTCATCCAACGGCCAACCCTCCCTTAGAGCTTAAGTGGAGTCCAACTTGATGAGTGCATTAACCTAGGCATTTTTAACACAAAGGACCCATAACACGTTAAGTCGGGAGAAGCTATGGGCTAGCCTCTATACCTTGGTGAGGTACTTCGCCATGGTCACATTTTGAGCCTCGTAACTCCCCTCAACTTAGCTCACAACTAGTTTTGAGTCATTAAACACTATCAGGTCTTAGAGCTGAAGCTCTTGAGCAAGTCGAAGCCCTAAGAGAAGTGCTTCGTATTTAGCCTCATTATTGGAGATTTTGAATTTTGAATTGGAGAGCTTGTTCATACATCTGCTTGTTCGGACCATTTAGGGTAAGTTCGATACTACCCCTTTCTAAGGTGGCGAAACCATCCACAAATAAAGTCCATGATTAGGGTGTGTGACTATTGGCATTGACCTTAAGCAAGATAGTCAGCTCTAAAATAAAATTCATCAATGCTTGAGTCTTTACGGTAGTCATTGACACATATTGGATGTTGAACTCGCCCAACTCTACCGACCACCTTAGTAACTATTTGGAGATGTCGAATTGAGAAAGAGCATGCCTTAATGGTTGGTTAGTGATCACCTGTTTGGCATGTGCATAGAAATAGAGGTGGAGCTTTCTTATCGTTAGTATTAGCGCAAATGTCAGTCTTTCGATGGGGTGATATCGCTCCTCGAGTCTGCTTAAGACATGGTTGACGTAATAAATAGACTTCTAGATTCTTGAGTTATCTCGCACCAACATTGAGTTAATAGCCTGCTTAGTAGTGACTAGATAGAGGCTTATAGTTTCACCCAATATATAGGAGAGTCGTGGCAATCAGGCAAGGTGGTGCTTTAGCTCTTCAAATGCCTCTTAACACTTGTTGATCCATAAGAAGCTTTTTGGTTTCTTAACACCCTAAAGAAGGGTATGCACGTATCACTAAATCGGGATAGGAACCGGCTAAGCACTGTTAGTCCTTCTGTTAATTGTTGTACTTCCTTAACCGACCAAGGTGAGCACATTTCTAATATTGCTTATACCTTCTTGGGGTTAGCATCTATTCCTCTCTAGTAAATAATAAATGTGAGGAATTTTACCGAACTAACTCCAAAAGCACATTTGGACAGGTTAAGGTGCATGTTGAACATCTTCAATACTTGAAATGTCTCGAATAAGTCTGCGAAATGTGAGAAATTTGATATGGCGAAAATATTGGTTGATACATGCCCGAGGTGTGTGAATCGAAAAACCCAACTTGCACTAAGGAAAATCCTCTTGATCAATGTGTGCCCGTTTGACACCACAAAGGGGGAGGTTGCCAATGGGCTTGTTGGATGAATTAAATACCGCACTTCGGGCTTCCTTAACAAGAACCCCGAAGCACATCTTAGGGGGAGACAAATGATAGAGAATACACTAATGACCAATTATCATCCGACACATACGCACCACGTAGAAGCTATCATGGAAGGAAAAAGATCCAAATCACCCCGACCCATCTTTTCGCGTGGACAAAAGTTATTCGAGGCTATCTCCCCTCCCCCTTGCCGCCCATGTGGACAAAATATCAAGAGGAGACATTGAAGTAGTTATAAGTTATCTCCTCCAAGACGAGATATAAAAAGTAATCCTTGACGTTACATCGAAAGGCTCTCTTTCCAACAAAAAAAAACTAATAATCATAAAAAAAAAACCTTTGTCAGTAACTTGAGTGTCGTAGAGATCGGGATCAAAAATTTCTTCCGACATTGATCTTATTACAGATGACGCCCCGAATACTCGACACTTCTACCTTAAAACCATCTCGAAGTCACCTCAAACACTCCTACAGACTTAGGTTTGGACCACATCCGATTAACTTAAACTTTGACTAACTTAAACTTTGACGATGATTTCCCTTGACATTTATTTAAGTATTCAGAAAACTATAAAAACTATAAGAGAACAAAAGCTGGCTTCAAGAAGAAACGGCAAATTGAGAAATCATAAATAAAGCAGAAATGAAAATTTGCATACCTTCTGTTAAAGGCAAACCAAAATGAAAAGATGAGGCAAATCTTTACATGACATGCAGATCCAAAAAAATGGCAGCCTTAAAACAGATACCAAGATTTTTCTTTATTAGTATTGTATTATATCATTAAATTCTCTCTTCTAAAAATTGAGGTTGAAATACACAACCAGATGAATCATGGTTTCAGCACATCATCTGCTGTCACCTCAAAATTAATAAGATACATTAATGATCATCATCACTCTTCTGAAGCATGAAGACCACTTTAGGGTCTCATCCTGGGAGGTCACAATATTTTGACTG
Organism: Musa beccarii; assembly: GCA_024322285.1. NCBI lineage: Eukaryota > Viridiplantae > Streptophyta > Magnoliopsida > Zingiberales > Musaceae > Musa > Musa beccarii. Next base: position 51,587,688 of record CM044397.1, on the reverse strand, counting down.
GAAAAGATAAGAATGACACAAGCAATAAGCCAAGCAATTGCTGACACTCGTACATGTTCCTTGCATGGGTATTTGAATGACCAAAAATACATGTGGCTTGTAATCATCAGAGAATCAAGAATTGCATGTCGCAGCTCTCGCGGCAGTATTAGCCTGTGTGTAAAGTGGGATTCCTCCACCAAGTTGTTTAAGTCTCTTCACCATATCATGGAGCCACTCAAAGGTCAGTTTTGACTGAGCATTAAGTTCCTCCCTTACTTGAGGATGTATCCTGAACCAATCCCCTAACATCTTGTGGACATGGGAGCGAATCATTCGCCATGGCACTGGATACTGTTCACAGAACTTCAAATACTCCACCACCAGATCTCCCTGGTCCAATCCCCCATTGTCCTTAATCTCATCTGCGTTATTTTCTTTTGGTTCCCTTGTCCTGAATCCAGCAAATAAAGCTGGATTTTCGAGAAGAGACTCAGCTGATAGAACTCCATCAGCACCTGTGTGGTCCAAACAGTCGTAAACATCTCCCATGTGACGTATGTTTCCATTGGCGAGCACAGGTATCCCAATGGCATCTTTCACAACCTTGATGGCATTCCAATCAGCTCGAAATTTCTTCCCATCCTTCTCATCTCTAGTCCGGCCATGAACAGCTAGGAGAGCACAACCAGCCTCTTCAAGCATCCTGGCATATGCTATGGTGTCTTGTAGGTTTGGGAATATTCTAATCTTACATGAAACTGGAACTTGAAGAGTTTGTGACAGCTTCTGGACAAGTGATTTTATGAGAGGGAGGTTATCCATGAGGAAAGCTCCATAGTTCCCTCGCCTGGCAATCCGCTGTGGACATCTGCAAGTTTAATGATGTAATGAATAATAAAAGAATATGGAAAAGTCTCAGACAAGATATGTCACATCATATACTTTGACTCCAACTATTTAGCATCAAACTAATGCCACATAAATATGGTAAATACCAACTATATCTATTGTACCATACCAGTCCAAGCTCTTACAACAAAAGGTGTACTAGTAGTTCAACTAATTCACATTTCCACTCATATGAAAAATTAAAAATTCACACTTCAAACAGTTTGTTCCATTTTCCTAATGGTAACCCAAGATTTAATTCCTTGCAACATGAACTAGTTGGACACACAAACCTAAAAATTCTATTCAGAATGCACAAGACAAATATACCAACAATGTGAAACAAGTCCACACTTGAAAAGCACTTCAAGCTAAAATTAGTGACCATTGTGTGAGAAAATAAAATTAGTTATATAAAAGACGGTAACCTTTTTCATTTGAACTTGATGTAACCAAGTAAAATACCTTAGTTATACACTGTGACAAGGTCCATGACCACAGAAATCCAATTTTAGTACACATCTTGTATGAAACTGCATAATTTTCTCTTCTAGATGACAGCCTAAGCAATTACGAAATAGATTCAAGCTTCTTTAAAGAATATGCATGCCAAACAATTATTCCCAAATGCTGCTCAGAAACCGAGGGATAGAAATTGGGTTCCTCCATACACAGTCAAACAATTTGGTATATTTGGAGGCTATTTCCTAAGCAAAAAAGGAGTAAAAAGCTACCTTGCAAAGACCACAATACAGAAAATTTGTAACTGTCATCCCAAGTCAATAAGAAGCCTCAAAAAAGAAGTCCCTCTTAAATGTGCATATATAATATAGAATGAGAACATTATCACATACTCGATAGTATTGTTTCAACTATTATATCCAAAGCTAGAGTTAACTATGGAACATGATAATATTCATCACTTAGAACTCGAGTTGTCCCTAATAACTTATCACTTGAATATGTTATTACATGAGTGTAAATATTTTATAAATTCATTTTTGGTCTCAGCATGTACTTTCTTGTTAACAATTTTAAAAAAGCACTCAAACCCAACATCAACCAGGTGGTAGATACCACAATCTGACAGACAATCGGGCTCCGGACCTCAAGATCGCTGCAACCGGCCCTGAGACTCAGGCCTCCTTAGGAACTCAGACGACACTTATCTGGCTAGCGACTAGTAAGGATCCAGTATCAACAATTTTAAACATGCTTTATTGTATGGTTCTACATTTTGCCGTATATACTAAATGTGCCTCCCAAGTCGGCAGTACAGACCATGGCACGCACCTCCTGGTATCGTGTATACTCCAATATTAAAAGTTGTGTCACATACCAACATACCCTATTGATACATAGGCACATACAAGACCTATACCAATCCAGCCAGGGACCAGCACGAGTCTAGTACCCAAAACATCAAACTATGCTTTGTAGTATAGTTCTTTATTTATACTTAATTAAATATTATTTAAAACATTATGCATGCTACATATGTAATATGGCATAATGAGTTGCCTGCATACTACAACTGCTTTTTGTAATATTGCCCCTTGAAGAGTAATCCTCTAGTAGATGACAATTTCTATCAATCGGATCTTGCATCCACCATCACTGTTCCAAATACCACATATACTCAATATACAATAAGAAGAACCTATGTTTATGTTTTACAATTAGCAATAACCTACGATGCAGAAGCCAATCGCATGCCAACTATAGTGATCAAACTGTTAATTGAGATAGTAGTCCATCATGCATAGATGAAGTATAATGATACAATCAGAAATTAGGCCATTGAAGGTGGATACTAAATCCAATGTTTTCTAGACCAATCATAATGCATCATGCAAAAAGTTTCACCATATCTTAGCACAGGTGAACTTCTAAAGAACAAATTTATAATTCATGATTCTTCTCATTACTGAAGAAAATGCATAACCACGTATTTGAAGTCAAAGAAAATGAAAAAGTACCCAAGGTTTATGTCCACATAATCACAATAAGGCTCGACCATTTTTGCTGATTCCAGAAGAACATCAGGATCATTCGCACAGAATTGCACAAAGAGAGGGCGATCCTCCTGCACTAGATAACATAGAGAGAGGTTATCATACTTAAACTAACCAACTCATTGGGATTTGCCTGCTTAACAGCTATATACACGCGCGCACACACACACACACACACATATATATACACATACATATATACATATATATATATATATACATATATACATATAATAAATATATATATATATATACATACATATATACATATATATATATATGCATACATACATACACATATATAAATATATATATATTTTTTTCAGCAGTGTGAAGCATTCAAAATATGGCTAACTCCACAAGTCTATCACTTCAAAGTTAAATATGACAAATATATTTTACGTTAGGAAACAAAATATATGTTAGGGTACTTTATGAATAACTTTCACTGAACATGGTTCAATAAAGAGGAACAAGTATTGTTGCCTGTACTTTCTGTAGTAATTATTCGAAACACTTTCATGGCATGAACTTATTGTCCAGCAAGACTATTGGCACTATTCTACAAACGGAGGCAGAACAGTCAAACCTACAACTAAGAACAAATGTTTTCTCAACCTTAGTAAAAGCCTCATTCAGCAAATGCAATTAGTTAGAAAGCACAGAAATTCATAATGATTTTATTTTCTGAAATTTAAGCTTAGTGGATGATTTGAAAATAATTTTATCTATTAATACAAATTTATGTTAAATGATTGTTGCAGCATAGCAATCTATTGTATCTCAACCATAGCCTAGCCTATCACTTTCTTTCTTAATCATAAAATAATATAACATAAATCAATTATTGCATTAGATGCTATGAAGAATTAATAAATGTGTTTCACACATTCTTTTTTAAGAGAATTATACTGTTTTATTCTTCTTCCTAAAGGTACTCTTTTCTACAGTTGCACTGTGAGATATGTTCTTTATGGTGGAGAAACAACTAATAGAATATCCATTTTCTTGGAGTCATTTTTAGACCAAGAAACCAGAAAACTAATACTCTACTACTAATCATTTAAAGATGAGAAAAATAATTAATTAAAGGATGTCAAAACAGTGGAAAATTCATAGTAATTTTTACAGAATGTTCCTTCCATTACAGTATACACTGTATATCCATTAAACATAAAAATATCTAAACTTTAGCAATTTTGATGCATTCACCGGTCCAAAAAATATCGACTAGGTAAATATACATGTCATTGATTATTAGAACAATATGGTTCCCAAGATTTTCCTTTGGTTTTACAAGTTATGGTAGTCTCATACCTGGAAAGGAAACAGCTTTGACCCCATATAAACCTTGAAATTGACCAATAAGTTAGACATGACTGCTGAACTACCATTCCCAACCAATCTAATGAGTCCTAGGCACATCAAAATGGCATTTAGAACTCATTCAGATGACAGACACATCTAACCTTGCAGGTGGTGAATTCCATGCTCCGGTACTTCTCGTTCTCGGAGAAGATCCTCGAGTGGAGCATCGGCGTGTAGGCGGCCTCGGCGCCGTACTTCCTGCAGAGCATCCGGAACGGCAGCTCCGAGTTGTCCACCATGGGCGCGACTACGAGCTTAGGAGCGCCCAGCCGATTCCAGTGGGCCCAGGCCCGGTCGACCCGGATCTCCCCGCTCAGCGGGCGGCCTATGGGCTCCGTCGGCGACAGCGGAGGCGGGTCGGAGAAGGAGCAGCTGTCGAGGGCAGCGCAGAGGCGCTCGTCCGGGTCCTCCTCGGACTCGAGTGGCGGCGGCGGGGGATCCGCGGCCATGAACGAGATAGGGTTTAGGCGGCGGAGAAGGCGGGCCTCGGGGTGAGGTTTGTAGGCGGCGGCGACGGAAGAGTGCAAAGGCCGAAACCTCATGCGCTCTCCGTCCCACTTTGTAAGAATCGTGTTATAACTTCTCAATTAAAACTGAAAAAGGGCACCATTTTATTAATCCCTCTAAAATAAATGATTTCCGAATTTAGCCCTGTAAAATGGAGTTTATCGCATATATTCTTATATAATTAAAACTTTTACAGTCAGAAAATCTAAATGACATTAATACACTTTAAATAACTATTATAATCATATTATATTACGACTATTTAGCTATTAAAATTATTTTTTAACTCAGAAAATTTAATGTTAACTATAGTATATATATATATATATACGATTAACATGAGTTAATATATCTCTGTTGCACAAGTGTTAGATCTGTTACAATAGATCTCAGATCACTTACTAGCGTCATATACATTATTTGATGTAGAGAAATATATATTTTATATAAAAATTTATACATGAAAATTTACTATTTTAAAACTCTGAAAGGACAGATAATTAAGGCCCCCGAAAAATCCAATGATTAGCTTTTCTTGGTTGGAAAAGGTTAGTCAATCGTTCATTCATCCCGTATTATAAGGACAAAAATAGGAAGATGAGAGGAGACAGGAGGAAAGAATTTATGTTCCAACGTTAGTGTTTGATTGTTGCATAATATATATATATATATATATATATATATATATATATATATATATATATGAAGTCATTGGGCAAATAAACTTTTCCAATAAAGTATATTTAATTTACAGAATGACACAAGTCATGCAAAAGAAATTACTTGCACTGTACAGAGCATTACACACCCATGTAAGACTGAATCCACAGCACGAATTATGGAGCATGCTTGCTTCTCATCAAGTTTCATGTGAAAACCCAGCCGCATCCTACAAAAGGAACAGATGCACATGAGAAGAATTAACAATGACATCAAAACATGGTAAAATAAAAAAAATGAAATAATTATGCATTAGTTCTGCTTAAATTCAAATTACAAAGGCCTTTTATTTGTGCAACATTTTCATAATACATCAAGGAGAACGTTCTCTCTTAGCTAAAAGAAAAACCTGTTGATTGATCATCAGCCGGAAAAGCATAATGCCAATCATAGACTAACTCAATGACATGCTAAAATAATTTGCACGATCCTTGTAGTCTCTCGATGACTCAGTTACTTATGCAAAGAAATTTGAATAAGAGAAAGCAATTACAAGAATTGGAGAACATATCATGGATGATGTAATGGCGAAGACAAACAAGAAACATAATAAGCTCTGTCAACTTCCCATATATAGGACATGATGACTAAATTTAAACCCCATATGACATGTACCAATGGATATTCAGCTTAATTTTTATCTGTTGTTTCAGATCTTTCTGTCGACAGAAGCAACAAACCGAAGTGACCATAAACATTAAAAAGAAAACTCATGCTAAAGAAAGGCGCAGACCTATTATGATTCAAACCTGGGCCTTCAATTAACTCAAACCAACCTGTAGCAATTTGTTTCTATTATGTTGATCTAGCCCATTCAATCCTTCTCAATATTTTGGGCTCCCTGTATCCTTTACAAGAATTGGTTAAACAACTATTGGGTAGAAAGATACCTTAGTTTCTTAAAATAGGGACTAATATTTTATTATTTTAAACATCATTTGGTGAATATTATTATATATGGAGAGTTTCTCCCCTTTGGCCACAAAATATCTTTTTTACAGGAATCAATAACTTTCAGAATATGACTCTAAATAGGAAAAAGAACAAGCATGATTTATACTACACCCATATTGAGATATTTTAAAACTAAATTGACATAAGGAATTTAGACATTAAAGTTACCTTTGCAAATAAGGAAGAAAATATAATTCTATTTCAGATCCCAGTAAGACTAGCACTCCTCTACCATCCAAGTAGGACAACTCATTTTCAAGATTCGATATGATTCTAAGTTGGTCTTTACCTAGATGAAATCTCTCCAAAAGGTTAAATTTGATTATTCTCCAACGTGTTATTAATTGAATATCAGGACCCACTAGTGAATACGTCCAAGTGTTGTGAAGTCGAGCAAAGATCTGGATCAGCCCATCTAGGCTATTGGGCTTTAATTTTTGTGAGATCGTTTTTACTAATACGAGTCATTAGATCACCAAGAAATTCTATTATAACGAATCCCCACCTCTCAAATTCGCCTTGGCCACAAAGTGGTTCTTTTGGAATCATTGGACCCATGTTGAAACTGGAAGTCAAACAAGTCATTTGATCTTCATTAGACAAGACATAAAGTAGAAATAAGAAACACATGAACAACTACGGAAAAAATAGCTTGAATGCAGTGTGGAACATCTAGGAAGCTACAAAAAATTTAATATTAATTAATTAGTGAAGATGAATTATAGATGTTGACATGCAAGCATACCTTAAGATTGGAACAGAGTAACAGTAGCTATATAACCATTCTTCATAACCTGGTAAAGTGCAAGAAACACAACATTCAAAGGTCAATTTCACTAGAAATTTTCCTGCACAGGGTTGAATGAAGTGAAAATCTTGGCAAGGATACTAAATAAAAGTTTGCAGCAGACTTGGTATTTCTGACCTCGAATGCCACATTTTGGTATCCATAGACAAAAGTTGATCCAAATGGATTGGTCATTGAACCTTGTGTTTGAATTGCAGCACGACCACCATCCCCAAGGATCTCCTACATGTATATGTGAAATAAATTTTCTTTCGAAAAGCTAATGTAGTCATTGATTAAAGAAATACCTGTAATTCAGTGGTGAAGTTTGTGATCCAAACTAAGAAGCAACATGTATGGATAGAGATATAAAATTTTTAAATTATAAGAAGACAGAATTCACAAAACACTATCCACCTCTGGTGAGCAATCTCTAATGGTCAAAAAAGACTAAAGGCCATCCATTTCAACTGAACTAGGGTAATCTAGTCTTGATTTCTTGAATAAAATTGAACATTGTCCTACTTTAATTTTTCAACAAGCCTTTCTTTTCACAAAAAATCAAATACTAGTTCACAGTTAACAAAACACCAAGCGTTTCACAAGAAATTACAGTCAAGGCTGATAAAGATATGCATTTCAATTGGGGTCGGGATTTCCTGGTTCCTTGATGCTAACACTTCCACTTCGATTGCATACAAAAAATGCTTTGTTTTATTTCCACATGAACTCGTATGTTAATTCTAAGCATGCAAACCACATTTTGAACATATCAAAATAAATTATTATGAAATAACTGACCTCTATCTTTGGTATATTAGAGGACTAATAAACATCAAACAGCTGTTTTATTTCCACATGAAATCATATATGAACTCTCAGCATGCAAACCACAGTTTAAACACACCAAAATCAATTGATATAAGTGATCTTTATCTTCTTGTGGATCATAGGCTAGTAAGCACAAACAGCCACAAAAAACCTTAATGATGGAAGACTAAGATCAGAGTAGCCTACAAAACTGCTTACTCTGAAGATCAACACAATGTAAATATAGCACCAAAAGGTAAATGAATATCCAACATTACAAAAACATGAACTTATAACCTGTTAATTCTAAGCAAGCAAACCACATTTTGAACATATCAAAATCAATTATTATTAAATAACTGAACCTTATCTTTGGTATATTATAGGACTAATAAACATCAAACAGCTGCTTTATTTCCACATGAAATCATATATGAACTCTTAGCATGCAAACCACAGTTTGAACACACCAAAATCAATTGATACAAGTGACTTTTATCTTCTTGTGGATCATAGGCTAGTAAACACAAACAGCCACAAAAAACCTTAATGATGGAAGACTAAGATCAGAGTAGCCTACAAAACTGCTTACTCTGAAGATCAACACAATGTAAATATAACACCGAAAGGTAAATGAATTTCCAACATTACAAAAACATGAACTTATAACCTGGTAAACCAAAGGTCAATTTTTAATTGCAAAATGGTTCAGTTAGATGCAAAATCAGATATAATGAGCTTGAAGAGTTTCTACTACAAACTTGCATAGTTTTAAAGCTTCACCTTTACTTGTTCCCATTTTGTGCTTGGCGTGATGCAATTTTTAGAAGTATTACCAAGTTGAAATGTTCCTTTATCTACAAAAAGAAAGCATATATTAAATAATTCAGATGTCAGCAAATCAACTTCAAATATTAAAGTTTTAACAGTATTCACCATCAGAGTCATAGATAACAAAGTTGCATTTCATATATGTATTGAAGTCTGAATGCCCTGGAAAATTTGTGTGTAACACGAACTTCTTGATTTTATGTGTCTGCATATTCAAGATACAGGAACATAGATAACAGAATATTAGAGACCAATGACCTGTATTGTGTATTCAGGAAAATAACAGTACAAATCTTTCATTTTGATATCCACCTGTCCATCAAATAAAATGTCCAGACCACGAGAGAAATAATTATAAAAGTAATCTCCACAAAGAGTTGTCCGAGGACGGGGATCTGAAGCAGAGTGGATAACCATTTGATCAACCTAGAACATTAAAGAAACATCAAACCTTCAACATCTAACTAGATAATGCCACGCAATCTACTACAACGATCTTATCCAGAAAATTTAACCATATAGAAGTTACTGGAGCAAATCTAGGGTATTGTCTTATGTTTTAAACCTACCATACAGGAATTGTTGTCCAAGTAATTTAAGCATCAAGCCTTGCATCCTCTGTCTCAAACATTTCAAGATTCCAACATCAACTAAGTTTGCAAGAGCATTTGCTTTCATAAGTTCAAAAATTAGATATCAGCTTGTATTTAGCTCCTACTGACCTTGTATATTTTACTGCACATCTTTTTACTCCAAAATATCTATTGCATAGTTTAAAACAGAAATTAAGAGATAACATAAAATCAGTCAACTAAAAATGAGATCCAATTACACATAGTAAAACAGCAGGAACATGCCAGATGCCCTAGATAAATGACATCTTCACTCTAGTTTGATTAGTATTTCTGTGGTTCTACTACAATCACACATCCTCATGTTCACAGTTTACACTTAAATGTATTTTAATTAACTAAAAACCACAAGTTAGGCAACCAAATGATTAGAGGCTGCACTTTTTTTTTCTAGAATCTACAACTCTTAAGTTGCCGAGACTCAGAAGAAACACTGTATGGAATGGACTAAAAATTGTAGGGTATCTCTTTCATAGGGATCTTCAAAGCTTAATAACAAGAAAAACTAAAAATTTAATTTGATATTAGAACAAAAAACAAATGGCAAAATTACTTACCTGCTTTTGGTGGATTCCACAAGGACGACCTAACTCAGTCCAAACATCCTACAAAAACATCTACTAGCAAATAATCAGCTCATCTTTGGTATAGTATAGGGTTAGGAAAAAATAATAAAATGAAAATATTATATACACACATGGAAAATAGTAAATGTTGCTAATAACTATTACAACACATGGCATCTTATAGAGAGGGATTTTCACAAGAAAACTTATAAATAAAAAAAAATTAAACATCCAGATACATTTAGGTAAGCATAAACATCTTTATTTCATGAAAAAGAAGAAAACAACTTGCCTGAGGTGATGCACCAAAAGGAATGTGTTGACCTCCAACAGTGAACCATAATTCTTCTCCTAGCTGTAGATGAGAAGGCAAAAAGGACAAAATTCATAGGTCTAAAGATAGCATGCCGTATCCAAATTATTGAATACGAAAGTTTTGCTGCACAGTACTGCATGATTGTGAGACTTAAAACAATACTGCCTGAGCAGAATGAAAGCACAGCATATCCAAATTATTGAATACAGAAGTTTTGCTGCACAAAACTGCGAGACTTAAAACAATACTGCCTGAGTAGAATGAAAACACAGCATATACTAGAAATTGGAAGATCCGAACCTTAGCATGCACCTCTTCCATGTATAGACTGCCAGCAGGCAGCGGAGGAACTGAAGCTTTGTCAAGAAGTGATCCTACACCAACTTTACTGTCTGAAGAACCATCATACACAGAGACACGGCATGCAACTGGAGTTGTTCCATCAGGAAACTCAAGAGGCAACTCTGCTGAGACTGTCATGGTAATTAGGTTATTTTAGTTGTTAATAACAAATTTCATAATAACAAACAAGGAAAGTGGTAAAAACTTGAAAAGTATCAACCATCAAGTACCTTCTCCATTTTGGCAGCAATATGTATATTGGCTTGGAATGGGAAAAGCAAAAGACAACCCCTACAAGCAGAGTTATTCTGTAATACAACATTCAAATATGAAGCTGCAAAATTGTATTTATGCAAGACCATGCAGTCACCATATTTACCGGATAAAATAATGTATAAATTCCTCTATCTTGGTCATAAGTTCCAGGATATGTGGGTCCAAAAAGTGCATAGACTGCTACAAAGGTGGCTAGTGTTGAAGGACCACTAAGGATAAAAAGATTAATAAGATCTTACTATAAATCACTGATAAGAATACAGAAAAAATAAACTAACCCAATTAGAGAATTTGCATAACGCATCTGTAATCGTTTGACATCATAAACCTCAATGAGACGCAACCTCTGCACAAAAAAGAAAAAAAAAGCAACTTCTAAAATTTGAAACAGCAAGAAGCAGATCATAACATTCAAAGAGGAAGAATCAAGGATCTAAGTCAGAAGAACTACAGTATACAGTAATTTACCATGTCATTCAATGGCAAAATTTGCCCATACCTAAATTCCTACTAAATGTCCACAATTACTAAATTTTGTGTAAGCCAAGGAACTTATTTAGTTCGCCATAATTATGATGCCAATTATGTTGCAAAAGTAGCAGTAAGATTATTAATTCCACAGATTACTAAACAACCCAGTGACTCATATTCTTCCAATAAATTCATACATTGTATGCACTTAAAAATGAATCTAAAAAAATCCAGGTGTCCACCACTTTTTGTTTACATAATTAACAAAAAACAGAATAATACCTGTGACCAAGGATCAAAACGCAGATGAAAACCATGATCCGGAAAACTAATAACAATGTCCAACTTTAGAGGCTCCTGCAACATATTAAAAATAATACAACCAACATATAAGGACATTAAAATGCATAGCCAATGTCAAGTAAATTTTTTAGCTCATAGTTGTGCATGCTAAGACATCAGAGAAAAAGTTATGGTAGCTTCTAAGAATCCAATGTACAGAAACTTTTTAGCGCATAGTTGTGCATGAAAAAGTTATGGTAACTTCTAAAAATCCAATGTACAGAAGTATATATATATATATATATATATATATATATATATATATATATATATATATATATATATATATATATATATTGCTTTAGAATTTATAAAATAATATAAAAGGTAGATTTTGTAAGTAACTTTTGAGGACATTAAGGTAAAACTAATGAGTGAGATACGAGTACCTAGGAGAGATAAAAAGACATAATGGCCCAAAATGTAACGAAAAAATATTTGTAAAAAAAGATGTTTTTCCTAACTATTAAGTTAAAAATCAAAGAGTTTAAAGCATATCTTGGGAACTAGTTGTTCCAGTAAAAAACTGAGATTTGCTAGCAAGGGACACAAAGTTCCATGTGGAACTAGCCGTTTAAGGTGAACCACCATCTATTGACACCAAAACCAGATGCTTTTTGACGTATGAAGTCAACCTAATAGCCAATGGCTTTTGCACCACTCTATTCATGGCATGCATGTATAATTCTGCTCCATGGTCAAGTGTCTTATTTATCCGTCTCCACAAATTCTTCCTCTTCTACTTGCCCAAGGACTTCAAAGAAAGCTTCTTCACCTTCAACGTCCATAATCAAAAGGTAATGGAAGCAGCCACACCCTTATCACCAAAAGTTGACTCTCATTACAATGAAAACATAGCCCTTTCCTTATTTTGTAGGTTACTCTTGCCCAAATAATATGATGAAGCTAACCTATGACTGAAATATCTCTGCTCTCTCCCTCTTTGGTTTTGTTAAGAATTCCTTGGGGATTTTTCTCTCGAGAGGAGCTGTGATCTGGCTATGCTACAGTAGGAGGCAATGACTTCTGTGTCAAGTGAGATAGGGTCACAAGGACAGACTCTGCCCTTGCCCTTGCTGGTTCCTAGGCAGTCCAGATAGGGGTTTTAGCTGGGTCTAGGATAAGGACAAGGCCCATAGAACCTTCTTTGTAGCAAAGATACATTCATGTGAAACTATTATGGATAAATTATATTTTATCAACAATCCTTGTGCTAATAGATGTACAAATTACATGCGTAATATGTTAACTATGCATATGAAACATGTATGAACTGATTTATGAGTAAAGTAGATTAAACAGTTCTAAAGTGTAAGAAAAAATTTATTTGCTACAAAATTCACCAGTCACTAACATTTTGTGGCCACCATTCACAGTCTATAAGAACATACCAATATTCATCTTAAAAAAATAAAGTAAAAGTTATATGCATGTATAGCAATTAATACAAATGAAATGAAGCAAAGAGCAATTCACAGGTAGTAAGCACTCCAACCTCATCAAGATACTTCACATGGACCACATCATATAAGTTGGGTTGATGCTCAACTTGAGCAAATGCTTCATGTAATGGCATACCTATATGAAGTACCCAGAATGTGAACATAGCATAGCCAAAGAAAGACAGAATATTATTAGAAGTTTCAAGATTATTAACATTTGAAATGTAACTTCAAGCTTTAATCTTCCTAGAGATTAGAGAACCATGGCCTTGAAGCATGAGAAAGAAACTATGTTCTGCATATAATCATATTACCATAAAGATCATCTTCATGCACAACAAGTTCAAATCTTAAACGAAGCTAGCTACATATTTGCTTGAGGTGAGTCTGTCATATTTAACTAACCAACAAACCCATTCTGACCAAAATAAGATTAATGTAGTTTCAAAATGATTACAAAAGCTCAACCTTAGATGCAATTGAAAATTTTCTGTGGAAAATAATAAACCAGTATATTTATGATAAGATGTCCACAACCTAAAATTTTAGGAGACTGATTATAATAATACAAATAAAAAATGCTCAGATTAATGTCCTTCACAACTTATAATAGACCATAGGCTGAGTACTCATCCATGGGAAACAAGGTATGATATAATCAATCCAAAAATTATTAATTTAATGTTGTAAAGTGTTGGTGTGGCTTCCTAGTATTGAGGATAAGAATGAAAATGGATACTCCGATTCCATTAAGATATGGATCACACAATTTATGGTTTATATTGTAAAAGTTATAGTATCCTCTTCAAAAGTCTTTGTCGAGTGATGAGGTTAACTTATTGCTCACATCTCCTATAAAAGTAGATGCTTAAAAGGCCATGAGGACATGCTTAGCAAGGTATTAATTTAATAATGTCTTAGTAGTAATCTCTTCCCTCTTCGCTTGTTATGTGAAGCCTCCCTTCTCCTCGGAGGATGCATAAAAGTGATTCAATCTTCCATGATAAATGTCTACACGCTTTACAATGTCTAACAAATTCTATAGCATCTCCAATGCTAGTAACAATTGCTTTTTGTGCATATTATGGATCTTACTGCAAACCATATGCTTCCAAATAAATTAGAAAATCTAGGTGCTGTAGTTGTGAAAAAGGCAACAAGTTGCTTATCAAGAATAATTAGCAGCTATCAGCTGTTGAAGAAAATAAGATGTGATCCAGCTGAACCAATTACAACAGGTTTCAGAAAACTTTGCAATAAGAACTAAATCAATTAATGTAAAACCCAATAGCATAACTGTGCTAAATAGAGCAGTAACAGCAAAGAAGAAAGAGAAAATTGAGTAGGATAGAACAGGCAAGAAAGAGAAAATAGACTAGACTCTTTTTTTTTTCCTTCTCAAATAACTTCAACATATATAATCACCAAAACATCTCTTCCTTTATTTATTACAATCCTATGTAACTTCAACTAAGCCTACCAAAAGCTCAGAATAAGTCGCCATAAAATCAATGTAGCATCATATTCACACTATAGTGATTAGTGATGCATACTGTACCACATCTGAAAAGATACTTAATTGGTACAAACTTTACTTCCAAACCACGAAGCTGCACCGAAATATCATATCATATCATATCCAGTTGAAATCTAACTAGAATCAAGTAAATAGATTACACCCAGATTGACTGAATTAGTACCTACAAGAACCTAATATATTGAGCATTCCATTTTTCCAAACTGAATCGAAATTATTGTGATTGAGCACAAGCCTTGTATCTATTTCAATGGCCTTTTGTATGTTGTAAATAATCCTTTCTTCCTATAGAAACATGTTGGTTCAGGGTATTGAGCAACATGGAAACTGAGCACTCCTACTCCATTATGAACCCCATGATTCAAGTTATGATAATTCAGTATAGCCATTTAAGCAAACAATTCTTTTTACCTTTTTTGACTAGTCTACCCACATTCTAATTATGCACTTTCCCAAATCAATCAAAAACTAAATACAAATGCTTTCACTATTTTTTTTAAGTTCACAATTAAAGCTAGACAAGTGATCAGACAATATGAATAACGCAAGTGATGAATCATGACCTGTAAATCCTTGTCTTCCATGCAAATGCCAACACAGAAATTGATGGCTTATAGTCATAAAATCCCACACGATAAACGAACCAACAAAGAAGTTCGCTCCACAAAAATCTCAACCTTCAAACCTTGATAGACAACCAACGAGCCTATCGTAGCCAAATCAATTGGAAGAACAAATTCGCTGGCTAATCTATTTATTTGCACCAACCAAGATGCAATTAGGATTAAGGGGGTATAGTTAAAAAGGATTTGGATAGAGAGATGGGTATACCAAGGTTGAAGGGGCCGATGCCGAAGCCGGGGCGGAGGTCGAGAGTTATCGCGCCCATGGCCGTGCCCTCGCACCGCCTCCTCGGCGGCCCCGGAGCCGGCCCGGCTGCATTCGGCCCACCGGTGGACCTCTGGTGGTGCTGAAGCTGCTGCATCGCGTGTCCACCACCGCCCTCGCCCTCTCCTGCGGCCTCAATGTTCTCTGGCTTCGGCGTCGCGTCTTCCGTCGGGTTGTAACCTTTGCCCCATTGCGTTACGAAACGTCTCGCTTCGACCTCCTGTGGAGTTCTTGTAAAAGAAACTTGACCTGGATCCTCTCCAGTTATAATTTCAACTTCGACTATCCAATTATGACCGTCAACTCCTAAGAAAGATTATATATATATATATATACAAGCATAAAGATGGATATTTTAGCAAACCACAAAACCAACTTATACGTTCATGATAGAATAAACATGCCAACTCTTACACTAATTTTAGAAAACTAATGTGGTCTGAGTTAATTATAAACTTGTTTTAAAAAAATGACTGTATTCATTAATATAATTGATTATTACCTCTTGTTTTTGTAAATTTCCATAAATTAATTTACGAATTCATTCACATGATAGTAATACTTTAAAATATGAAGGAAGTAGCAAAGAATAACATGAAATTAGGTTAATTTCTTCCTTTATCAAATGAAGAAAATTTTCTCTAACAATTCCATTTTATAAGTTATAAGTGAGAGTAGATTTGATTTGGTTGATACGAGCTTGATGGATGTACAAACATGAACGTAGACATTTAGATTAGAGCTTCAGGCTCATATTGATAAATATGATAAAAGTTTTTTTTGTATATAAAGAAAGGCAAGTTATCATGATCGAAGCTCAAAATCATGTGAATCAAATATTTAAAATACGTACGATTTATCTCCGGTGCCCAAAATTTTCCTAAAATGGATAAGTCATTAATGTACAAGTAGCTGAGGATTAATTTTCAAAGCTTTACCATAAGACATAATAATTTGTTAGTATATGAAGGTATACTTTGTTGACATAATAAATAAATCTAAGATTTATTATCTAACAAATGCCTTCAAATATTTCTTGTAAATATTTTTTATATAGATTATTTTGTTAGAAAAAGATTAGAGATGAAATCCTGAATATGTGGAAGCGACAAACATCATAATCTAATTTTTTATATATAAATCAAAATTTAATTTAACACTAGGTATATTATAAATAATTTAATAGTGTAAGTCAATCAGATTAGTGATAGAATGCTAAATAAATCGCAAGGCCATATTTACATGGAATAACTCTTGACTTGTCATGATTGTCATGATATTTAGAATTTTGGGCGTTTCTAGTATTATCTCTCCCCTTCTGTTCTACAACAAGTGCAGCACATTTGAAAACAAATCCATGTTCCTTTCTTCTAGTTCCATAATTAAATAGATTTTTTTTTATTATACTCATAGATAACTTATTATTAGGAGCAGAATTATTAAGAGTTACCATCAAAATTTTCCAATAAGGTACCAAGGAGAATATAACCCTGCAACTCATTTGTCAATGAAACTTAGATTATTCAATCTATTCATAATATCTTCGAAGTCATTCATGTGCTCAGTTATATTATTTTCATCTTTATATTTATATCTCAAATGAATACATTTTTTAATCAAGAAAATTTTATTCTGTAAGATTTTTGTCTCATAAAATTTGCTAATTTTATCTAGAAAAAATATGTTATTTCTTAAGACATGTGATGGAATACATTATTATCAATTTATTATCTAATCAAATCAATATTTTTTTATTCATTTGTTTTCACTCTTTGTCTGTTTTGTCACTTGATTTGGCTTCCTATCCTTCAATGGGATCATAAAAATCTTTACAAAATAAGATATTCTCCATCTCGAGCTTCCAAATAGAATAATTGATTCTTGTTAATTTAAACATGGTGCTACCTGGATCCTCTATTTGATTCATACAAGAACAATCCAAAGAACCTCGTTCTAATATCACTTTGTTGGGAAAAGATTAGATATGTAGTCATGAATATGTGAAACCGACAAATACCAGAATATTTTTTTTCCTCTTTATGTGAATCAAATAATATATAATTTAATATTAAATATATTATAAATAATAGTACAGGCTAATCACATTAGTAATAGAATACTAAGCAAATCACGAGATAAAATTTACATGGACAAAATCATAGATAAACTAGATCAATCTTGTTGTATAAAATAATAGAATTAGAATGTCACTCTCTTCGGATTAATTAGAGTATATCAATATCATATAAAAATTAGGCATTTAAATAAGTTCCAAGAAACCAAGAAGAAAAACTGAGTAGAAAAAAATTTCAAAGGAAGATATACACTGATGAATTTAGAGAGCATAATATCTAGATCAACATACTAGAAAATTATGAGAATTAAATCTAATTTTGCTAATCAATCATCAAATCTTTCTTCTACATAGATGAAAAAAAAAAAATTTCACCCCCTTTTGGGTTTTTTTTTTTCATCTAACTCATATAAGATGAGAATTAAATTTTTTTTTAAATTTTGAGCCTCATGAATCTCACCACTTAAGTTATAGATAGGATCACCCAACATGTTTCTTAGCAATCAACATTTTTTTTTCTCTTTGGACATTTCTCTTTAGACATATATAAGATATTTAATAGCTAGTGTGGTTGGCGTAGTTAGAGTCTTGTATTATCTTCTTTCATTAGTAATTATTCAAATAATTATCTATATATCTATATCATGGTATTAAAGCATATCATGAGTTTTGAACTTGCATCTATCTTTTTTTTTTCCAATAGTTGACAAAAAAAATATTTGAATAATATCCATTCTACATTTGAGCTTGCGTTATACATTTGTGTTTTTGTGTACTTGTACATGAAAGACAACATTTTCCTTTGCGTTTGCTTTCTTTTGATGGACTTGAAAAGAAATCCAAACCAAATCTCCATGGTCTTCAAGAACCAAGTAAAGAAAAATAGTTGGGTCTTGTATTAGTTTCTTGATCATGAACTACTTGCTATGTGCTTGAGCTCAAGCCTCTTGCTTCAGATCCCTTCATTATCCTCATCCTCTTGCATGAAGAGATGAACATCCTACAGATCACAAGTGGAAAGAGTTTTTAGCCTATGCAGAGACACATAAAACGGATCAGGAATCCATCCACAAGCTAAAGAGCAACAAAATACTCACTCCCATGGAACATCTCCAACCAACATCCAATCTCCATCTTTATCTTCGTATGTGATTGCATAACCAGACTCTTCATGTCCTTCTGCCCAACCTATAAGCACAGATCAAAGTCTATTCTTTCTCTGTATCTTCTTATAACAAGTACAGATTAGGATGTCATCCTCCTTACCCAAAGAAAAACATTTGAACATGTCATTCAAGGCCTCCATGAGCTCCTTATAGCTGTTGTAAACCCTAAGATCCACTTTTCTTAGGTAAGGAGCTCCATCCATGCCGACCTTCACGTAGATTCCGGTGCTGTCTTCTGCCTCCATCTTTCTTACCCTGATGCTGTTCATCCTGTAAGATCTTACAGGTGGCCATCCCACGACCTGTTTCCTGCCATGCCATGCCAACCCACAAAGAAATGATCAAACTGAAGAACCTAAACACCTTGGTGTCATCTGGTTGAGCTGCATGCATGGCGAAACTTACTTGGCTGCAGGCGAAAAGCACTCCTCGTTGGTCCGCTTGGTAGCCCCAGTGGTGCTGGCCAGCGATGGCTTCTCCGGCGCGTCGGTGCCAGGGAGACCAAGTGTCAACTCGGTTGCCTTGAGGTTGTCGAGATCTTCCATTTCTCTCCAAGATAGATCGAGCCACTCCACACGATTTCCGAGTCGTCGTCTGGCGAGGTAAAGCTTTGGAGGAGGAGGAGGCGTTTAGGTGGTTGCGTTAAATAGTGATAGGCTGAGAGAGAGAGAGAGAGAGAGAGAGAGAGAGAGAGGTTGTGTCTCTGTCAAGGAAATGGGCAACTGAACGGGTCGGATAGATGGGGAACAGGGTTGAGCACAGTGCCGGGAAAGTCCACGACATGGACGGAGGTCGGTCGGCCGCCTCTTTGGACGGTCGGGTCGCGCTCTACCGACGACCGGGTCCAGCGGACGGGGGATGCCGCCCATGTGGGTGGCCAAGGGGCGGTGGGCCACGTGATGCCCGGCGCCAACGCGGGCACAGGGGTGGGGAGAGAGAGAGAGAGAGAGAGAGAGAGAGAGAGAGAGAGAGAGGGGCGGTGGCCACGTGATGCCCGAGCGCCAACGCGGGCACTGGGGTGAGAGAGAGAGAGAGAGAGAGAGAGAGAGAGAGAGACCACAAGACTTGTATATTTATTGTTATAATAATAGTTATTACTATTTTTATAATAATAATAATAATTATTATTATTATTATTATTGTTCTTTCTGTGCCCACGGAGAGACGGATCTTGAAGAGCTCTGTTCCATATGTTGGTTTATTTTTTACTTTATTTTATTATTTTTTATAAGGGAGAATTGATGCTTGGTTGTGTATATTTTGTAATTCTGAGCACATTTGGCTCCAATTACATGGAAATGCTGTAACTTTAAAACAAAATGATAAGTATCATGAGGAAGTATAAACAAGAAAATTTTGGTGTGTGGATACAATTCGATTGCAAGCTATTTATCCTTTGCTAAAAAAACTTGATAATTTAAATGTAGAGAAACCTAATTGGATGACAAACTATGTCATGAAAAAAAAAAAAAAAGGTTTGGACCATCTTTGGAGTTACAAATAAATCAACGAGTTATGAGTCACTAGAGATTTCACAAACATACATGTTAATATGTTTTGTGATATAGTTGTCATACTTTTGCTTACAATTGCATCACTAGAGTTTCTCTAATTGAATATTTAACATGAGCCAAGACAAGATCTGACCATAGATTTATATGTTTGTTCACAATAAGTGCAGTCAAGATCTAATGGCTTGGGACCTACTTAATTATTCTTCATTAGTCAATGATACAGTAGGCCTTCTAATGTTGCGAGTGGCACCATTAATTGCCTTTTTCTTGTTCTTGGATCACGCAACATCTCAAGGTATTCTATGCAGAACCCAAAGAGGCTACTAGTGTTCAAGTGCTCAATAATCTGTATAATCTTCCTCAAATTGGATTACACTTTCTTAGAAAGAAATCAGTAAACAGATAGAGGCAATCTCAGTAAACTACTCAACAATACCAGTGGAGCAACTTTAAGTAAACCATAGTCACAAGTTCATTATCTAGGAAAGATTCAATCACCATGAAGCAAAAAGTTCATGAATCAAAATATTATATTTTGGAGTTAATTTAAAAAGATAGTTTTTGAAAAAAATTACAGAAGAGATAGAGATTTAAATATATTTCATAGTCTTGTGCAAAAAAAAAAAAATGCATGGAAGGAAAGTTAGATGAAAATAGAAAACGAATATAAATCTTATGATTGCTGTTGTACATGATAGCTTCTTGAAACATTGTTGGACCATTCACTAATATATTTCAAATTTAAGAATGGACATTTTAATACAATTTTGATAAATTCAATTAGAGAAAACATCTGAAGAAGAATTCTTCAAGTAAAAACATGAAAATAATTGAGAAATGTTCAGTCATTCCTAGAACACTATTCCTGTGAATAAAACCACTACAAGGTTAATAAGGAGGGAAAGGAGTCCAACTGTCCTCCCTCATATTTAATATCTTAAGCACTGATTGCACAAGAGATTTAGAAGCATGAAAACAGAGCAATCTCAAGTGAATGTTTTCTTGTAAAAGTAACAGCAATAAGGCAAAAGAATTCCACAAGCCAACTCATGCAATCAGGTATGAAACAACAAGTTTATGGCAACAAGACAACTGTCTCACATGAAGATCTAGCTGATAGGATTAGGAGTACTCACATTCCTTTGGAACCCAAGGATGACAAGAGATTGGGTCTCTCTAGCCTTTGAAGGGCAAGAACATTGTCCATTTAAGGATCATAATTTATGATAAGTAATTGTAAGAAGAAAGAAAAATTTTATTCCTCCTAAATTTATAACAAAAACAGTAATAGTTTCCAAGACATTGCAACTGAGAAATACTTGCATCAAAGATATTTCATGCCTTTAGATTTGAATATATGTATTAACAAAAATAGGAAAAAAAATGCATAGTACCAAATGTATCTGTATTTTCAAAATATCAGCACTGGTGATGTATATCAATTGTCAATAACAAGACTATATAATACTGAAAGTTTCACATTCTTTTCAAAGCTATATTTGTCTTCCAGAAGACTTCACAATGCAAGGGGGAAGTGGAGCATGCAAGCCTGCTGCAATCTGCTCCTCTTGGGCTAGCATGAGATGAACTGTCTTCTAGTTGGCTTGAAGATAATTGTATTTATCGTAGCATACCTGTCATGCTACACATGACTTGTTATGATGGCTACTAAACCATGCTTTGGGTGCATGCACATTGAG
Organism: Musa beccarii; assembly: GCA_024322285.1. Lineage (NCBI taxonomy): Eukaryota > Viridiplantae > Streptophyta > Magnoliopsida > Zingiberales > Musaceae > Musa > Musa beccarii. Next base: position 51,565,560 of record CM044397.1, on the reverse strand, counting down.
CTCCAACATGTTGCATGTGAAAGTTATTGCTCTCAGGTCCACACTCTCTCTCTCTTATCCATTGTCCACCACACATTTCAATCTCCCAGTTGTTACTGCGAACAACTTCCTACTCGTCTTTAAGTTGCTCAAGATTGTCTTCAATATTTGGGTATGTAGGACCTAATGCTCTATCCCAAATTTCCAGCTGTGGAATCTCTTCATTATCTCAATCTAATCCACTCTAACATATCTAAAACAGCTGACTTCGCTCTCCAATATCATAGAACCAGTAGGTTGTGACTTCTTAGATCATTGGGAGTACAGAATTTTATTAAAGGACTGCAATAACCTTTAATCCATAAACAAATTCCATTCTCTTCCTAAATTTCCTTAGAATTGTGGCAAAAGCAAATGTCGTGGACTGGAAAAATCTTGTTTAAAGCACACAAGTGGTTGCAAGAAAAAGGCAACATCAATCATTTTTCAATGCCAAATCTAAAAGAATTCATCAACCATGTTAATGCTAGCTCATGGATTCTTCCTACAGCTTCTCTAAATTGTTGATGGGTCAAGCCTACGTGTCCTTTGTTTCTTGGTCAACAACAATAAATGTGATTGGATAGGTATTGTCATTCTCATCCTTAGACATTATAGCAAGGATCTACCTGACCTCCAAAAAGAAGTCTACTTTGGCATCACATGACCCAGTAATGTGCTTGGAGCCATTTAGAAATTCCAACCTGTGTTTAGTATCTAATGTATCATCTTCTTGAAGATAGGGAATTGGTCTCATTTGACATCTCACATTGTACTGTAGCCACATTATTAGAATTGGTCCTAATCATAGTTTTCATAGTCCCTGAGTCTAACACAGTTCAACTTCTCGTCTCCTTAATGATTTTTCGTCCACACATTTCATTGCAACTATAATAATTCCAATAACCAACTGATTTCATATATGGCATTGTGTTTTGCTACTCAGGAAATTTCTGATGGTGTATCATTGCTTATATCTTCTTTTCGTTTGTCTTTCATGAATTGTTCTTGATTGTTCAAAGCAGACCATACCATATAATATTATTGTCATTTTATATTTTCACCATCGCTGAATATTTTCTTCCTCTATGTTTTTAAAGAATATTTGTTGGTTGATTTCATTCTGCTCCTTGAGAAAAAAAATTAAAATTCTCTGCTTGAAATTGTCCACTAGAAATAATCTTTTGGACATTCGATTGTCATGATAAAAGTTGGAATCCTGTTCCATATATGACACTGTGATGTGCTTATTAAGTTATACCTGATGGATAATTATTATTTTTCTGCTCTTATTTAATTGTCTATAATAACTAAAAAAACTATTCTATGTAAACTTCGCAATAGTTTTATAATTTTACCTTCCTCCAATATTTTCTTACTGAAGATTGCTTTTAGTTTGTGTCCACCTGTAATATTACATTTTGCTCACAAACAAATTTCTAAAATTGGCTTCCCTTATTTCAGGAGAGAGATCTCAGTGGATAAGGCACAATATGCATAGTCAAAAGGTCAAGAATTTGAGTCCTGTACGTATGAAGTAGTAAATTTTAAGAAAATGACTTCAGTCTAAAAAAATTTGGACTTCTTTTCCTATTCACTCTAAAGGAAAAGTGATCAAGCTTTGTTCTAACACCAGATGATATAACCCTATTGCTTTGATCAGAGGCAAAAGCCATTATCAGGCAAAACATAAGCAAGATGTGAGACTTAGTCTTCTGTCCAGATTTTCCAGCAAGCTTTTTCATGGAGAAAAAAATCGGGAAGCATTTGACATAAAAATGGAATCTTCAAAATGAAATAGATGATTTATAAAGATTACATAACAAGTTTTAGCACCAAAATCCAGGAAGGCAGAAGCCAATAAAAGAAAGAGAGATGCAATCTACAAGCAAGAATTTGGATGAGAATAGAGAAGCGAAAATTGCACAGGAGAGCCAGAGAGAGAATGACTTCAATTTTTATTCCTTCAAGATTAACATTTGCATGTCTATGGACTCATATCTATATATGAAACTCAAACAAGAATAGACTCTGTACTTCACTTTATATGATTTTTTAAAATGTTTTCACGGTTATATTTCCTTCACTGAACACCATCCTGTGGTCCACAACTTAGGTTAAGTGATGATGTGGAATCCCACTCTCAAACATTTGGGCTCTTAATTTACTCCAGATCTTCTAATCTCAACCATGGATCATTTGATCTCATTAAAATAACATAAGAAAAAGCTAAAAGAACTGCTCCTAAATTAACATTCAATTTATCATTTAGTTGCAGGTTGTAGATACACTTCAGATCCCAACTGCTGACTTAATGACCTTCCAGCTATCAAGGAGTGAAGCATGCGATGGAGGAAGGCATACAACGAATCGTGATAGAATCATATACAGAGGCATTGATTCAAATTCTTGACAGAAGGGAATAGTTTCCACAGTTTGCTATGAACAGTATCAAGTCTCCTCCTAGTCTTTTTGAATCTTTTGTTGAATATATAATTTCCCATATTTACAGAGGGAAATAGAAGCACTAACTAGCTTGCATTGTGTGCCAAAATCAATAGGATTCATCATTTGTGGACGTGTCATTAGCCTCTAGAATTGTCCTCTTTTTTATGCTCCAAGGAGCATGGTGAATTTTGTACTAGAATGTTAAGTTAATGCAATCCTTTTTGCCTTTTGAAAAAAAAAATATATCATTCAGTTGCACAGAGATGAAGATCTGATCCTCTCATGTCATCCAGGTGTATCACCAATGTTAGTAGTCAGGTCTTTTTCAGAGTAGTGTATTACATATCCATCCTATTGATAAGAGTAAACCACAATGTGCATCTCTCAAATCTTTGTTATTTTGGTACTTGTAAATTTTTCAAAAGTAAATAAAATCTCCCCTTTGGGTAGATTATATATTCTTCTAGTCGAGCTCCCTACATCTACCTCCCACACTTCTCCTTCACCCTCTCAATCCGTTCTTTTTCATCATCTCCAGCTCAACTTGTAATCTGCCAAAAACTAAATTCCAAAGTCTCTCCATCGTCCTAAATTGTGGTTGGAAACAATTAGAAGATCCTCCTGGAACATGCTAAGAATCCAAACTATACATCACTTACCATCAATTTCTTTTCAGTCCATAGCAATTAAAAAGTAGAGAACTTATTTCACAACACTTAATATCACAACAATGGGCCATCAAAGATTCATATGTCACAACCAAAAGCAACAGAGTTGGTAAGACAACATATTAATCATGAAGACAAAAGTCACATCTTTTACAGTGGAACAAAACCCGGTGCTAGATACGAGTTGGGGTTTCATATAAGCTTGAAAGGGAGGGGCCAGGGGGTAGACCTAGGGACCTCTACGCGGTCCTTGATGCGCTGAATCATCTTCTTCCGTTTACCACGCGCGTTGCCGAACGACCCCTTGAATCGCTTCCCCCGCTTCGTCTTTTTGTCCCCGCGACCGCACGGCACCACGGAACCAATCGCCGCCGACGCCTCCGAAAACGCAGAAGGCGATATGGAGGAGAATGAGCGCGCCGCCGGCTGCTCCGGTAGTAATTGCATCGCCGTCCTTGCCAGCCACCGCATCGCCATTGGAGTCGCCTTCCTAAATGATCGGGACGGCAGGGTTGCAGAGACGGCGTTCAAGAACCCTTCTCTTCGAGTTAGTGAGCGAACACAAAGCTATGTCGGGTTTCGGTTGGATTCGCGTTGAAACCGGGCATCATCTTAACAGAAGGAGATCCGATTGGATACGGGTCGAGAGTTCGACCAGGTTCCTACATTCAATCTAGTTGAACAGAGTCAATTTAGACTTGGAATGATATATATATATATATATATATATATATATATATATATATATATATATAGTAAGAAAAGAAAAGATAGATACGATTAATAAAAATTAATCTAACAGTTTTAATGAATGAATGGCATGTTGTAGGTTATACAATAAAGATGTTTGGGAACTATATTTATTATAATTATTTTTCAAAATATTTAGATAATTATTATTATTATATGATTGATAGTTGTCAGAATGTTATGAAATATAAATATATTTATGTCCACGATCAATGTTTGTACCTATTATTCAATATTGAGCATACCTGGTTCTTGCTCAGATGCTCTACTAATTTAGGATTTAGTTCAAGAGAATGAAAGAGATCACCTTCTTAGTGGACTATCTGAAGTGAGAGAAATTGAAACAGTATAGCAAGGTTAATGGACGATTGAAAATCTTATTCTAGGAGTTGGAGTTCAAAAATCCTATTATGAAGATCATGATATATAGTAATACGATAATTAATTTGCCAAACCTATATTTCGACTAGTCTAAGATGATAATTTTTGTTGATAAAAAATATTTATTATTTCTTGATAAGAGTAGGATCACTTGTGTAATGTGTTTTTGAAAGAACTTCTATTTTTATTTTTTTTATTTGGTGTCTCTACTTCATATAATACTCATAATGACACTTATTGTGATCACGTCTGTCGTATCGATTGTTGGGCCATTTCCTCATTTTTTTTTCTAACTTTTAACTTTTTTACTATTCTCACCCGCCTCTACTTTATACACATATTCTCCTAGGACGATCATGAAATCATCATTCCACTATAAGGTGACACCATGGGAGGAGGTCACAAGGGTTGTGACAAAGATAGAGGTTGTGAGGGTTATAATGGATGACAAGTATATAGGAGGAAGAAGACATGACGACTATTATCAATATGGTGATGATGTGCTTAGCAGCAACCATGGGGGAGAGGTTTTCCATAGCAAAGGTGATGATGGCACTTAAAGGAGTGAAGTAGTGGATGGGTTTATACGAGTAGTGCTTGGTATAGTAGACCATGTCTGGGAGAAGGGGAAGGGAAGCCTTATTATGATTGCCTCCTTCCCCATAACCCTTATAGCCTCCTCTCATGGAAACGATAAAATTGAGGGTGATCGATAATGGAGAGTGGAGTTGGGCTAAAGTAGTGGGCAAGAATTATAAGGAATCACATAGAGTTGAGGTGGACTAAAGTGATGGTGAAGTTAAGGGCTACACAAAAATGATATGAAATGATGATGTATGGGGAGGACCCATAATCAACTATCTTTTTATGGGCCCTCTGAGCCCTATTCAAGATTTCCTTTAAGCCAATCCTTTGTAAATGGATAACACAAGTGTGCCTCATAACTTAGGCAATTTTAACTAAGTCCGTGATATTTGATTTCAAAACAAGTAAGTGATTTGAGTAAATAATGAAAGTTCATAATCTCACCATGGCAAAACACTCGAATCGAGCAAGGCAGGATAACTCAGACCATTGTCCTAAGTAATCGTAGATGGATTACAAGTGCAAACTTGTTCTTAAGCTATTTGATCCACTTAAGAGAAGTATAACAGTGAAAATGGCAAGAGAGAACTTTTCTATTCTTCGTGAATAGAAGAATTATAATACAATGCACCAATAAGAAAGCACAAGAGTCATAAGGAGAGTTACTATTACAGAAACCCACCTCAATATTCTCAAAATGAGCTTAGAGGAACTCTACTAATACTAACGAAGGCTCCTTAGGATAGAGAATTCACAAGAGGAGGCATAATATTAGATTAATAAGGTCAAGTCTTGAGTTAATCAACTAACAGAAGGCAACCAAGAGTTCATGCAACACTTATATAATGTCTTAATAGATCTCATGGCAAGGATTATACTGCTAATGAGGGCTTTTCATGTGGGAGAGAACAACACCCGCATTGCTCTATCGTAAAATTTGAAGGCACCCGAGCCGCATTAATACGACAACGCTAGGAATGTAAAGAAGCTTGAGAACTTTATGTTTGACATTGAGCAATACTTTTGAGCAATGAGGCTCTACTTAGAAGAAACCAGAGTTTTGATAGTAATCATATATCTGAATGTGATACACAACTTTGGTGGTAGACTTGATTAGATAAGATCCAATAATGTTAGTGTAGGGTGGCAACATAGAAGGACTTGAAGCAAGAGTTGAGAATTCAGTTTTTACCTAAAAACATTAAGTTCGTGGTATAAAGAAAATTGACACAACTATGCTAGAGCATTTCCGTATAAGACTCTATGAAGCAATGCTTGACACTGATACTAAACATATAAGATATGTCTCAAAAGGATAAGTTGTTTAACTTTCTCGATGGTCTAAAGTCATGGACGTAACAAAAATTACATCAACATAAAGTCATCGATTTGTTCGGGGCAATCATAGTTACTGAAAGGTCTACTGACTTTATTTCCTCAAAGGACTTAGGGAAGAAGAAATAATCTTTGAGTAATTACTTATCTGTATATTCCAAGGGAAGAAGTCCACAATCGAGCAAAGGAAGAAGAATTCTCTTAAGAAAAATGCAAAGTCCTAAAGCCTTACGGATGCTTCTTATGTGGAGGACCATATATGGTAAGGGGGTGCCCACAAAAAAGGCACTAAATATGCTAACTGTTGGGAAATCCATGGGCGACATCACATGCGTAGCGAAAGCACAGAAAATAAAATATATTAGATTTCTATAAAAAAGTTTCGTCATCGTGTGAAGATCGATGCGTAAAAATAAATCCGTGAATCAGAAAACTGCATATGTAAGAAAGATAATACCTAAAGAGATCCCATATCCCTGAATTCTTACATATTCATGGGAAGGATAAAGGAGGTCAAGCGTCATTTTCTCTAGCGGTGATCCACATGGTAAGGACTACGAAGATACTCCTCTTTGGGGAGAGGAGAATAGGAGGTGGCTACTAAGAAAACCCTAGCCTATGAAACTTTAGTTCCTTCCTATTTATAGAGGCCCCTTATAAACCCTAATAAATCCTACCTTATTGGGCATTAGATCTTTATCCAATTACCCAAGCCTTTTAGATTAATGGGTCTCTACTCAATAATATCTTATTAGCTCTTATTAGATCACATCCATGGGATCCAATAATTCATGAGCTTATTGGATATCCAATAAGATAGGGGTTCCGGCGGATATCTTATATATAAATCTCTACTCATCGCAACACTTACCATATGTGTTTGACCCTCTAGGCCCAATATCGAGTTGTTCGTGAGTCATACTTGTCAGAACTCCTTCTGACTCAGTGAATTATTATCTCCATAATAATTCACTCGACTTATCGACAGTGAATGTACTAGGCCACAATGCCACAATCCTTAGATGATACAGGAGAATCCAATCCTTTAGACTTATCTGTCCTCAATTACCTATAGTTCCTTATTCATCTAATATCCCAGAGATCATATATCGTGTTGGAAAATCTAAGGGCGACATCACATGTGTAGCAGAAGTACAGAAAACAAAAATATCCTAGATTTTCATGAAAAGGTATCGTCGTCGTATGAAGATCGATGCGTAAAAATAAATTTATGAATCAAAAAATTACGTATATAAAAAGATAGTATTTAGGGAGATTGTATATCCCTAAATTCTTACAGATCCGTTGGGTAGATGGAGGTAAAGTATCCTCCTTTTTAGCAGTGATCCACATGGCCTGGCTACGAAGATGCTCCTCTCTGGGGAGAGAAGAATAGAATGTGGCTACCAAGAAAATCTCAGTCTATGGGCCTTTGGTTCCCTCATATTTATATAGGCCCCCCTGTTAACCCTAATGGATCCTGTCCTATTGGGTATTAGATCTCCATCAAATTACTCAAGCCTCTTAGATTCATAGATCTATACCTAATAATTTCTTATTTGCTCTAATTGAATCTCATCCAAGGAATCCAAGAATTCAGGGGCTTATTGGATATCCAATAAGATAGGGGCTCCGACAGATATCTCATATCCGAACCTCTATTCGTCGCAACACCTACCATATATGTGTAACCCTCTAAGCCCAATATCAAGCTAGCCATGAGTCATACCTGTCAGAAATCCTTTTAACTCAATAAATTATTATTTCTATAATAATTCACTCGACTCATCGACTACGGACGTACTAGGCCACTACGTCGTAGTCAGACGATATAGGGGAATCCAATCCTTTGGACCTATCTGTCCTCAGTTATAATGTACCTATAGTCCCTCATCTATATAATATCTTAGAGACTGTATATCGAGCATGGTATTGTCAGGCTCATACGGTTTCCACTTGAGTCTCGCTCTAATCGGATTCTCCTGGAGAATGCTTTCTCTCTTAATCCGAATGACCCTGGCTAGAGATTTGTCTGAGTAAGAACACATGAGATATTCCTCTCATAATACTAAGAGTGGATGATCCTCTATTATAATAGCCCTTATAAGGTTGGTTGTCACTCCCAATAGCCGACTGTACTAGATCTAAAACTTTCAAACTTGTAAGTCCGATATCAAATAGTGGAGTACTCATACATGACATCATTTCTGTCTCAAGTCTAAGGACTAGATATACTATTAAGACTACAAAATCGCTGTCTGACGTCAATATCAATAACGATCCAACATTTCGTAAGCGGATCAATTAGTGAATTTATTCCCCAATGAGCACTTGTACTGTACCCTTAGTGTCCCAACATAAGTAGTTATTAAAAAATCTATGACGACATCATATGCATAGCGGAAGAATAGAAACAAAAATCACATATTTTCCACAGAAAAAGGTTCTTACATCGTGCAAAAGTTAGTGCGTAAAAATCCACAAAACTGAAAACTATACGTAAGAAAATTACCTAGGGAGATCATATATCCCTAAATTCCTAGAGATCTGTAGGATTGGATGAAGGAGTTCAAATATCCTCCTCTCTAATGATAATCCACATGGCAAGGGTTGCGACGACACTTCTCAAATCGCTGCCCAAATCTTCTCGCAACGCACACTACACAATCAAGAAGGGGCCGACCCTTCTTACTGTCCACACACCCCAATCTATGGTTGCTAGCTAAGGAGGAGAGGGGGGAGGAGAATAGGAGATGACTATAAAAAAAAACATAGCCTGTGGGTCTTTGGTTCTCCTATTTATAGAGGTCCATTGTCAATTTAACCCTAATGGATCTTACCCTGTTGGGTATTGGATCTCCATCCAATTACCCAAGCCTCTTGGATTAGTGGGTCTACCCAATAATCTCTTATTAGCTCTTATTGGATCTCATCTTAGGATCTAATAATTTAGGGGCTTAATGGGTATCCAATAAGATTTGGGCTCTGACGGATATCTCATATCCGAACCTCTACTCGTCACGACACCTACCATATATGTGTGATCCTCTAGGCCCAATATCGAGCTGGCCATGAGTTATACTTGTCAGAACTCCTTCTGACTCAGTGAATTATTATCTTTATAATAATTCACTCGACTATGGACGTACTAGACCACTATGCCGTAGTCTACAGATGATACAGGGGAATCAAATCCTTTGGATCTATCTGTCCTCAGTTACTATATACCCATAGTCCCTTAACCATCTAATATCCTAGAGATCCTATACCGAGCATGGTGCTATTAGGCCAATATGGTCTCTCCTCGAGTTTCACTCTAATCGGATTTTTCCAGAGAACTCTTTCTCTCAGAATCCGAATAACCTTGGCCAAGGATTTGTTTGAGCAAGAATACATGAGATATTCCTCTCATGATACTGAAAGTAGATGATCTTTTATTGACACTCAATAGCCCTCGTAAGGTTGGCTACAACTCCTAATAATCGGCTATACTAGATTTGGAGCTTTCAAACTTATAAGTTTGATATCAAAGAGTGGAGTACTCATATAGGATATCATTGGTGTCTTAAGTCTAAGGACAAGATACACTACTGAGACTACAAAATCACTGTATGACAATAAGGTATCATCAACCATCTAGTATTCTGTGCGTGGATCAATCAGTGAACTCATTCTCCAATTAGCACCTGTACTGTATCCTTAATATCCCCACATGAGCAGCTATAAGACCAACCGCTTCTATCATATGAACGAGTATACAATACACCAGTCTGCCCGGTTATCTCGATGTCCTTCTCGAGTAACCTATGATTGGGATTATTTAGGATTCGTGTTTAAAGGTGAATCAGTCTTATTATCATGATCTTATCACAATCCGACTCTCATTACACAGATCCATGGACATCACAATATATATAGTACGTATAATAAAGCGATAAAGTATCAAATAATAATAAGTAAAAATGTTACAGGTGTCATCACTCACGTGATTAGCTTGTATGACACCTATAACTAACACTAACAATATCAATCCATGCCCCAAGACTGTATAAGGGTAAAGTCATTCTTATTAGTTTGAGTAAGTTCTAAATCCATAAACAATGATAAAGACTCGTAAGAACCGTAGAGGGGAGTAATGTGTTTGCTAAATACATTACAAGATTAAGTGGAGGAATCCACCAAGCCAAAGCAATACAAATTATGAAGCAACGAGCTAATGTAAGTAGACATCAAGCTCAATGGCTAAACATCACATGTAATAATAGACATGAGCACTACCATAGCTTTATTATCGATCGTGAAGGCGACTAGGGCTAAACCTAGAGAACAACCCAAATCAAATGAAGGTGGTGAACTTAGAAGCAAAGCAAATATCTAGGTTGACAAAAGGGGTCCCAATCAAAATTGGAAAGTGGATTAGAAGTACAAACATTATGGTAGTGCTATTAGATGACTTCCAAATGATCCTTAAAATAGAGTTCATGTATATAATCAAAAGAGTGCTAATGTCACTTCTAAACTCCTTATATCCAATGGGAGGCGATGACCCCTATGTGATTCTAGTTTCTCGAGGAGGAACTAAGGACATGTAATAACTATTGGTATTATAATTAAAAAAAGGTATGTGAAAAAATAAATTAACTTTTGTGGATATAGTGAAGCTGAAGCTACTTGATGTAGAATGTAGAGCTTGCCCAAGAATATACTATAGTAGTAAATGTTTTGAAGAAATTTGTGATATTATGCCACTCAAGTTGCCAAAAACTTCACCTCCACGTAAAGACATGGATCATCACATCAAACTAGAGCTGAAAGAGAAACCTCCAGCAAGACCATGCTGAGTTTCTTATAATGCGATTTGTACTAACAATAGATAATATTATGTTGAGTTTCTTCCAAATTCAAAAGAAACTCTTTCTAAATCAAGCTCGATGATAAGATATCCTTAATAAATTTGATATGATAATTAAGTACATGCTCAAAAAGAGCCACTGTAGTGACCGATGCCTTGAGCGAAAAAGTGAAGTTAGCGAGTGTGATCTAACTGGAAGATAGAGACCAAATAAGTCAATTGTATTCCAACTTTCTCTCATAAATCAAGAATGGAATGTGTAATGATTCCTAAGCAAAAACCTTATTCAACTAATCAAAGAAGACAAGGTAAGATAATTTTGGGTCGAAGAGAGACTTATCTATACGAAAGAAAATAAAGTTTATATTCTCAAGTAGACAATTTGAGATAAGAATTCTTAAGGAGTATCATAATTCCCTTTGGGCAATGCATCCAAGTATATATGGAACTTTGGCTATCATGGAGAATGTCTTCTTTTGACTAAAATGGGGATTGATATAGAAGAATATGTTCAAATGTGTCTTACTTACAAATAAGATAAGGTGAAGCAGCGGAAGCCAATGGATCTTTTGGAGTCACTGCTCATACCAAAAAAACAATCATGAGAGAGTATTTTCTTAGTCTTCATATCAAGTTTGTCAAATGATAGCGGAACTTGGATCAATACTCATGGTGGTTAATTTGTTCTCAAAGCATGCAACATATATCATTCTACTCCCACATTACTCAATGAATGAGATAGTCAAGTTTATGATAAAGAATGCAATGAAGTTTTGGAAAGTTTCACACAATATCATTAGCAATTGGGATGCATGGTTCTTGGGGTGGTTTTGGATCGAGCTATTTAAATTATTAGGATCCAACTTATACTTCTCTACAAGTTTTCAACCCTAGATGGAGGACCAAACTAAAATGATAAATTTACTCCTTGGGCTATATCTTTAGCATTACATGAGTACCGACCAATGAGATTGGATGAAATTATTAAACATAATCCAATTATCCTATAACTTTAAACAAAACTTTACATCCAATAAGGGCCTCTTTTAGGTCATTACAGGACTGTAGTCGTCAGCTCTCATATTTTAATGATTGGTTATACTGAAAGTAGCTCGTCAACATATTACTTTGTAAAGAAATAATAAATATTACTTGAGCATACTTGAAAAAGGTGACTAAGACGAAGAAAGTAGACAGCTCTAAAAAGATGACAATAGAAGTTCAAAGTTGATGACTTGGTGTTGGTGAAGTTCCAACCAGCATCACTTCAATATTTTAGGTATAAGAGATTAATGCATAAGTGTAACGGACCTTTTCCAATTATTAGCATGATAGATAATATATCTTACTAGTTACAAATGCTAATGTGGCTCAAAATTTATAATATATTATATACAAGTAATTTAAAAGCCTATCACTCAAATCCACGAGATGTTTCAAAAAAATAATTTAACTCAACTACCACCCACCAAAGCTTCATATGAAGAGCGAGTTGAAGTCGTTTTAGCAAATTATAAGATGAAGCTACTCAATAAAGTAGAACAGATTGAGTACTTAATGAAGTGATGAAAATTTCCCATAATAAAAACTAGTTGATAGGCTAAAAATGCCCTACAACATGAAGTAGTCATCAAAGTCCAATAGCAAGCATTAAGAGGGCATTAATAATTTAGGTGGAAGAGAATGTCATAAATAATTGCTTGTAACTACAATACGTTCAACAGGTCGTTCATCGCCTTTGTTTTCTTATACATTTGATTGATAGTATGTTTTGCTTTATTTTTGATTAAAAATTATAAATAAAAATAATTTATAGAGCTACAGAGTGATCACTCACTAAAATAGGGAAAACTATCCTAAAAGGGCCTAGCTTTCGTGTATCATGGTCTTTTTTTTATAAGCTATGGTGTTAAATAAAATATCAACCATGTCAGCACCTTGGAACCCCCTAAATGACACAGGGCTAGATGAGGGCTTAAGGTAGTGTTGGGCATTGATTGAATTCATAAGTTCACACGCAAAGTCTATAGAAAATTTTTAACACATCTCACATGTAGTGAATAATCATTTATAGACTTACGATTGTTATTTAAAGTTTTTAATTTTTCTTTTTTTTCTCTCTCATATACTACATGTTATCCTTGTTTGTTGAATTGTTTGTAAAGTTATTTTTTTTAATAGATATTAGAATTTATCCATTGTTTATTCACTTAAACTAATAATTTTTTTAATATATTCTTTGAACTTATATAAGGTTGTTTCTTGATCGTTATAAATGAATAATGCAAGATTGTCTTATAACTTAGATAATTCTAACTAAATCGATAAAATAATGATAAGACGAAAATAACTAGAGACATTACGACTATTACTTAAAATAAGGTTAAAAAATAAAAGTTTCTTAACAAAATGATATATATAATTAATGATAATATATATATATATAAGTTTCTTGGAACCCAAAAACTCAAAAACAAAAGTTTCATCAAACAAAATGATATATATATAATTAATTAATTTTAAAAATATTATTTTAGAAAGAACTCTACGGAGTGTTACTTTGTTTGCGGACAAATGTGGCCCCCTTCCCAGACCCTGAGATCTGATCATTAATCCATCCTGTTTATCATAAATCTACACAATCAAACGCACACGGAAGCCCCAATTCCTCGATCGTCTCCTCTCGCTTCTCGGCTTCCTGATACGCAACAAGAAACGTAAAAAGAGCCAAATCGGAGGGGAACAAACCGAGGGGAGGGCGGTGGCGATGGCGACTGATGTGCCGGAGGGGACGGTGCGGAACATCTTAGAGCAGGAGACGCTGAAGTGGGTGTTCGTGGGTGGGAAGGGTGGCGTGGGGAAGACGACCTGCAGCTCCATCCTCTCCATCCTCCTTGCGCAGGCCCGCCAGTCTGTCCTCGTTATCTCCACCGACCCCGCTCACAACCTCAGCGACGCCTTCCAGCAGCGCTTCACCAAGATCCCCACCCTCGTCAATGGCTTCTCCAACCTCTTTGCCATGGTATCACTAACACTCATTCTCTCTCACGTATCCCATCGAATCTACTATCCGATCTGAGCCATCTTTTATCAATCCTATTGTCGATTGTTCCATTTTTTTTTTTTTTTCCTGCTTTGTGATCGTGGAATTTTAACCAATTCTTCCGTCGACTGCAGGAGGTCGATCCGAAGGTGGAGGGCGACGATTTGTCTGACGAGGGACTCGATGGGTTCCTTTCGGAGCTAACGAATGCGATCCCTGGAGTCGATGAGGCCATGAGCTTCGCTGAAATGCTAAAGTAAGTTTTCTCTCGTTCCAATTGCATTCTCTTTGGAGAGCGCATATAGAAAAAATTACTGTTGATGTGTAATAATATAACTGTTGGGCTGGGCCTCCCTTTATGCCGTTGTTTGTATTACTTGGATTACTATATCAGGTTTAAACCCTTCATCAAATATGCACTAAGTTTTGATTCTTCGCCAGAAATATTACTAAAATGGAGGTTTTTGGTATCCCAGAGCAATCCTTAACTAGGCATTTGTCTGGGAGAGATGAAAACAGACCATTGCTGTGGCATGATATTATTGACATGGTTCGTTAACTAACAAGTCTGGATCTTCCCACAGTATTAACTGTCTGCAATTTGATAAGTTTTAGGAGTTCTCTCAAAATTATAAAAAAAGATTAAACTTGGATAAAACCAAGTTCTCAGTTATTTAAATACAGTGTATTTACTCTTGATTGTTTAGCTCCTGGATGTTGGTTTAACACTTTGAGATGTCAATTGTTGTCTTAAAAGAGTACTGTGAACAACCAAATACGATGCCAATAAACAATTTATATCTATAACTTTAGCATGAAACAAAAATTACTTTTTTTACATCAAATATGTTTTTTTTGCCTATAGTAATAAATATTTAAAATATTGCTTCAGTATAGGTTTATGAGGAAATGTGGGATTGTGTTCATTATTGATATAGTGTTTGAATAACACCAAGGTGGAAAAGCATATTTAAAGTATTGATCATTTCTAACTTTTTTCTGTTCTAATCTTAGAACCAAAGAAAAATATATATTGATCTTTTAACGTATTTCAATATTTATCTCGTCAATTGAAAATGGTCAACAGTTGGAGAGTTCACACACTGACATAAAGCCTTAACAATTCATATTTGTCATAATCCATTAACTTTTGTTACCAAGGTTAAGTTGTCAGAAAGTCCTTGCAAAAATCTTCTTCTTTCTTGGATGAAGAATGAGCTGACCGACCAAGATTGTCTGATGAGAAGAAAAAGGAAGTTGTGCTAAAACAGAAGATGACCAGGGAGATAATCTTGATTGAAGATGCTTTAAAAGAAAGAAATAAATCTAAATTAAATATCTTGATAATTAGAAAGATCATCTTTTGAAGCAAAAAAAATGAAAGTGAAGATTCTCTAGAGTTGGTAAATGAGATAATTGATTCCTTGTTATAAGAAATAAGAATGTTTTTATTTGTATTTTATTTTTCATGTACTTGGATGGCTGATATCTTCATTAACTGCTTTATTTTTGTTAGATCTTTTATTGTCTGTGTGCCTTGTCAAATCTTTCATTTTTTTATCTATCCTTTGATGTTATACTGATTTGTGCAGCTATTACTTCAGTAAATGTTTGAAATTTGACCGATGATAATTATCAGTTACTGATGTTGTCGTGCCTGTTTAGCACCCTGTTCAATGCTTTTGAATATTGTGTATGCGGCAGCATATTTATGATTCTGAATCCAGTGGCTCGTCATGTTAATTTAATGTTTATTTAGTAATCTCCTTGAGATGCTTGAAACTTCTGTATGACAGTATATTTATGATTTCTGGATTCTGATGCTTGCCATTAAACATAGTATTTATTTTCTTATCTTGGACTGCTAGTTATCTTAATCCATTTCTTCTTTTGAAGACAAAAAACCCCTAAAAGCCATCCTTTATTTTTTTACTGCAGATTAGTCCAAACAAGTTACCCAGTTATAGTGTTTGATATTTCTGTATCATATAGTATATTTATGATTTCTGAATTCTGATGCTTGTCATTAAACAAAATATTTATTTTCATATCTGAAACTGCTAGTTATTCTAATCCATTTCTTATTTTGAAGACAAAAAAACCACTAAAACCCATCTTTTATTTTTTACTGCAGATTAGTCCAAACAATGGATTATTCAGTTATAGTGTTTGATACTGCTCCAACTGGTCATACTCTACGATTGTTGCAATTCCCATCAACTTTAGAGAAGGGGCTGGAGAAGGTTATGGCCTTGAAAAACAAATTTGGTGGCATTATGAACCAGGTACTTGCACTATTCTTAGGCAATTCATCTAACTCTGACTTTATAGTTCTGTAAGTAGTAATGTTGTATAAGGGACTGATTTATGGAACAAAGTTATATCCAGTATATGATGTCCCAAGAAGGCTGCTGAATAGGGCCAATGCAATGACCAGTCAAAGTTGATTCAATGTCCTCTTGAAGTGATCTCATATATATATGTATATATATATTTCTTAACTTAGATCGTCTTTAAGTGCTAATTCAATAGCTCGAGCAACATTTTTCTTTTACAATATCCAGTGAAGATCTCAGCTTCACCATTGGATTGTCTCGCATCTACACCTATGTTTTGATTGTTGAAGCAGCATGACCTGTCGACCAACAAAAGTTATGGTCCACTATCCTCATTTTTTATGGAAGTGTTTTGAGCCTAATGTTGCCATAGAGGATTTGAAGGTGATTGGTTGTACTAGTACTCTTTACTGTACTCTATTGGATATAAGCCACCTCTGTAGATGCAAAATCTTGACCAATTCTTTTGGGCTTATGATGAGCAATAAAGATTTTCTGGGACCTTATATGGTCAAGAATGCTGGTAGGATAGTGGGATAATCTGTGGTGGTGTTTGGATCATTGACAATCCCTTGGCTGTATATGTAGTCACTATAGTAGTGAGAATGCCTACTTGATTTTCAATATTGACCATTCACTTCAGATGGGTTATCTGGCCAACAAGCGGCCTACATAGATTTTTGATACCTGCAGCAAGGTTGTCCATAGTGAGAAGTTAGCCATGCAGACATATTAGATATGCTGATAGATAATCCAGCATGTGACAACTATCATGGTTATAGTCAATTTTCAAGTTATCATAGTAGGTTGTGGCAATGGATGGTGGCATATAGTTGATGTCCATTAGTGGTCATGGAAGATGATTGATATAGTCTAGAATGTCGTAGGAATTGGCATAGTGCGTGGAGTAACTTGCTTTACTTCCACATTATTAAAATGTGTTGCCCTGCTTTATTACCAAATTGTAGCTTGCTTTCATTATTTTCAACATGTTGATAGTGTGCTAAGGCTTGTCTTGATTGCCAGCTGATGGCCAGCTGCATCTTTCTGTAGTTTGCTGATCTGTTGGTCACATCATGACTAGGAAGGTTTGTGAATATTAAGCAGAAAGTAACTAATAGTACTAAAAAAAAAAGGAGGGCATGCTTGTGAATGGTAAGCACCATCCACGTATAATGTGTTTTTTAGAGGTTTACTGAGAGACAGCTGCCTACATGCTAGCCCAAGCATCAGTGTAGTGCCATTACCTGCTGTGGTTGGTATGTGCAATCCTTGATTTAAACTCAGTTTCTTGAACTAAAAGGTAGCCTCAAGTTGGCAACTAGGAAGCCTGGGCACAAATTTACTTGTCAAAACTCAAAAGGTTCTAAAGCACTACAAGAGTTGCACTAATAGTTTTTCACCACTCATTTGATGAGAGAAAAAGATGAGGATCAGTTGACAATCAAAAGTGATATCATATTAACCATGTGCTACATTAAATTTGATTTACAACAAATCTGTTAGGTACTTTAATTTTGGTTTTGGCTTTTGGCAAAAGGTTTGAGATAAAGAACTTCCCTTCAGTTGTGAATATTGGCATCCTCTTTATTGGAGCTAATCTACAAACTTACTTATAGAACAGGAGTTTCCGTTTTGGAAACAAAGATAAACCTAATAAATGTAAATTAGATGTTCATTGGTTTTCTGGTCTCATTCAAATTGAAAAGGTAAACTACGATTGAAAACAGAGGTCAGGTTTTACATCATAGATGCTTGTTGAAATCCGGTGTAGTAGTGTCTTACATTTGGCCACTGATATTGCCTTGATCCTTGATGTCCATGGTATGGTCCTTGCTTTTAGTGGTTTATACCATGGTATGCAATTTCGAATGTTACGCCCGGTACGGGCAGTATGTACCGGTCCGAGAGGATACCGGTATGCGGACCACCTGCTACCGGGCGATTCGAGTATTTTGGCTGGTACCGAGGCGTACTGATTGGTACCGAGGTGTACCGACCGATATCGAGGTGTACTGACCAATACCGCCCCAGATTTTGATCATTATCGAGATATATCGATCGGTACAACCTAGCGTGGTACCGCCGGTATGTCCTAGCATACCAACGGTACATATCGGTACGTATCATACCGAGCAAATCTCGAAACTTCGGTACGGTACAAAATTTCAATCCTTGGTTTATACATGTCAATAGCTATAATATATATCAAGGTTTTTAATTTCGTACCATACCAGTGTACCAAACTTTGCTCGGTACGGTATGGTACCAGTGTACCGAGTAATACTAAATATATAAAAATAAATAAATATAATTAATATATAAAAAAGATATAAAATATATATCTTTTTATATAAAAAAATATAAAAATCAATATATAAAGATATAAAGAAGATACAGGGCACACCGAGCGGTAGCCTTGTCGTCGTCGCCTTGTTTGCGACCTTCAATGTCAAAGAGGTGGGGAGAAGAAAGACGACATCGGAAGGTTTTCCGTGTGGCGATAGTGTACGAAGGAGACCATTTGGAGATGAAGAAGGTTGGGGTTTTCGTCGCCTTCCTCGCGATCACCTCTTCCGCTGCTCTCGTCGCTGCCTCCCTTGATCCCCGTGCCTCCAGCTCTTTCTCCAAAGAGGCATGACTCTCATCGCCGTTACCTCCTGGATTAGGATCATCAAGGGAGTGCGACGCTGGATCGGGATTGAGCAAGGGTGTGGAAGATAAGTTCGTGCCGAGGTTCGACGGACTCGGGTTCATCAAGACATTGGTGATGGCACATCGGTGACTTCACGATCCTCTTTCTAGATGCTTCTCCCTCTTTCTCGATGCTTCTCCTTCTTCTTTGAACGCCTTCTTCTTCCTCACCTCTCCTCGCCTCGCCTCGCTGTATCCAGGCTGATACCGCCTGGTAGCGAGCGGTCTGTGTGCTGGTTAGCTGACGGACTGGTATGTACCGTCCATATCAGGTGGTACGGAACGGTATTAAAAACCCTGATATATATATATATATATATGAAATAAGGGCTGCACTTGCCCTAATATTTCTTCTCTTTGTGATATTTATTTGAAACTTTTACATCTTTATCTGAGCTTTTTCAGTAAGAGAAATTGGAGAAAATAGATACCAACTTTCTGTCCATTAAGTTTGAGTTGTCCAAAGACTAGCAAGGCCTAAAATCTGTGTTAGTACAAATTTTTAAAGTGGGATTTCACATAAGAATGACACATTTGTTGGTGAACTCCCAAGGTTCATCATAATCATATAGAAACACTTTTAAGGCTTAAGCTAAACTCATTGCATGAGTTTCCAGAACTGGCCTATCTACATCATCAGCCATATTGCTTTCATGCTATGTTGAGAAAGGACTGCATTTATATTATCACGACAAACATTTTTTATATATGATCTTTAAACATGTGTTTATCATTCTTTCATCAAGTACTCTTTCTTATGACTGAATGCTGTGTCCACATAACATGTTTCTCTTTAAGTACTAGGTTTTTTTCACCAACTCACGTTGATATTAAATTCTGCTGACAGGCTACTCGTCTTTTTGGTCTTGGTGATGAGTTCAGTACTGATGCTATGCTAGGAAAGCTGGAAGGTATGAAGGATGTGATTGAGCAAGTAAACAGACAATTTAAGGATCCAGTAAGATCACAATCCTTACAGATGTGCTTATCGGTTGGGTAGCATCAGAAAGTTTTTCTTTTAAATGCTACTTACATTTGATAAACTCTTTTAGGAATTGACTTGCTACTAGCTATTCATATTTTGAATATTTTGGAAATTTATTTAACATATGATTTTTCTCAGAGGTGCTTCCTGTTTACTTCTGGTTTGGGGGGTATGTTCATTCAAAATCATAAGAATTGAGCTTATGGATTTGTGACCTGATCATGGTAGAACTTTAGAGTGTTGGTCATGACATTAGTAATTGCTACTGTAATTGTAATAGTTGTTTGGAATTACCTGAGGAAAATAATTATACATACATATATAGTTTGTTTTCCTTTTAAAATTTGTTTCTTTCATTTATTCTTATAATTTTGTTCCTTTTATATAGAGGTGTTATACAGTAGGTGTTCCTAATCTAATGGCATGCTGATGATTATATGATATGATGCCAGGACTTGACAAAATGGTCCAAGCTAATGATACAGATAACTCTAAGGATTTAGTATCTGACATGTTGCTTCTTATCCTTTGCCTGTGTTCTAGAAATCAGCCTAATTACCTTTAGTTGAAGAAAAGCATCCTGCCTCTTCTATTGCAGTGTGCTAATTGATGTCCATTTATGCTATCACAACTGATTTAACTACTGAACCTCATCAGTGATGCATGTAGAGTCACATCACTCAAGGACAGGAACCAAATTCTCGATGTGATGGACTTCGATCATAGTATTTTGGTATATAAGTGTATGACACAGTTTCATGTTATTGATGTGATGTTACATGATTTGCTAGATAGGCAACAAGAGGAGATGTAGATCATGCTAGGAATAGAGTCAAGAAGCTGGTAGAAATTTTACGCCAGGGAGAAGAAGATACGTACATGACCCAACAAAACATAAGTCTTATTGTTATTATTTTTTTGTCATGATCATGGTATAATTGCTCCATCTAGAATATAATTAAAATTTAGATGTAAAATCTTAAAAATAAAACAAAAGATTATTTTACATAATCAACTTCATAATTAAACCCTTTGAATTGGATCGCGTCAGTTCATTTACATTGCATAGAGCTTGTTTTTTAGGTGACCTGTGTAAAGTCACATTGGTCGTGATCTTTGTATTTGTTTTGGCTTCATGTTCAACATAGATTTCATTACAAAAGAATATCCTAATTTAACCTCTAAAACCGTAGCAATGTTCAGTGTCCCACCATAGAGAATACTAAACATTTAGAAGACTAAAGATGCTTGGTTGAAAAGGTGGAAGACCTAGAGTGGTTTTCAAGGGATAAAAAGAACCAAAAAGGTAGAAAAAGACAGAATTTTTTTTCTAGGCTTATAATTTTGTTCTGATCTCACTTGATGCAATCAAATAACCCCATCCCTCTCAGATATATGAATCTAATGCTTATAATGGTCAGCTTTCATTATAGTATGTAAGGCTCCGGTGTAATGTTATAAGAATAGATGATGTACAAGATAGCTAGTGAAAGAAGGTGGTGGAAAGGGGACTGCAGTAACAGGAGGTTAGAATTTAGAGGTGAATACAAAGGGAGAAGAATATAACTAGATATTTTGCGAAATTTAACAACATTTGCAAGGTTTTAAACATTGGAATCGAGCATCCTTGAATTGTTCTTAAGTAGATCATATAACTTATGAGAAAAACTCGTAGGGTTAGATGAACATAAATAGGGGGGATTTTATTGACAAAAAAATCAATTAAAACCTTTAGAAGATGAGAAAAATATATACAATTCAAAGAAGAGAAAAATCTGGAAATAAATTAAAGTAGAAAATTTCAAATTGGATAAGGAAAATACCATTCTATTCAACAACAACAACAAAGCCGTAAGTCCTTACTATTTGGGGTCAACTACATGAATCTTTTATCATCGTTGAGATATGTAAAAAGTCATATGTTTAGTTAAGTTTAGAGTACTTAAATAGTTAAATATTTATTTATAGTTTCTATTAAAGTTTTTCTAGGTTTTCCTTTATCCTTTTTCGTAGCATTAACATCGATCATTTTACCTCTTTTGACTATCATATCTGAAGCTTTCCTAATCATATCCCTATAATATCCCTATATCGTCTTAAATGATTTTCTCTCATCTTATCCTCTATCAAAGCAATACCTAGTTGTTCAAGAATAAAAGTATTTTTTCCTATCTTTCCTAGTAACTCCACACATCCATCTCAACATTCTTATCTCGGCTCTATAAAGCATTGTTGGTTTCATAATTATCTTGTAAAGTTTTTCTTTTGATCTCAAAGGTATCCGATGATTACAAAAGACTTCTAACACCCCTCGTCATTTTAACCATCCTGTTTTTATTCTATAAATAATATCTTCATTGATCTCACCATCTTATTGAGTAATTAATCGAAGATACCCAAAGCTTTTCCTTAAAGAGACTTTTTATCTATTCCTAGAATCATTAAAATTGTATTTGATATATTTAGTTGTAGTCTTACTTAATCTAAAACTTTTAGTTTTCAAGACTTGCCTTTATAGCTCAAGTTTATAACTAATTCCTCCATAGCTCTTATCAATTAAGATAATATCATCAGCAAATAGCATACACCAGGGAGGTCTATTATGTAAGTAACTAGTAAGTTCATCTATCATCGATGTGAAAAGATAGAGACTTAATGTAGATCTTTGATATAATCCTATACTACTAAGAAACTCACTAAATACACTCCTTATAGTTCTAACACTAGTAGCTATATTATTATGCATATCTTTAATAATATCAATATAATTAGTGGATACATATTTCTTTTCTAAGACCCACCATAATAAATCTCTAGGAATCCTATCATAGGTTTTTTCTAAGTCAATAAAAACCATATGTAAAATTTTTTTCTCCCTATATTTTTTCATTAATCATCTTAATAAATAAATAACTTCTATAGTAGATCTTCCAAGCATAACATCAAAATAATTTTCAGAGATATTTATTTCAAGCCTTATCCTACTTTCGATAACTCTTTCTAAAAGTTTCATAGTATGACTCATGATTTTAATTCCTTTATAGATTGAGCAATTTTGTATGTTACCCTTGTTTTTGTAAATTGACACTAGAAAACTCTTTCTGCATTCATTAGGAATCCTTTCAAATGTTATGATTTTATTAAATAAGCTAGTTAACCAAGCTCCTCTCTTGTCCCCTAAACTTTTTTAGACCTTAATAGGGATACCATTAGGCCCCACACTCTTAACTATTTTCATTTTCTTTAATGCGTCTTTTATTTCATTAGCTCTAATTTTTTAACAAATCTATAATTATTAAATATATTACTATTATTTATCATTAAATCTAAGTCCCGTGTGGAATATTCCTTAAATAATTTATAAAAATATTTTTTCATCTTTCTTAATCTCATTATCATTAACAAGTATTCTTTGATCTTCGTCTTTAATGCATTAAATATTACCCAAATCCTTTCACTACCTAGTGATTTCAATAAGCGCTCGGGTGAGGCGAGGTGAGGCCTGAGCACCTCGCTTTATGTCCAGGCGCCTCGCTTCAAAGAGGTGTCGCTTGGGCGCTCGCCTTAGCCCAAGCGTCGGGTGCTTCAAGCGAGCGCCTGAGTTAAACCAGGTGATCGAACCAGCGTTTTACGTCTGGTTCGATCTTCGGTGCTTTAGTTGGTTCAATCGAGTCACCTAAAGCACCGATATCAGCCTCCCAGCATCCCTCTCGCGACTTCCCCAACCTTAACTCCGCTGACATTTCTCTCTACTACCACTGCCTTTCTCTGTTGTCGTTGCCTCTCTCCGTTGTCACTGCACTCCGTTGCTATTGCCACTGTCATTGTTGTCGTTGCCATTGTTGTCGCTTGCTGCTCCCTTGCCGTTGCTCGCTACTACCACTGTTGCTTCTCTTAGTCAACAGCCTCTGTCTTACTCTTATGCTGCGCCACCGCCCTCGCCACCGCTGTTGCTGCTCGTTGTTACCGCTATCGCTGCCGCTACTACTATCGTTGCTCGCCGCTGTTGTCGTTGCTCATCGTTGCTATTACTCTTACTCCCTCTTCTCATCGATTGATAGTATCGTTAATGTGATATTAACAATATATCTTGTTAATCGTATACTAGTAATAGTATTTTTTATTTATTAGATTAATAATATATTATTTTAATTTTAATATTGTTAATTTTTATTTATTTGAAATTATTGTTATTGTTTTGAATTTTAAGATTTTTTTTGTTAATGTGATATTATGATTTTATAAGATTTTTTAATTTAATATCATATTTTAATTTAAATAATTATATTTATTAATTATATTATATATTTTTATATTTTAGCACCTCGCTTGGTCGAGGCGCGCGCTAATCAATTCGAAACTTAGTTTGGTTTTATAAGTTGTGCTTTGCACTTTGCGTGTTCATCCGTAAAGGTCAGTCTCCCTGAAACCTCCTACGATCCCTTAGGACCTGCAAAAGAGAAGACGGGACAGAAAAAACGCTTCACACGGGATTCACAAGCAATCCTTTCAGCAAACATTTTATAGTCAATGCAAATTCCAACCATGGATATCACAAGCTCAAAACGGTTGCACAACAAAGGTATAAAATTGGTCTACTACAGACCGAAATCTAGTACAAGTGTCCACCTGACGTAAACTTTATGTACAAGCTTACAATGGCCGCCAAACTTACTCAAATGGCGCTGTTAAGCCTTTGGCTAGAACAAACTCCCTCAAATAGCCCTTTACAAGCTTTACAAAGCTAGAACAAACCGAAAAAACACGGATATGCATAAGCATTACACCAAATAAGCCGTTTACAATTTGTCCGTGACATTCTCTCCCACTTATTCCTTCGACGTTCTCGTCGAAGCCTTTGTTGACGTTGCAACTCCTTGCCTTTGTTAGATCTTCAATCTTCTGCTCTTGTTGCAATGCCCTCCTCGGCTCCCAGTTGTTCTCCACTTGTTGTTGTTGAGTCGTCGAACTTTAATCCGCCATGCTGCTTCAACTCGCTAATGACTCTGACTCTAGTCTAGGGTCGGCAGAGTTGGGCTGATCTTTGTTGGTTCTTGTGGATTCATCTGATGAAAGAAAAGATCATCCTTGATATGCGCTAGTTTTCAAATTCTTCTTGTCTCTTGAACTGGATAGATGCTTGTTGGAGCTTTAACGAGCATCGCCTCGCAAACTTTGAAGTTTTCGGGTCCTTCCTCTGTAAAATTTTTTCATCGAATCTTCTTCCATTTAGTTGTCTCATCTAAGTAGGGTCGCATCACTTCCGCTTTCGATTGGCATTCAGTTGGGAAATGAAGCGGACAATCTACTCTCAGTAGCACTGATCACCTTTGGTAAGGAATTGACAATTGTTGTCTTCTATCAAGTTCCTTCGAAGGGTCTTCAATCTGTGCGGAGCTCCTTCGCTAGATAAATAAGAGAATTGGGGTACTCGGTTTCGCTCATTCTCTTGAGAGTTGAGAAGACAAAGATTACTTGACTTTGCTCGCCTCCTCGAGGTTTGTACTCCGTACGTCGAGCTGGTTACTTGACTTCGCCTGCTCTTGGCTCACACTTCTGAAGCACTTGAAGTGTTTGCAATCCTTGTGTTGGGTCAGTTACTGTGATTCACCTTCTTAATGCCATTAAACTTTTGGAATGCAACAAGTTATCACTCCAACTTGGAGCAAGTCTCCGATAGATTTGGTCGCCTTTGGGATTGTACTACCTTCTCTATCATTTCTGCCGCTTACTCTGAGTAGCAAAGGTACAACAGATCACAGACGCTCGCTTTCGCTTCTTGGTCATGCACTCTTGCATCGACCTGAAGCCTTTCATTGACGGCTATCTTGATGAGAAGTCCATTGACACCAGTCTTACGAAGTTCCCTAGCCTCTGCCCTTCAGCCTTGTCTTAGTACTTTGAGTTTGCCTCTGCATTCTCCACCTCCTTGGCCCATCTCACGATCAAGCGCTCTCCCTCTACGAGAGCAAGGGATCGATGACTCCATGGAAGTCCCGTCTCTACGGTACCATGGCGCTGTCATGCCCATGGCACTACTATCTGTTGTCTCGCATCTGCGTCCCTTCTTCGCGATCGGTAGATCCGCCTCTATGGCACTACGACACTCCTCTGAGTCCACCTTCATTCTAACCGACGCTCGATTTTGGGTAGTTGAGTCCCTTTGGACTCGTCATTGCTTCCTCACCCTTTTTCGACCACCTGTTTCAACACCTCTGTGTTCTCTGAGCAGTCCTCTTGGTCGATGGAAAGACAGACTGCAACTCCCATACATGACCTCAGCCATCATGTTGTAGGGCTTGCACTGCTTCTGTTCTCCTTAGCTTCATTGGTCGCAATGTTCGCTTACTCGGCCTTGTCCTCTGACATGCTGGGCTCTCTTAAGCGAATGTGAGCTCTAAAGCAGTCCAACTCTTCAGCTGCTCCGATCATATCTCTGCATGATCCAGTCTCCCCCATGGGACTCACTGGTACTTGCATCTGAACTTCTCCCTCGGTGGTGCACAACCCCCATAAGCTGATGTACAAGGCTTTCATTTAATGCAATATTCAATGCACGCACGGAAGACCCACCTCTGCGGTATCATGACATTCCCTCCTTGAATCCATAGCCCTTCTTGCCATCGTGTTGCTTACCAAAGTTGAGCTTTCAGTCACGCTCCCGATCATACCTCCATATGACCTTGTCCCTCATGGGACAAGTCTTGTGTGTATCGCATTGCCTCGAACTATTCCACCACAATCCGCTGCACCATGTCGCCTCTTGGTGACATCTCCTTGCATTCTGATCCTTGTGGTATAAACTTGAACTACGATCTTTCCATGTGTGGCCTCTGCCAACACTTCGTAGGGCCTTTGTCACCTTCGATTCTGTTCGCTCCTTTGGCAATCAATCTTCGTTCACCTGCTCTCGGGTCACACCCAGACGAAGTATGACTTTAGGATAGTCTGTCGCTTAGCAGCTTCTCTGAAGTCCTCTGACTTCGCTGAAATTGGTGCACCATTGTTTGGATCCTGGACCTCTGTCCCTACCAGCACAATCTCCGATGCACACCACTTTCCTCATGGCAACTCGACTAGCAACACTGTGGCATATTCTTCAAGAGTGCCCGCCTCTGCGTCTTCTTGCCCCATGCCAAGGCCTCCAGACACCAACTTCCCCTCTGCAAGTTGTGTCGCCTTAGTTCCTCCGTCAAATGTTTTATCGAGATAAGGTGCATATGCCCCGAAGCTCTCTCCGTCCTTGACACCATGCAAGATGAGTCTGCTCCATCAGAATAAGAAACCTATGGAATGACATGATCCTGCTCCTGCCTCTGCAAGCGTCCATGTTTTTGACCTTTGTCTAAGAAAAGCTCCAAGCCTCCACTCCATGTTTCATCTTCTATGCCAACTCCCTTTATGCGGCTTGGGTACATAACCAAGTTACTCCCAAGTTGCTTTGTTTCTTGATTTGCATTGAGTTAATGGTGACCCTTACGCTCACCATTCTACGGGTCAACCTTCCATTGAGTCCGATCTCCCTATCGACTCCAAGTGTGCCTTCACTTTGTGTTGCCTTGGGTTGCTCCCCCACCTGATCTTGCTATGAGTCCACCAACGCATTACCTCTTGTGAGATCATACGATGACTCCTTACCACTCGCTCGGTCCGCTGAGCTTTGTCTTGAGGTACTCCTCAACATGTACGGTCCGTTGCACATGATTCTCCCTCTGAAGAACCGGGACTTATCCCTCCTGGATATCTGCCCCGTTGGTGCAACTTCTCTCTTCGCATCCTTCCCTCTAGAAGTTTTGAAGACCACCATCCCCTTGGACTACTTCGCCTTGCTGAAGAAACTGTGCATTGTTCTGCCTCCGCAAACGTACATACTAGATTGCGACTCTTCGCTAATACAGCTCCCACTGCACCCCTCTTGGTCGAGCAACATGCTAAACCTGCTGCACACTTCAGCCTCTTACGAACGTATCCTGCTCATGCCGAAGAGAAAGTTTCAATGCTCTATGGCATTGACCTTCGGCCACCTTGGGATGGCCACGGACAGTCCGTCGTCCGCATACAAACCCTTGCATGAGTATCGAATTCCTTGAGTTTGTAATTCCCCTTACCTCTGTGAGCTTTGCATAATTCTTTTGATCGCTGAATAAACCACTCCACCTTGCACGGTCTCATTCTTTACCAAGCGCCCCGCTTGCCTCGAGACCGTCAAGTTTGGTTGCCAATGTCGAGCCACTACTCGAACTCAACCATCCCAACCTATGTGCGCTACGTAATTTTTCTTAGCTTGTCCTTGTGGTGCTTCTTACGCGAAGGGTTGGCCATTCCTCTTAATGCCATTCTCGGATGCCTGCTCCTCTGAGCGACTCCTTTCCCTACAACACTATGTT
The DNA here is from genome assembly GCA_024322285.1 of Musa beccarii. NCBI lineage: Eukaryota > Viridiplantae > Streptophyta > Magnoliopsida > Zingiberales > Musaceae > Musa > Musa beccarii. The sequence goes on along the minus strand of CM044397.1, from coordinate 51,537,078 downwards.
TGTTTCCCCCAAACGATCACACATGCTGGCTGCGCTCAACGCAGCCCCGCTAGGTCTCCCACGTTTGCATGCTAAGTGTTTTTGTGTGCTTGGCCCGCTTTGATACCAACTGTCACGAACTTAGCTAGTTTTGCCTTAAGTCGCATGGCACCCTTGCGTATCCGTCCGCAAAGGTCAATCTCCCTGAAACCTCCTACGATCCCTTAGGACCTGTAAAAGAGAAGACGGGACAGAAAAAGCACTTTACACAGGATCCACAAGCAACCCTTTCAGCAAACATTTTATAGTCAATGCAAATTCCAACCATGGATATTACAATCTCAGAATGGTTGCACAACAAAGGTATAAAATTAATCCACTACAAACCGAAATCTAGTACAAGTGTTCACTTGACGCAAACTTTATGTACAAGCCTACAATGACCACTAAACTCACTCAAATGGGACTGTTAAGCCTTTGACTAGCCCTTTACAAGCTTTACAAAGCTAGAACAAACCAAAAAGATACGGATATGCATAAACATTACACCGAACAAGTCATTTACAATTTGTCCGTGACATAGTGCCTCGAGCGTTTTTGGACCTTGGCGCCTAGCGCTTTTTAAATCACTGACACTACCTTTTCCTACTTTTAGCAATTCAATATATATCTTTTTGTTCACCTATAGTACCTAATTTATTTTAAAAATTATCATAAGCTTTATATATTATCATGCTAACTGCTTTTTAAGCCTCTTTTTTAGATTCTTTATATCTTTTAAATTTTTTCTCATTTTTATAATTTTGCTAATCTTTAAAACATGAAATTTTAGTAAAAATTACTTTTTAAACTTCATCACACCACCACCAACTGTCGCTTAAGGTTACACTTCTACCTTTAGTTTCACCAAGAATTTCCTTTATTAAGCTCATAATCTTTTTAGTCATCAAAGCCTAAATAATATTAATATTATCTTTATCTAAGTTTAAGTCACCTCCCTTTCCATCATATTCTTGAGAGTGTTTGCATTATCATCTTTAAAATTCTATCATCTAGTCCTAGTAAAATTTTTTACAATTTTTTTTTCTTTTATTTTCTACAATAAATATCTAATACCATCAACCTATATTGATTTGTCAAATTTTCGTCCAGTGTAACTTTACAATTCTTACAAGTAACTTTATCTACCTTTCTAGTGAGAAAAAAAATTATTTGACCACAATTGTAATTACTATTATAAGTAATCAAATATTCATTACTCTTCTTAAAGTGAGTATTTACAATTATAAGATCGTAGAAAGTTGTAAAATCCCAAATCATACCATCATCTTTATTTTTCTCCCCATAACCAAAGCCTCCATCCACCCCTTTATATTCATCATATGTTTTCCTTATATGACCATTCAAATCTCCTCCAATTATAAGTTTTTCGGTTATAGGCATTCCTTGAATGATATCTAAGCTTTTTCAAAATTCTCTTTTGATTTAATCCATCAATCCGACTTGAGGGGCATAACACTAATGACATTCAAAACATCTTGTCCTTTTATAAATTTAAAACTATAGTTCTATCTTCAAATCTTTTTACATCTATAACATTATTCATAAGATTCTTATCAACAACAATTCTTATACCATTTCTGTGTTTATCTTTTCCAGTATATCAAATTTTAAATCCAGTATTATCAATCTCTTTATATTTTTCCCTACCCACTTAGTCTCCTGTAAGAAAAAAATATTTATTCTTCTTCTGATCATAGTGTCTATCAATTCTAATCTCTTCCTTGAAAGTATTTCTATATTCCAAGTTGCTAACATGACCTTTTGTTCTTGAACTAATTTCTTTACTCTCATTGCTCCAACACAATGAGAGAACTCTTGTCTACTTAACACCACATCTGGCCGCCGATGTGATGGGCCGTTTTTGAGTGACCTCCTAGCGCACTATTTGTAATTTGGGATACCTATTTGTAATTTGGGATACCTAGGTTAGTGTAGGTGCTCCTGTCACTTCTAGGTGAGGACTTAGCTCTATATTGAAGTCGGTTAAGACCCATGCTCATAAGATCTGACATAGTTTTATGCTGGTTGTTAGTGATCTAATGCAACCCCCCACCTTTTTTGTCCGGGCTTGGGACCGACATTGGCGGTGTTATGTGATCATCAGAAAACAATGCTTAAAAAAAGATTTGGAATCTGTACTGTTTTCTTCTCCTTTAATGCCTTTTGCTGACACAGCCAAGTATAAATTAATTTTGCAATGGTTATGCACAAGGAAACATTAGAAACAGATAAAAACATATCATTAGAATTCAAGTGTCAGAGACTTATGATAAGGGACTATGACGCAAATCCACCCAATCATCATACACTTGTCCATTGATGGCAAGGTTAAATAAAAGACCCTAGATGTCGGAGAGATAAGCATCATATCTTTTTTTGTTTCATACACCACTTCTGGATATTTTTTCTTCTCCATTTTTGCTGTTCCTGGTCATCTCATCCATCTCTTTTTTATTTTCTTTTCTTACAGATGTGGCACAGGAAATGGGGTCTTATTGTTTTGCCAATTTATTTTAGTATTGCCAATCTGGTTCAGGATTGGCTGTTTTTAATAACCTTGATCATTTATCATGCATAACTTGGCATGGGCTTTTATGTTTTCCCAATCAAAACTTTACAGTGTGTTTATTATCATACCCGAGTCTATAGTCCTTTTTATTGGTGTGCCTTATGGTTCTTACAAATACCTTATGGTTCATGTATATATATAGGGTTTGCCTTGGCTTCTTACAAATGCCTCCTTGTTTTATCATGAGATTGACCTTTTCTGTTGTTGTGCTACACATGCAACGTGTGAGCACAAATGTTCACAGAGATAACTGCTTTCTTGACCTTGTAAACTTTCTATGACAGGATTTGACAACGTTTGTCTGCATTTGCATTCCAGAGTTTCTTTCTCTCTATGAAACAGAGAGGTTGGTGCAAGAACTAACAAAATTTGAGATAGATGCTCATAATATCATTATTAATCAAGTACTTTTTGATGAGGAAGGTACGTAAAATATAACGGCAAGATATATTTGGAAGTGTCATAATGTCCACCTTGGATTTGCTAAGATTTATCCTACTTCAAATCACTCATTTCCATTCTTGTAGCTGTTGAATCCAAATTACTCAAAGCACGGATAAAGATGCAACAAAAATACATTGACCAGTTCTACATGCTTTATGACGATTTCCATATCACCAAATTGCCATTACTGCCAGAGGAGGTAAAAATTTGTGCTAATTGAGAAGACAGCTTTTTAGAATTTACACGGGCATGTGTGTGTATATATTCCAGTCACCGTGATGTGTGTTTTGTAGGTTTGTGGAGTTCAGGCTCTTAGACAGTTCTCTCAACACTATGTTTCACCATATAAGCCGGATCTCACCAGGGGCACTCTGGAGGAAGTGCAGCAGAGAATATCTACTTTGAAATTACAGCTTGAAGAAGCCAAGTTAGAGCTAGAGACCCTGCAAAAAGGCAAACAAGATGCTTGATGGTGCTTCAAAGTGAGTGAGGTTTCAGATGTTGGAATTCTTTTTCCAAGATCAATAAAAAGGTTGGGAAATCTTTCTCAAATCCACTGCATGCTAATTCCTCCTTGTTAGACTCAGGTAATTCCATCAGAGCCAGCCGAGAATTTCCTCCTCATTTTTCCTTTAGTGGATTTCTCTAATTTCATCACAGGTACTTATTGCCTCGATGGCCTTCAATTTTTTATGAGAACCTTATTACAATTATTTGCAAATGGTTTGATGTGACCATTGTGATATTTTGGTAAAGTTCGTTTTCTGTCTGAACATGGGGGGTCTTCCCAGTTGTCAATTGTTTTGGCATCATATCTATTATATTATAGTTTTCTTCTTTTCATGACATTATTTGTGCTAGTTCTGGTTTATAATAGGATAAACAGCATGCTGGCTGTGTCAATAACTCAACATTACTATTATTGTTCATATCGTAATGCAGGGGAACATCACCAGTGAGCTTTCATCCCTGCAAATTACTTCCACGAAGTTTAGGATTTAGCATTTAGCCTCATTTTCTTCTAATAAGCATGGCTTCTTCTCACTGCCTGGATACGATACATGTATTGCTGAGTTCATTAGATCACCCTCTTTGTTACCTGCACAAATAAAGTATTCTTCTTAACAATACAATGAAAGATCATCTGCAAAGCCGATGTGGGTCATCTAAAAGTCACTACAGTTTATATGATCATGGAAGTAGCTGCAACCTCCTTGTCCAAAATTTCAATATTTCCCTATAAAAGGCAGATTGGCAGAGAAAGAAAGAGATGTGAAAAAGAAATTGAATACACTTTATAGTGATTTAGTCACATTTCTAACTTAAATCCACTCTTGAGATCCTCCTCTTTTTCCAGTTTTTGACAATCATCATCAGGTCTTCTTTGCAAGTGAGGAATCTTTACAACACCTGCTCCCTGTTCTCTTATTTCTAGCCACATGGGCAAACTTTTTAAGTTCAATCATATCTTTAGGGCTACAGATCCAATACTTACTATCCCAACGCTTTATCTTTGCTCAAGGATTATACAAAGTCACCGTTCTTTTTCTTAAGCTCAATGGCAAACCCTTAACATTCAACCTTACGATATAATGCAAATTTCCCAATAAAATTAATGTAGTCAAAGGTTGTGAAAGATTGATATAGAATGTGGTAGATGGAGTGATAAATAAGACAAATGAGAGCCAAAGAAGTATTTGCGAGTAACAAAGTCCTAGTTTGGCATTTAGGAAATCTAAAAGCAATCCAAAGCCACCATCCTCTCTATGAACATCTCTTTTTCATTGCGGTAAGTTTCCATCAATGCTTTCCTTGTTTAAATAAATAATTGTATTTGATTTATGGTATTTGTATTCCTTGAATTCGTGAGAAAATTCTAAAACTTTGTTTGGATTGGAAATTTATGAATATTTTTTTGTTATATCACCACCATCTCCTCTCCTTTTCATAAGGTCTTCAATTAGTCCATTGTTTTTTCTTTGATCATTCTCCTCCCTATAATATAAATTTAACTCTTGACTCTCATCATACATATTGTATTATATCCTTATTATAACAACTACACTGGATAATTTTTTTCTTTTATTGTCAAATAATTCGTGTTAGGTTGGACTAATGTAATTAGTCCGTGTGTTATTGAATAATTTTTACTGATTAATTATTTTTTCAAGTATCACCATGTGTTTGCACCTCTGGACGTAGATTTATATTTATAATATTGGTTGATGTTATTATACCAAAATTTTATTTTTACTTCTTTTTAATATTATCTATTCTTTAATTTTATTTTAGAAAATTTTTGTATGATATACAATATTAAAGGATTTTTTTAATTAAACATATTATCCGATTAGTGATTCACTCATCAAAGGCTCGATTTACAAAAAAATAAAAATATGTACTTTTCCACAAACTTCGCCAACGAAAGCCACCATTCCAGCATCTAAAAGCCCTTCCAGAAGTGCCGTCGCCACTATTTTACATTTGTCGCGCTTCCTCGAGCTTCGCTCGTCCTAATAATGGCGAGTATTCTATGAAGTGCGACGGCTTTCGATTCCGGAATTCTGGACGTCAAAAGCCCTTGACCTCTCCCCAAAAGAACCACCGAATCCCTCCAGAGATGATTCCGAGGGCACTCGGCTTGAAGACGCCGATCCCTTTCCCCGCCATCCACGCGCGCACATCTCTCCCCCTTCTTCGCCGACGAACAGCATCGTTACGGTTTTCTTCTTCTTCTTGTTCGTCTTCTGCCCTTAGTTATTGGAAGTCCTCCTTTTTCCCTTTTTTTTCTTTGTTTTCATGTTGTTGATCTTTGGTTTGACTACTTTACTTTGTTCCTCCGCTTTTAAGCAGCAAACGATGATAAGATTTTGTTGGGAAGATGCGTTTCGGCAAAGGCGGCCGATTCCTTCGAACCCGATCGAACCGCTAAAGATGCATTCCATCCTTCACAGGTTTTCCTTTTTGGCTTGATCTCTAAATCTGTATAAAATTACTTGAAACGTTGATTGATGGCATGCGCTAACTCTCTAGTGTAGTGCTGTTCACTTTTATTATTTATGCAATGAGGCCATTGGTTTGGTCTAATACTCTAATTGGATGGTATTGTTGGTGGATTTAACACAATAAATCTGGATCAAACATCGAATTATTAAATCCATAATAATATACATGAAATCCTATAATAATTATAAAATAAATTAAACACGAAAGCATACCTGATGAATCCATCAGAATATTTTATGAATTAATCGATGATTTAGCCTTCTAATTGGTATCCTTAAGAACTTTATATTCCTCTCTAACGGATGAAGAGAAATTTCTTTTTGATGATTGATACTGCAACCGGGGACCATAACCTTATTTATAGTCATAACTGATGAATCTACAATTATAATTATATTCATAATTGATGAATCTGTAATTATGCCTCAAGAGTTTTATATTTTTGACTTATCCAATCATTATGTTAGAAATATGACTTATGGTATCTACACAATTAATTTTTATGATAATTATGTTCCTTAGCCAAATAAATTAACTTTAATTAAATCACTTTAATTTTGGCTAATCAGAATAATAGCTTAACACATTTAATTATACATGTGTGACCCTCAAAATTCTAACAATCTCCCATTGAGTCACATATATATCCTTATAAACGTATTATACTTTATGAGCTCAAAATTGTTACCATTATTAAACAGAACATACAATACAATCTCGTCCATTGGCCATATTAATATGGTACCAAAGCGGTTTTCGCTGTATCAATCATAGTTAAACCCATGAATGATCACTAATATTATCATAACCTAATAACATAGATCAATCATGAAATGTATAGCATGAAAATTACATAAATGTGATCCAGATATGTTAATTTTTAACTGGTCCAACTTTTATCTTTATGAGATCATTAATCATAATGTACAAAGTATAACAAACTAAAGCTTTATTTCTGATTAGAAAATATAGAATCTGATATAGAACATTTAACAAACATACGACAAACTCTCACCAAACTGAAGTTTTCTTAAACACCCATATGAGCAGTATGCTTGTGAAAGACCTTGGGTGGTACACCTTTATGAGAGGATATGCCAATATAAAGTTTGTTCCTAAGTGTTCTATGGAAACTTGTTTACTTTGTACCCTTACTTGGTTGACAAAATTTTTCAACCAAATTCCATGATTGGACGCCTCAAAACATGTTACAAATTCCGTTGTCATGGTGGAAGAAGTAATAAGGGATTGTTTGGCACTACGCCAAGAAATTGCCCCACCAGCCAACATATAAATGTAACCCAAAGTTAATTTTCTACTGTCTTAGCATCCAGGAAAATTGGAGTCAGAATACCCAATGATCTTCAAATGGTCTGATCTCCTATATGTGAGCATATTATCTTTTGTTCTCTTTAAATATCTCATAACTCTTTTCGCTGCCTTCCAATGATCCATTCCAGGATTACTTAAGTATCTGTCTAACGCTATATCCGGATGCGTACAAACCTGTACATACATTAGACTCTCTATAGTTGATGCATAAGGAATCTTCTATATTTCTTGAGTTTTCATATTTCCTTTAGGACACTGATTGATACTGAACTTATCTCCCTTTGCGACAAGGAGACAAGTAAGCATTTATTAAGAATGTAAGCTGTAGTCTTTATTGTTTCTCCCTAGAATGACTCTGGCAAAGTAGAATGAGAAATCATACTTCTTACCATGTCCTTAAGTGTGCGGTTTTGTCTTTCAGCTACACCATTCATGCTAGGCGTCCCTGGCATTGTATACTGAGGGACAATTCCATACTCATCTAGGTATAGAGCAAATGGTCCTGGATGTTCACCTGAGTCATCATTTCTACCGTAATATTCCCCTCCAGGGTCAGATTTGATGCTTTTTATCATTTTGCTGAGTTGATTTTTAACTTTAGCTTTAAATGATTTGAACACTTCCAAAGATTGAAACTTTTCATGTATTAGATACAGGTTTCCATATTTAGAGTAATCGTCTATGAATAATATAAAATATTATTGACCATTCCATGAAGGTGTAGGAAATAGCCCACAAATATCCATATGTATCGATTCTAAGACGTTTGTAGCTCTATATGCACCTGATCTCTTACGTTTGGTTTATTTACCTTTAATGCATTCAATACAAACATCTAAACTTGATAAGTCAATGGGATCAAGAATCCCTTCTGACATAAATCTTTCAACTCTATTTCTAGAGATGTGACCCAAACATTTATGCCATAATACACCTGAATTTTTAATTTTACGTTTAGTACCTCGCAATTCCACATTCAGGGATTCATAATATGATGCTATAGTATCAAGCAAATATAGATTGTCATAAGCCATAAGTGAATCAGTTCTAATTACGTTTGAATTTAAAGTAAAGTAAATTTATTGTTTCCAAATGAACACGAATATCCAGATTTGTCCAAATAAAAAACAAAAATTAAATTTCGTCTAAATGACGAAACAATAAAAGTGTCTTTTAAATCCAAATAGCATCCAGTATACATTAACAATCTAAATTTGTTTATAGCTTCCACATCTATCGATTTTCCGTCACCCACATAAATGCATCTCTCAGCATCATTGGGCTTTCTGTAACTTAGGCAACCTTGCATTGAGACATTGATGTTAGTCGTTGCAACCACCAAGTGTTTCTAGGTACCGAAGTTAAATTGACTTCAGAACAAACCAAAGTAAGGAATGCACCCTTTTTAGCACGTCGGCGTGATATTTGACACAATCCTTCTTTAAATGCCCAAATTCTTTACAGAAGAAATAAGTATCAACCTTATTTTGTTTCTTTTGTGCAAAACCTTTATCAGCCTCATTCTTTCCAGATTTATATTTTCTTTTCTTGTCCTTGTCTTTAGAGGTGCTAGCCAAGTTGGCACTTTCAATCTTTTCTTGCTTCAACCTTTCTTCTTCTTGCACACAATATGAAATGAACTCATTAAGAGACCATTTGTCCTTATGGCAGTTATAACTGACCTTAAATTGACTGTATTGTGCAGGGAGAGATATCAGAACCAAATGGACAAGTAAGTCCTCTGATAAGCCAAGTTTTAGTGCTTTAAGCTTTGAAGCAAGATTAGACATTTCCATGATATACTCCCTTATATTTCCTTTACCGTTGTACTTTATGGAAATCAAGCTTTGAAGCATAGTGCTTGTTTCCGCCTTATCGTTTTTAAGAAAATATTTTTCTATTTCGGTAAGGAAATCTTTGGCCTTGGTAATCCCTTCGGATACTGCAGCTCTAAAGGCCTTTGGAATGCCGTGCTTAATGATCATGAGACACATGCGATTAGACCTGTCCTATTTCTCATATAGTCTCCTTTCATCATGAGTACTATTATCTGTAAGAGAAGTGGGTTGGTCTTCCCTTAGTGCAAGGTCTAGATCCATGCAACTCAAAACGATCATAATGTTTTCTTTCCAATCCTTAAAGTTGGTTCCATTTAGAACTGGTACTGAATTGAGGTTAGCAGATATTGAAGCAAGAGAACCTAAATAAGAGAACAATAGATAACCATAAATTATGCTCATATATTTTACCATAAACTTAAGTAAATTCAAATAATAATGTCACTCATCTCAAGATACCAAGTGCAACATTAATATTTTGTCTTTGGACTTCAATATTAATTGCTAGTGATAGTTTTGTTGTAATGATCAAATACTGATAATAAGGCATCTCAAATAATAAACCCATCTTTGGATTGATTTATCATTCACATTTATAACTTTATAATTGTTACGTGTTTACCATTGCAGGTGTATATAAAATCCTACTAGTCATTAACCTTCCTTTGGGCCGGGTAATTACCGCATAGATATAAATATACATAATATTTAATATTTTCATGAGAAATATTACACATGAGAGGTCACTTTGGCAACTTCATGCATTAAATTACTCAATCTAATATTAAACAATCATTAATTGAATTTGAACCATATTAATCAAATTGGTTTGACTTTAATTTGTTGACTCAAATACATATAAACTATTCAATTTATGTCAACAAATAACTTTATATAACTAATAGTCTAATATTATGTTTAAACCAACATAATATTGCTTGAATATTGTATCAATATTATTATTAATTAAATTTGCATATTACAACAACATAATTAAACCAACATAATATTGCAACAATATTATTATTAATTAAATTTGCATATTGCAATAACATAATTAAGCCAACATAATATTGCAATAATATTATCATAAATTTAATTAATTAGACAAAATCCAAAGGAAATTTTAAAGATTTACATGAATTACAATGCAAACAATGAATTTACATACTGTAAAAAAAAGGAATAAAATCCATAAAGTGATAGACTTATGCCTTGCAGTGCAAAAAATAAATTTGCATACTATAAAAAAATAAAAAAAATCCATAAAGTGAGTGATTTATGTCTTGCAGTGCAAAAAATGAATTTGCATACCGAAAAGAGGAAAAGACATCGTAAAGTGATCTAACATCAGAAAAAACATACTGAACTGAATGTGAAGTATGCTATAGCATGATTACATAAAATTATCATCTTCCTCGACGATGATAGAACCAAATCACTTCAAAATACTGATGATTATATAAAATTATAATCTCATAAGTGATCTAACATCAGAAAAACACATTGAACTGAATGTGAAGCATGTTGTAGCATGATTATAAAACTATCATCTTCCTTAACGATGATAGAACTAAATCACTTCAAAATACTGATGAAAATATTATTAAAATATATATAAAAAAATAAGCCTATATGTTTAATAATCATTGTAGGATGGCTCTGATACCAGTGTTAGTGGATTTAACACAATAAATTTGGATCAAACTTGCTTTATAGATCCAAAACCAAATTATTAAATCCATAATAATATACATAATATCCTACAACAATTATGAAACATTTTGAACACGGAAGCGTACCTGATGAATCCATCGGAATATTTTCTGAATTAATCGGTGATTTGGCCTTCCAATTACAGAGTATCCTTAAGAACTTTATATTTCTCTCTGACGAGTGAAGAGAAATTTTTTTCTGATGATTAATACTGCAATCGGGACCATAACCTTATTTATAGTCATAACTGATGAATCTACAATTATAATTATATTCACAATTGATGAATCTGCAATTATGCCTCAAGAGTTTCATATTCCTAACTTATCCAATCATTAAGTTAGAAATATGACTTATGGTATCTACACAATTAATTTTCATGACAATTATGTTTCTTGGCCAAATAAATTTACTTTAATTAGATCACTTTAATTTTGGTTAATCAGAATAATGGCTTAACACATTTAATTATACATGTGTGACCCTCAAAATTCTAACAGGTATTGGTGCTTGGTTTCTTTCAGGAGATTCGACAGGATGAAATCAGCATCTTGAAGATTCTAAAGGGAGCGAACTCCATCATCCCTCACGTAGTGCTTGCGAGTACAGTGTTGGCGCTTGTATATCCACCGTCTTTCACATGGTTTACAACCAGGTCATGCATAGCACTCCTTTGCGTTCAATGCACATTCCTGATATGGTACCACTTGTCTACTTCCTCTGATTCGAAATTGACAATTTGCTTCATCCATTGGGTGAAGTAATTGAGTAATTGAATTCTTGGTTTAGTTGTTCATCATATCGGCCTTGCTTTGATCATCGTGTTTCCAGAGATGGATTACATGAATAGGCATGGATTTATCGCGATGTTTTAGTATGTGAAATCTTCACCTAGAGGCTTCTTATCCACTTTAAAGCAGGTTTCTAAGTTGTACATTTATCATTTGTTATCATGAGCTATGTTTACCTAATGAATTTTCTCGGAGAATTCTAAATAAATGATGCTTTGTACATGAAATTAATATTTATTAATCTCATGGCTTTAGTAGTGTTCGGCTGATGGATTTTCTGACATGGACAAATGGATAAAAATTACAGCTGTGGAAAATCCATGGAGAAGAAGATAACATCCTCTCAATTTTGTGATTGTGACTGAGATTATTGTTGGGAATTTGTACATAGTCATTAGGATCAATATATCTAATTCTCTCTTTAGCGTATTGAACCTTTTGTACCTATTGATTTGATTTATGAAGGAAAGAGAAGCTTCATGTTAGTAACCTATTGTCATTTTTTAACTCCCATCAATTATCTTATACGTTTGGGAATGACAAATATTACTAATTCTTGTACATATGCCTGGTTATCTTTTTGAAACACATTCATCTTATTATGCTCATATTCTTTTGTTAATCATGTAGGTACTATGCACCAGCACTTGGGTTCTTAATGTTTGCTGTTGGTGTAAATTCAAGTATCAAAGACTTTGTAGAAGCATTCAAGAAACCTGATGCAATTGCTGCTGGATATGTTGGGCAGTTCATTATTAAGCCTCTGCTTGGATACTTATTTGGCAGCATTTCAGTTTCTCTCTTCAATCTCCCTAATTCTTTAGGTAACACAAATAACTCAAATTTCTACTCATGGATTTTGAAGAACAAAACTTATTGATTCAGTTTATTCTTGACCTAGGTGCTGGGATCATGTTAGTATCTTGTGTTAGTGGAGCACAACTTTCAAATTATGCAACCTTTTTGACAGATCCACCAATGGCGCCATTAAGCATTGTCATGACATCATTATCAACTGCCACAGCAGTTTTTGTTACACCAACTTTATCTTTATTGCTTATTGGCCAGAAGTTGCCTGTGGATGTGAAAGGAATGATGTCAAGTATCGTGCAGATTGTAGTTGCACCAATTGCTGCAGGTCTTTTTTTAAACAGGTACCACACTTAGCTTTCAATTTCTTTTTAGTTTAAAGCTTCTTTTCACATTTGGGATGATTCAATCATTAGTAGTATAGTGTATCATGCATAATTGTTGCACAAGCCTGAATGGAAGTGATAATATATGTCACCAACTGCAACGTATGCATACATGCTAACCAATGTATGACATCATGTGGATATGTATTACAAGCTGTTTTGTGACCAGAAATGAGTGAATAATAAATTAAAACATGTTTTGTGTATGTATTACAAGCTGTTTATAAAGAAAACATATCTAGAAGATTCGTAAACAGATATATATTAAATTAAAAATTCAATATCATACCTTAAGTTATGGCTACTACGATTATAAAAAATGACTTGAATTTATGGAGGATGGTTTGACATCCTCGATATGATCCGATTTCATATCATTATTGAAATCATAAATGCCCCATGCTTAAGGCTGCTCTCATGATATTTGATACTGACAAATAATGTGTCATTGATGGAACAACATTGTAGCAATCATGACCTTGTTGTCATTAATAACTTGCATGGTAAGAGGCACTTGAGTCCAAAATGGTTGTGGCAAGTTTGACTTGGCATGTAGTGTAGTAGAGCTACGAGTGTCATCTAGTACAAGAGGCCATATGATACATCCAATTCCGAGAAAAATGATTAGCTACCATCATGAAACTGTTGGCCATGATGCATGGTGTTAGGAAGGTTGTGAACACGATGAGCTTCTACTGGACTAAAGATCATACAAAATGTTTTATCTCCTTATAGTTATCAACTGTCTTTTCTTTGCCCTTATTATTGTGATCATAAACAAAATTGTGTGGATCTATGTGCATCATGATCTTCATCCTAGGTGGCATGACTGTGCTCCACCCATCTGTGTTTGCATAGCAAGAACATGAGATTCTGAGTACTGGCCACTATCATCAATGGACACTATTGTTCATGTCACTATCATATCCGCAGACCTCACAAAGTGTGTATTGAAGTAGAAGCATCTCTTATCTCAATTTGTACTCGTTGCTTGATTACATCCAGAGAGTCAACTGCATTGAGCGACCTTTTCCCCTGCTATTGTGGCCGGATGACTTACTCTGATGTAGCATGCCACGGGCCATAGAACAATAATTATTTGTAGCTTGGGTACTTGACCACCTCTTGGCACCAGGCCTTGCCCTTCTTCTGTCCCGGTAGTCTCCTCCGATAAACCTTGTTATTCCTTCTTGACTGCCTCAAAAATGATATATGATGAGCATGTATCCCTTGCCTCATCCAAAATAGATCATCCAGTTTCTTCACTGTGCATACCCAATTAATCAGGTCTGAGTGATCATTATAAAAGTCTAGTTTAAATGGATATATCTTGAGTTCCTCACTCCTGTCTTAACTCATGGTAGTGTGGCTTGACACAGTTATAACTTATATTGAATATAGATAGGTTTCTCCAAGCCTGCATAAAAAAGCCGAGTACGAGGTGTTGTATGTAAAGGCTAATGTTGGCCAATTATGATTGTTGGGTTCGAGTCACAAAAACAGCCTCTTTAAATATTTAAAGATAATGCTACTTATATTGATGCTCCCTAGGCCCCACATTGGCGGGAGTCTTGTGCACCAGGTACGTCCTTTAGTGACCCTCTGAATTGTAAGCACAACTCAACGATACATAATAATGGTGTTCTTGCTGAACATACCGAAAGCCTCTCAAAAAAGTCATCCTAAATTAACATATATCAACAATTAATAATCAATTAAACATGACTTAGTTCCATCACCACCAGTTTAATAAGTTATTGTACTTCATAGATGAAATCAGCTACGTAGTTCTCATCTAGTTCCAGTCTTATAATGAAGTTGCAGAGAAATTGCAACAGTTCATCATCATCATCGGTAAGGTTGTACTGATATTTGTATGCAGAATTAAGATAATAACCTACCTGATGAACATAACATACTTCAAATTTTGTATATTTTAAGTTTCTAATTAACTTTATAAAACACAATCTGAATATTCTTATCTATCTTGTGAATATTTTGGGACATTTGAATGTCTCATCTCCAATCAATGATACGGAGATTGGCTCTAACTGTTTTCTTTTTACCCTTGCTTGTGGATTGCTTCATCATATTAGTCTAGTTACAACAACTGTGAATAATCCAGGCTTTTATGTAACTAATTGTTTGGATTTACACCTTAAGCATTGGTCTGGTGGTGGTATATCAGACTTACTTACCAAAGGCTGAGGGTTCAAAACCTCATCCGAGATATTTTTGAAAGTGTCAACTAGCTTAGTTGGCAAAGATTTTGACAGCTTCTTGTAAGGTTTTGTGCTTGAATTCTGCCTCCTTCTCCACTTTCCTTTTGTAAAAAAAAAAAAAATTCAATTTTTTGAACTTTAAGATTTTTTATGATTTGTTGACTACTTCCATAACAAATTTCAATATTCAATATCTTTCTTCCTATTCTTCTGACTTACCCCTTCTTCATATGTCAACTTTTTTGTCCTCCATGCACTAACCTTTCTTTGTGAATTTTGAAGGTTTCTCCCAAGGATCTGTGCTGCAATTCAGCCTTTTCTGCCCCCATTATCAGTATTTGTGACAGCTCTCTGTGTCGGTTCTCCTTTGGCAATAAATATGAAGGCTATCATTTCCCCTTTTGGAGTCGCAATAGTGCTTCTTTTGTTTGCATTCCATGCTTCGGCATTTGTATCTGGTTATGGTTTTGCTGGCATCTTATTCCGTAGATCAGCAGATGTCAAAGCACTACAAAGAACCATATCTTTCGAGACAGGTTGCCACTTCTGTACACATTATTTTTAGCTTTTGCAAAATTAAATTTAGACGTCTTAACGGTTTTGCTTATTTCAGGGATGCAGAGCAGTCTTCTAGCCCTTGCACTTGCAAACAAATTCTTCGAAGACCCTCTTGTTGGTGTGCCTCCAGCCATCTCGGTGAGTCATTAGCAATCATGCCTTTGGTAACAATGTTTTATTCTACATTTGTTTCAATGTGAGGACAAGTGGAGAGCCAACATTTGCTTGTTATTGAGCTCTAAAAGCAGATGTAAAGCAATGGAAGGGAAGGGGGGAAAATGAACAGACCGGTTTACTAATTTCTCTGTTACTTCAAAATGTAGGTCGTCTTAATGTCTCTGATGGGTTTCGCTCTGGTAATGATATGGTCCAAGGGGAACCAACAAGTGCAGCCAGTTAAGATATAATGTGGAGTGGAACACAACGAACCTCTATGAATCTTGTGGACGATTTGACTGAGAATATAAACTGAAACAAGGATTGTGCTTCTCCCTGCCTGGACATGAATGCGCTATGGAGAGGGATTGTTGGACCATTTTGAAGAGTAATCTTTGATTTGTTCATTGTTAACGCTTCATATGAATTTGTGTTGTGGATCCATTTCTTACGAGCATTAGATCGATGCTCTTTTGGGAAATTTTACAAAGCATGTAGTTTTGGATTCATTAAGACGGTAGTGATTTAGAACTTGTCACAGAGATGGGCTGCTGTTGGCATAGCCATGGATCTCTCTGTGTAGCGCTGTGGATATATAAGAGTAATTTTCGTGTTTCCCTGTGGTGCTTATTATGATATCTTCCACTCCAACAGAAGTTTTCTTTTCTTTTTGTTGATTCGCTTCCGATCCAGGTGAGTCGCCAATCAAGTCCCTGTGGTGCTCGACTCCATGTTTCTCGTCATCGTTTTAAAGAACTCTAGGGTTCCGGTTTGCTCCTCTTGAGATCTTTCAAGGTTTTGTTCATCGATTGTCCAAACACAATGTAACATATATCCTTATTGAGAATTCATTAATGGTCAATCATTTGGGGTTGTCTCATTACTGCTGCTGACATGGACAAAATGCTAAGAGAGGAATGTTGAAGTAATTACAGGTTATATCCTCCAAAATCAGGTATAAAAGGTAATCCCCGACGCTACATCAAGGGGCTCTCTTTCTCAAAAAAATCCACACCCATTAAAGATCTCAGTCATTAATTTGAGCATGAGAGGTATAAGTCAGGAAATTTCTCTTGACATCGATTATAGTATTGGCAGCACCTTAGGAGCTCGACGCCTTTATCTTAGAGCCATCTCGGAGCTACATCAGAGACACTTCGGACTTTCTTACACCTTTGGATTTAGACCATGTGGGGTTGACTCAAACATCGATGATGATTTTTCCTAATATTTTGGCGCTAGAAGGAGGGTCTGATATCATAGGAATGTCCGTCCGTTAATCCTCCTAACAAACGCTTTAGCGAGGAGGCTCTACCTCCGACCCATGGCACTTTACTCAAAGGGAGCAGCAGTCATCCTTCCCTCACGTGGGTCAGTCCATTTCGTCATAAACACCAGCGTGGTACTAGCATCTATTCAATGACCGAGGCTTTCACCCCTAGGGATAACCTCAAGCCAGTTGCTTGTCCCTATCGAGGTGTTTCTAAATCTCACCTTATAGGTGCAGATGCTAATAGACATAATATAAGCTATTGCCCCACTCTTGTCTCAGTTAGCCTAATAAGCAATGCCATCATCTTAGTTGCGATCAATACCTTAATCGCCACTAGCACTAATACCTGTCGGGATCCCCCCGCCTAACACAATGCCAGCATCTTAGGATCGCCCAGAGCAAGTGGAATTATTGACCGAGGGAGCATCCCGCTCCCTAATCGTGGAATTCAATGTACTTCCGCACCACTGCTCTACTATGTCCAAATCTAATACCCAATCAGTGAACTCGATGGATGACTCCCTAAAGATCTAGCTACAGCAAATGGACCAACGATTAGAAGTGATATGGTGAGAGTTCCAGCAATCCCAAGGTAAAAGGTCGGATGACTCGGGTTGGTCCCCATTCACTCAGAACATCCAGAAGGAGCTAATCTCAATAAACTTTCACCTCCCATCACTCGAGGCTTTTAATGGCAGTACTGATCCAATAGAGTACATTGTTGCTTTCTGAATCCATATGTCACTGTATGACACCTCGGACATTCTGATATGTCACACTTTTCTAATAATGTTAAGAGGCCCGGCATGAGAATAGTACACTTGCTTAAAGCCGCTTTCGATTGACTCGTTTGCTCAACTCATAAAGGAGTTCATGCTCTACTTCCTTAGGAATGTGTGCTCGAGGCCATCGACGGCAATGCTCCTTAGACTTAAGCAAGGGGAGGAAGAAACACTATTTGACTTCGTCGCTAGATTCATTAACGAGATCTGAGGTGTGCAGGAAGCCCATCCATTGCTTGTAATATAGGCCTTCATGATGGGGATCAAACCCTCTCGCTTTTTTTACTCATTGGTGGAGAAGCGATTGGCGACGATACCCTAGGTGCTCCAAAGGGCCAACTAATATATTGTCATAGAGGAAATGATCTCGAGTAAGCGTAAGGAGATATGCAAAAAGTTGAGATAGGAGCGACTACCATCAATACTAACTCCAAGGTCATAATGGTGAAGAAGAAATGGTCTACTCGAGTTGCCTCAACCAAAGTCCAAGTCAACTTCCTTAAATATAACTAGAACTGTAGTCTCTTTATAAATAAAAAAAGAGCTTTTAAAAGTCTTTCAACCGATGAAGACATCACTAGAGAGGAGGAACAAATTCAAGTACTATTGCTTCCACCGTAATTATGGCTATGACACATAGGACTATTGAGATTAAAAAGAGCAAAACAAAGAACTCATTGGTTGAGGACACCTTGGGAGGTTCATCCAAAGGCACTGGGAATCTTCTCTCAGACTTCAAGGGCCAATAAAGAGGCAGAATGATGTCATCATTGATGGACCTACCTTGGGAGGATACAACTCCTCGAGTCACAAAGCCTATGCCTGAGCTATCATTGAAAAGCACCCAAGGTCTAAAGATAACACAGAAATAGCCTTCAAGGAAGAAAAGATGAAGTATTTTGACCTAAATTACGATGATGCCTTGGTAGTCTTCATAAGGATGATTAATGCTTAAATAAAAAGGGTCAAGATTGACATGGCCAGCACATTATGTTTTGGGATGAGTCCTACTCTAAAACAATGATAACCAAATTAATAGTTGTCGATATCCCCTCAGTATACAATACGATCATAGGGCAACCCACACTCAACAATCAGAGAGCAATGATGTCTAAGAGTTGACAAGCAACCCAAGAGAGTCGCGCTAGTACTATATGATAATAGTCTCTTTACTGAAGGCCCAACCCAAGGCGTCGTCGATGGACCCCTAGAATTTCACCAAGCCCCTCCCACATCTAGAGCCAATTTAGTCATTGATTAAGACACCCCTAGATAAAGCCCATCACGATGAAAATATGATCCAAAATTCACCATAGCAGAGAGGGGACATAAAATCACCATGACGGAGGGAGAACTTGAAGCTCGCCATAGCGAGAAGATTCGAAATCCACCATAATTGAGAGAGAACTTGAAATCCGCCACGGTAGAGAGAGAACTTGAAGCTCGTCGAGGATCTAAAATCCACCATAATGAAGGAAGAACTTGAAGCTTGTCATGAAGGGAGGATCTCAAATTTGTCATGGTAGAGACACAGGGCGAAATGTACCCAAGGCATACTAGTTGGGAAAATCTGACCAACGCGATGAGAAATCCCCCATGGTGGTGCCCTTGAAATGTGTCAGAGGTGTGTGAATTTAGAAAACCTAACCTTCACTAACAAAAATCCACTGCTGAGGAGACATAAGGCAAAATGTGCCCGAGGCATATGAGTCAAAAAAATCTGACCCATGCTATGAGCAATCCGTCATGGTGGTATAGGGCAAAATGTGCCCGAAGCATGTGAGTTGAGAAAACTTACTTGTACTAAGAGAAATCTACCACGGTGGAGGCATAGGTTGAATGTGCTCGAGACATATGAGTTAGGAAAATCCGACCTGCATGAGGTGCTTAACACACGTAAGTTGGGAAAATCCAGCTTGCATAAGAAAAAATCTGCCATAACAAAGGCCTATGCCAAATGTGCTTGAGGCCTATATCGAAAAACCCGACCTACATGAGAAGAAATCTAGCACAATGAAGGTACAAGACAAATGTGCTCAACGCGTATGAGTTAAGAAAATATAACTTACGCCATAATAAATTTGCCACGATTGTGCAAGGCAAAATTTGCCCGAGACACATGTGTTGATAAACCCAACCTGCATGAGAAGAAATCTATTATAGCATAAACATATACTAGATGTGCTCGAGACATGTATGTTAGGAAAACTTAACAGGCATAAGAAGAAATCTATTATGACGCAGGCACAAGCCGAATGTGCCTAAGACATATGAGTTGAGAAAACTTGACCCACTTGAGAAGAAATCTGCTATGACGAAGGCACAGGCCGAATGTGCTCGAGATGCGTGAGTCGAGAAAACCCTACTTGCATGAGAAAAAATTCATCACAGTGGAGGCATAGGTTGAATGTGTCCAAGATGCATAAGTTAAGAAAACTCGACCCGCATGATAAAAAATTCATCAAGGCAGAGGCATAAGGAAAATGTGCTCGAGATGCATGAGTCGGGAAAACCCGACTCGCGTGAAAAGAAATCCACTATGACAAAGGTACAAGATAAAATATGCCCGAGGCACGTGAGTTAGGAACATCAGACCTACGTCAAAAAAAACACATCATGGCGAAATCCATAAGTCAAAGAAGCCTAAGGAGTGCGGATCGAAAAGCCTGACCCCTACCACCCCAAGAGGCTTAGAGGTCTAGAGACTCGACAACCTTCGCCTAAGGCATAGAGATCGGGTTATCCGATCACCACCTTTGTTCGAGGCATGGAGGTCAGAAAGCCCAACCCTCACCTCTGCCTAAGGTGTGAAGGTCAAGAAGTCCGAACTCTGCCTTCGCTAGAAACATGGATGCCCAACCCCCACCTCTACTTGAGATGTGGACTCCCAACCCCCATGTGAGGTGTGTAGGTCGGGACACCCAACCCCCACCTCCACCTTTCGACTCCGCCAAAGGCATGGAGATTAGGATGCTTAACCCCCGCATCTACCTAAGACAAGGAGGTTGGGACATACAACTTCCACCTTCGCCAAAGGTGTGGTGGTCTGGAAGCATGGCCTTCATCATCACACAAAGTGTTCGAGACACAGAGGTTGGGACACTCGACCTTCGCCATTGTACAAGGTATTAGTCAGGAAAACCCGACCTGCAACAGGAGATCTCGAATACTCTCTTATCAGATGAATTAAATGTCGCACTCTAAGCATTACATTGAAACTATCATGGAAAGAAAAAGATCCAAGTCACCCTTGTCCGTTTGCTCGCGTGGACAAAAGTCCAAAGCAGGTCAACTATCATGGAAGGAAAAAGATCCAAGTCACCCTTGCCCATTTGCTTGCATGGACAAAAGTCCACAACAGGCCATTCGAGGCTCTCTTCTTTACCGCTTATATGGACAAAACGTCAAGAGGGGAATATTAAAATAGTTACAGGTTATCCCCTCCAAAGCTAAGTGTAAAAAGTAATCTCAGCACTATGTCAAGGTGCTCTCTTTTTTTTAAAAAAAAACCTATATTCATTAAAAATCATGATCATTAATTTGAGCATTAGAGAGACCGATGTCGCGGAAGATGTTCCACCTCGAAACCACTTCAAAGCTATCTCAAATATACTTTGAATAATCCTGCATCTTTGGGTTTGAACTATTGACTTAGATAATTTTCCCAAACACATGGTAATGTCACGTCACCACCAATGCGGTGCCCATTTCAACGTCCGATCAGTCCAATACTTCATGAGTAACCCAAATGGTTCCGATACTTCATGAGTAATCGAATGGTGGTAGGCACTACGCGACCAATCACAATGTCTCATCATTTAGGTGTCAATCACGACGGTTACCACTAATGCTAGCTCCCACGGATCCTAAACCTCTAAATTGTATATTCTATATTATTTTTTATTAAATTATTAATATAATAAATATCAAAAGAACTTTAATCGATTCTACACCGAATTCAATCAGCTCTCGATAACAAAAGCTTACGTCAAGCCCAAACAGGAACCAAAATTGAAAAAATTGATTTCGAATTTCTGACACCTCGGACAGAAACACAATCTTGAAGCATATATGAGCACATGGCAGAATGATAGATGCCATCAACGTCCAAAACATAAAACAGAAATTTTAGAAGGCGAAAGGAAGAATTTGTTTGATCACTCTCTTTTTTTTCTGATTCATTTAAAGAGCAACGATCTCATTTCCACCGATTCAAGATCAGATAAATTTCTCACACCTTCGGGAATCAGATTCCAAAACCTTTCCCAGGGCAGCAACGATACATTGATAACATGAAAAGTAAAGACCATAGAAAGAGCAAACAGTATTACCAACCCAACTACCAAAACAAGAGTTGGTCTTTCCTCTCTAATAAAGCATGCTCTCAACCATGAAGCTGCTTCTCCAAAGGCTGTACATTACGGTACTCGTGCAAGTTCTTCAATCACCTGATGGTGATGTATCTATTTGTGCCATGCTTAGCCCAGTGGTTCTTGAGATCAACTGCCATTGACAAATCATAGCCGTCAGCTGCCAGGCATCCGAGCAACTTCCTAAAAGCACTGCCACTCATCTTCCGTCCTCCCATCCGAGCATGGCGCTTGTTGGGCATGACAGGAAGTGGGTACATGGACAATGACGAAGTGCAGCAAGAAGACTGCCATCCAAAATCCCCCCACCTATAGCATTGCCGTAACTTCCCAGTGCAGGAGCACACTGGCGCTGGCACACTCAATTCATTGACAGAGAACTCATCAAAGCCCAGATTACAGTTTCTCCATGTATCTGTCATCATAGGGACCTCATTCAAATCTTTTTTACCTCCAACCATCTCCTGACCCTTCAGCTTGCCATGTTTCTTTGCACGTGAGACCAGCTTGTTCGAATCATCACCACGACCCTTCTTGCTTTTTCTCAGTGATTTTGATGACCTCTTGTGCGGAGTGGCTTGGGTGCTGGTACTGATCTTCTTAGCCTTCATTTCCTTTTCACTGTAATCAGGTACCATTGAGATTGGATATGCCTCAGTTATGTGCATCTGTCGTATGTGATCATATGGAGCATCTGCCAATTGGGGTGGTGATTCATGAACATCAAGATGTGCGTCTTGATGCCTATGACTTGTCCATAAGGGAGGAGTGCACCAAGAACAACATCCCTGTTCATTATAACCATTATAGCTCTTCTCACGTGCATAGCGAAGTGCAGCAATTGCATTGTCACGCTCCAATATGGCATTGTCCCTCTCGGCAAATGCAGCATCACGTTCCTTCAGAGCCATATCAAGCTCAGCCAAAGCAGCTGTCTTTTCAGAGATGGCCAGGTCACGTTCTTGAACAGCACTATCCCGCTCAGCTATCAAGGCAATGATCTTCAAAGCAGGATGATCCTTCATTTGATTTTGAGGCATTATCTGCTACAGTATTGGGCAAATATAAGGACCACAACAGATCTATTTAGGGGAAACATTTAAACAATTGTCTCCACTGTCAAAGCTATTCTGGTTAAGAAAAAAACAAAATAGATGCTTCTGGTCTAAGAGACAGCATCACATGATTTAACATGCTGACTTCCAAGAACTTGTACTCCATGATATATATTATACCATATAGATGACATAAGAGGAACCTTTATTCAAAAGGATGATAAATCAAGTACAATCTTCACAAGCAATTAAAACAAGATAACCACTTTCTGAGAAATTTGACATTCTGTAAAGGCACATACAGCTACAATTATTATCACACGAGTATGAAACTACCTTTGTGTAACTACTAATAGAACAGGTGACAGTGTATGTTGGTTAACAGCTATAAAATTATTCTCTAAAACCAAGAATATGAACATGTAGATGTTGAATCTGCTAAAATGTATCTAAATAACAATAAAAAAACACAGTACATTTTTGTAGTCCAGCCAGTCAAGAAACACAGGCCATAGCATCAAGGTATATTCAGGCATAGGTTTAAGAGATCAATGGTACTTTGTCAAAGACAGAAAATGATTCCACAAAAATCAGGGTTTATAAAGCAGAAAATATGATTTAAATAGGAAACACAATAATGTTTGCTTAAGAGTAACCCTGTGAATGCAATTTCCTATCTTAATTGATGATGGTTGTATTTCTTTTTTTTTTCAGCCTAATTAAGAACAAAATTTTGTAGGCACTAACAGGTTCTAACAAGCGAACAAGAAGATCTAAAAACATGATTTTTTTCTACAA
Source organism: Musa beccarii (assembly GCA_024322285.1). Lineage (NCBI taxonomy): Eukaryota > Viridiplantae > Streptophyta > Magnoliopsida > Zingiberales > Musaceae > Musa > Musa beccarii. Next base: position 51,512,930 of record CM044397.1, on the reverse strand, counting down.
GAATAATTCCCATGATCAGATAATGGATTAAACATTTAAACAAAACAATAGACCATTTGATGGATCCCATGTCATCGTCATTTATAAGCTTATCATGACATCAAGTCCAGTCTCCTCAAGATTTCTGAGGTCATAGCAGTCAGAGGATAGTGAAAACCAGAAGAAACCCATAATGAAGGTGTCATGGGCTATTCTCACCAAGCACATTGTTAGCAACCACACAGGAAGGCTTCCCATGTGACAATGCAGGATAGACCAACCGAGACCAACTCCCACAGATCTCAAGCTTAACCATTTCATTGGCCTTGGCCAACCATAAGCACATGCTGCATTTGATGCCCATACAGTGATAGGGAACAAGCAAAGATATCATGTGGACAAGCATGGCCTCATGTGCATAGGCCATACACAAACAAGCTTAACGCATGGTGAACTGCCTCATAATGACATTAGGCTGCCACATGTTCAGCATGTAGTATCCTCCATAGCACAGCCACTAATCATAATATTGGTGGGTTAAGGTGCACTGCAATCTAAAGGGCTCTAAAATGAATCAAAATAGTCATTAATCAGACCATGAAAGACTAAATTTGCATCTAGAATGGGATAACAGGATAACATCAATAAAGGACATTGTAATATTCAGGGTCAGAAGATAAAAGGAAATGTAAAATAAGGTGATTGTTCTACTTAAAGAGCACAAATAACATTATGCTAAATGAACGCCCAAGTGGATCTACGATTAGAAGAAAATAGACAAAATATTAGGACAGTACTGGACAATCAGATGCTGAGACATATAAGATAAAAAAAGTCAGTATAAGTCGATGTGCATATGTTTATCATTGGTCAACAGTAATGTAGAAAATCAAGAGAGTTTTCATCAAGAATAATAAGATTTTAGAGACAGATTATGTAACGCAATTATCAACAACCAGCTGCAGATAACACTATGGTCGATTCCCAGTAATCTCCGGCTACTGATCACATTCATGCATGTCATTGCCAGGAAACCACAAAGTAGATCTTAATAACAAAACCAATTATTATTTGCTAATTTAAACTTCTTACCTTATTGTGAATCGACCTGAACTGATCTGGTTTGTGCCTCTTATGTTGCCTATGTCCACCATCAACCATATTCAGATCTAGTTTCAAGATAAAAGCAAAGATGCAGGCACCTGATTAATAATTTAGAAAAATATTATTTAAAGGTAAAAAAGTTGAGTCCAACCTCAATGCTCATTGCATATCATGACACTAAAAGAGTAGAAAAAAAGGCTTTACAAAATTAGAAGCAGGATAATATGACAAAATATACATTAACAAAGCAGGAATATGAAGAAACATAAACATTACAAGGAACAGTCATCTTTAAATAAGCCCGGTTGGGAGAGCAAGAGCAACTGGTTGAGAAAGCAAGAGCAAGAGAGAGAAAGAGATATTAAAGTATCACAAAAAAAAAGATCAGACCAAGCCGAAAACCCTAGTCTGCATGCCGGTTCAACCTTGGATTGGTATAATGAGATTAAGCACCATGCAATACAATACTCGCTATATATGGCATCAGGTAGGAGCTTAGTCTAATTATTTCTTCACAAACAAAATTAGTAGAACTACTGCAACACTCTAGATTCAGAAATGTCAAGAAACTAGATTGAAGAGACTCAACAATAGCACACAAACCTTATATCAAGGAGGGAACAATCAAATATGCATTAAGAGTTGGTCCACGTTGCCTTTCTAGAGATTGCAGCAGACCTAAGAAAAAGAACCATTTTGACCTCTATAGTTAACTAAACCTGAAGAATTAGACTTGCTAAAATGCCAATATTCAATTGAGGTACACCAATGATTGTGTTGGCCCATAACTTCTGTAGCTCTAAATAAGAAAAAGATTAAAAAATTGACTACAAAACTGATATTGGAAAGTTGTAATATGTCAAAGAGTGTATATAAATCACGCATGAAAGTACTGTGCATTTCTAGAATAACACACAAGGAAGAATCATACTACTTTTTTAAAATAAAAAAGTTTCTAATAACACACAAGGAAGAATCTACCCTTTCTTAGACTAAAAAAGTTTCTTACTTTCCTGCTCAAGAAAAAAAAACTTTTTTTCAACCAGTGTCATGGTTGTTTACAAAAGTAAAGAAGCAAAATATAAACAAGAGGATGGAAAAAATATAGTTCATAGTTTCATCATTTAGGAAACCAGTATTTGACATGTTAAATTTGTGTCTACTTGGGTTGCCTGGATCTGTCACGGTGGCAAACCTGAAGGCAGCTTACATGTTAGAACAATTAACTTGGGCCTCAATTCAAGGGTCAAAGCAAAACATAATTGCAGCAAAGATAAAAAAGCATACTAAGCAAGACTTGTGAGCAACAATGCAAAATTTTCAAAGCAAGCAAACTCAAATGGATTTGAAGCAAATAATAATGACATGCTCAAGGAAATACACAGAATAAAATAGAAGACATTCTTCAATTACCATGCCATAATGAAGAAATGAGTCTTCTTACCTAAAGCACAGCCAGGTTTGTCTTAGCAGCAAGGTTGAGTCATTTCATCCGAGACAGACCAACTGAAAATGATACCTCCCCATGATAAAGACTTTAGAAAATACTAGCATAATAAAATATCACATAACCACAAAGAGTCTCTAAGATTGACAATGATTGCTTCTTAAATAACTCAAAAGTTAATAACTGATCAGCAACCACAACAATTTTAAGCTTCAAACAGCTTCTGATTTGCAGTCTTAAGTTTAAGAAGTGAGTTAGGTTTATGTTGTCATTACCCACTAGCAATCAGGAATAAGTATTCTGTAACTAGAGCAATTATAAATAAATATATATGCCTTATCCAAGAGACTGCCCTTTCTCAAACAAGATATAGAGCCAGAACCAGAACTTTAACATCTAAATGTCAAAGCTCCAAGAAGCTTAAAGCTTCCTACCATACAATTTGTAAAAATTAAGATTAGTTCAAGCCACAAGGGATAAATACCATTAAAGTATCCATGTCATGGAATTAGCAAATGATGGGTGTGTAAACAGAGAAAGAAGCAAACACTAACATTAAAATACAAAAGAAAGAAACAAATACTACCATGTTAAAAAACAAATTGGCATCTGACAGCAGTATAGGGCATTTAAGATAATCAAACGGCCTGATTGTATAGTTAAGTCAATCTCAATACTTCTTTCAGTGTTTTCATTGCAAGACTTAAAGAAAAGCTCATGGTCCTTTTAATAACCGTTAAGTCCCTCGTATTTATTCCAACCATCGAGGGTCACATCATAGTTGTTCCCACCATTTCTATACAAGTCCAATTCAGTCTTATCCCCTTGTAACATCTTCTGAACATAAAGATCATGTCAGCTTTTTATCATATTAATTATTACCAAAATTATAGGCCACATAAAAAGAATAGAGAGATGAATGTTGCGTTCATGGAGACAAAAATCTGATACATGTGCATATATTTCAGGAAAACAAAAGCATGCTTATCACTATCTGTGGAGTGGACACAAGAACCAAGAGAATGCAATCCAATAACTAACATGGTAACAAAAACAAAAATGTAAAATCCGATGACAGCTGATCTTTAATAACTCAATAACTGACACAGTAACAAAAACCAAACTGTAAAACCCATGACAGCTGATCCTCAATCTGGTGACCCACAAACAAAAAACACTGGCGTCTAATACCAAAGTCATCAGTTTTATATCATTTTTTTTTTTAACTGCATAGTATTCAGAATACCAAATGTATATTACCTACAGTACACACACTGCAGGAGAGAAAGATTGATATTGTCCTATAAATATCAAGCCAATGACAAATTGTATTATAATCCACACAGATTGATATTATCCTATACATATCAAGCCAACAACACATTGTATCGGGATCCATTAATTGGAACTTCCCCTGTATATTAAACAATGCATAATCAACCAGGCACATTCAAGAACCACCGTAAAGAAGCTAGCCTCACGAATACAACCTCATCAACTGTTAGAGAATCAGGGCAGTTGTTTGGAGTCAATGAGACCAATCAGGTAAGACTATGGAAGCAATCCACAATACTTAAATGACAGTCTCGCATCTAAAATTCATAGCACGAGATAGACAAAAGGAGCAAATATGAAGGGCACCTACTGAACAATAATTCCAGAGGAACGCACTGTGATTTTCTGCCTGGCGGCGGCGAGGTGGTCTCCGTCGTGGTCGACACAACAAGCATGTCGCGGCCACTACGGAGGCGGTGGAGACTCTGCTAAGCGATTGTAGCGGTAGAAATCAATCAGTGGAGAGAAAATAAAAAAAACGAGGTGGTGAATATCGCGATGTAGGTAGAATCGAAGGGGATCTGGGATTCACGGGCTTGGCATGACATGATGAGAGGAGGGGGAGGAGGAACTTTTAGGCTCCGACACGGGTGCTGATCGAGGCAGGCACAGTAGACGAAGCGACGAAGATGCGAGACGAGAGTCCGAAGGAGCGACCGAAAGAGGGGAAGAAACGGGGACGAGGGATTTGGCGAACAGAGGAAACCAAATGGGTTGGGTTTAAGCGCAAGCAGGAAGTTTTGTGGAGAACCGTCCATCTTGCTCATTTTTTAATCTCAACCGTTGGTTTTGATATTTAAGGAATCCCACCAAGTGAGAAGCGACAGCGTAGTTGACAGGATCTGACCGGATTAGTACCGATCAAATCGATCAAACATATTCGAATTAAAAACAATCATTTATCGATGTTGGCAGATTCTGAGTTGGAAACTGATAGATACAGACTAAAGAATTGGAGCATAGCAAAAATAGGATAGATGAAAAGATCCGAGGCACACACAGTATGCATAATTTGATGAAAACAGCATCTGTAGATTAAGCAACTTTTGCAAGCTTAGCTCGAGATTATTGGTACTCGTAATTTAAATAAACTCAACCATATCTGCAGATTAAGCAAAGCTTTTGCAAGCTTAGACTTCAACATAGTCAAATCAGCAACCCCTGAGAATTACTAAAGAAAACCTTCAAGTAGAAGTTGGTACTCGTAATTTAAATAAACTCACTTGCAATCCAGAGTACATGTTTAAAAAGCTGATAATTGAATTGAGGCCATCTAAGCCATTAATTTACGGCCAGTTAAATATCAGACGATTGACAATGACCATGTGAAGTTAAAGCTTATATCAAATTTGCATTATGACTCATCTGTTTTTGTCCGCGTCAGTTGGAGAGGAAAAACCAAAAGGTAATATTATTAAAGTGGCACCTCAAATCATCAAGGCGAAAAGAAAAGGGTAAGTGGAAAACACTTAGAGAACGAGTAGGCATTGGATTACCAACTCCTGGAGGCCTTGAGCAAAGATCCGTGCCCTTGTTTTGAATTCCTTAATGCTCATAGTAGAATAGTGGATTGTGTAAAGCAGTGCAGAAACTTTTTCATTTTGGTTAGATACGAGGAGGATAAAGATCCCATAATGCAACGGTCGTGTCCTGAGAGCAAGATGCCATCAACTTGCCGTCGGTTGAAAATGTCACCGCATTGCACTACAGGTAAGATGACAACAGAGAGTCAGAATCAATTTGGCTGAAATTGCAAATAGGTTCCAAGTCTTCTGTCCAATCAAAGCCTCTCAAAGTTTGATCCTTCATGGAAGTGACTCAAGAAAAGGCAAAACAATTAGAGTTACGTGAATCTAAATGTATTGCATGCTACAATTTCTAAATAAAAGAAACGCTAAAGGTAATTAAATTTTGAAAGAAATGGTTGCCATCTAGAAATTTGAAATCTCAGACTAAATGCAGAAGTCAAAATTGAACTCATATAATGGCTGTGAACACAGAGTAATAAGGGGAAATAAAAGCAACTGCCATTGCAAAACCCATTCTTCAGAATCATCAAATTTTTTGTTCCAATAAGATTGATGAATTTACATTAATTAGTTGTTGACAGGACAGAATCAACTTGTTAGATGCCAAAACTTTCAGACAGCCAACTTTTTTATCATCTTGATAGATTCAACTAACTATAAGGTAATCAACAAAATCCATACGGATGACAGACATATAGGTTTGTCTCTTTAACATGATTTATGCAACATGTTTAGCAAAAAAGAAATAAAATAAATTCTACATAAGTAGTTACGTGTGATTTTCATCTAGTTATACTTGGATCTTGTTATCAGTCCTTGGTATAGATTTACATGTCATGAAAAGGCATGGAGACCATCAACACCATGATCATACATGCTCGCAAATAAATTTTTATTTCATGTAAGAGAACTTTTGGAGTTTGTCTATATAGTAGTATTTGCCATTATTGCCTTCAAAAAATGTTGTCAAGATGATTATTTTCCATGGTTATTCTTCACTTAGCAATCAAAAGGACATATAGCATTTAAGGAAACAAGGTTAGTTCTTAGGTTGACTCAGCCACTCGTACCAGTAATCAGAAAATGCAAAATTTATCAAGATAATAGTGGTTCAAATGTAATAAAAATTCACATAATAAAACTATTGTTCAAAATTATGGAAATTAATATTTGTAACAAAAGTTTACAGTAAGCTAACATACCAAACCACTGTGATATTTTAGGATTGCTAGGGCATTTCCTTTCCGATAATTATACACTCGTACTCTGCAACATAACAATTGAGTATATTGTAAGGCAACCATAAATTGCAAATGTACAGTGAATGGAGGAATCCAATCTTCCATATTCAAACAACCAAAAAGGTTTAAAATAAAAAAAATGCTATCATTAACTAGAACTTTTCAACATATTCTATAATCAATTTTCAAAATTAATAGGCAAAAAAAACTACAAATTTATGGAGCACAACGTATATACTAGGTACATAAAACTTTAAAATAATCAACTCCATAGTCTGTACCAAGTTTTATTAAGACAATCTAACATGACCACTAATGACCTTTAGCTAGTTCATCCACTTTCTAGTTAAACTCAAAAAGCCAATACACAATATTTTTTAGTATTAAATACCACTCGAGTTGTACTATATTACAGGAAACACATGCAACTTTAGAAGCGTATACTTCAATAAATGACAAAGATCATGTCCACTAGTTCTTTTCATGATAAACTAACCAATCAAAGAGTGTACCTTCAACAACCAAGATTGTCATTGTTGTCGAGCAATACTAGACTGATTTTAAACTACTTTTTAGAATCTCTATGCTGTCTACCACAGGTTGCAATATGGCCAAAAACACAACAAGAGCATAAGACAATGAAATGGATGAAGGAAAATGGTATGATAAGAAAGATTACCAAAGTTGACAGGGCTTAAGAAAACGTTTAGAAAATAATTTAAAGCTACCTTAAGAATGATGAACCTACAACAATAAGGAGTATTGAGGTTGCAATTGCTTGGATTTCTACCTAATCCAGGCTGGAAAATTTCTCATGTTTTGTGTCAATAATTAGGCCTATGGTCAAATAACCAAATATAAACAGTGGGAGAGGATGGCAGAAAGAGAAAAAAAGGGGGAGAGATCATGATATTAGTTTCAACATGTGGCGAAAGGGCTTTGGATTCAAGCAGCGTTTGCTAATTACAGGTAGGTAGAATCTTCAAGGTGCAGCTTGTGAATGGAGATAATTGAGAATTCCACTGATGAAACCAAAAGTGAGATAAAGAGAGCAAAAGGAGCAAAGGAAGTGAAAAACAAGGGAAACATATCGACATGACTCCTAGAATCAGCAACCATAATTAAAGATATGCCGGATAGAGTGCATAGAAAGAAGAAATTGTGTGGTATTGGTGTTTGATTTTGGTGGTGGTAATTGGCAATTGCAGGCAAGAGAGAAGGAAGAAGACAAGAAGAGTAAAATTGCTAAGAAATATAGAGGGAAGATGGAGTTGAAGAGAACTAAAGAATATGGCAAGGAATGCGGAGTAATAAGGAGAGAGATTAAAAACATCACCAGTGTGATGGTATGTAGGTAGGAGAAATGGTGAAAATAATTTAGTTACAAAGGATTCATAAATAAAACAAATTATTAGAACATTAAAACAAGTCTTTCAATTGTCAACTAGCAAGTCTTGTTCATCATCCATGATTGCAAACTAATGGCATATAATTCACTCCAGTTTAGAAAAAAAAAAGGAAGAAAATCTGTCTTCTTGTTTTCTTTATGAGTCTTGACAGTCATTCTGTGAGTAACATGCATATTTATAGGTGATATGAATTATATAGACCAATCAACAAATACTGATTTTTTTTTCTAATGTTTGTCCACAGGACACTTAATTTATTGTGATGCCTTAATGTAAAAAAATGGTGATCTTCTAATTGGTTACGAAAGAACTTAGCAAAATGAAAAACAGGATCCCGAAGACAACCTGTGATCCCATCCTGCAGTTGCTGCAATTTTACTGTCGGCTCTTATTGATGTGCCAGCTGTGCCTGGATGATCAACACTTATTTCTTTCCTAATAGTACAAGTACCCTTGACAACAAAAGGAAGCAAAAGAACTGCTGTTAGTATGTGCAGTGTTAATAGCATGCATCATTGGTGACAAATAGAAGGAATGTTCAGGTGAGAAGAAGCATTTCGAATTCAAGTCTGTATGCAAGAGAGAATACAAAATAAATGATTGAGAGCTCTTTGATTATAATTACTGAGTTGAAAAGGTAAAATTTTACGGTTTTGCTGATAATGTTTTCAAAAGGAACAAAAGATACGCTTTAGAACCAAATGGCAAGAATTGAGAAAATATTATTTATGCTGCATAGAAAATATGGGTGCCAAATTATAACAGCACTTTATTACAAGTCAATGTTCACAGATCGAAATAAGGTTCCCTTCAAAAAAGGCAGGACTTAACTCCATCCACCTTTCTTTTTTTTTTGTGTCATTCTGAACTGGTATGGTACTGGTATAGCAGGCAGTATATACCAACCTGCACTGCCTATTTCCATTGAATGGTATTGTATTTATATCATGCTATATGTCTTGGAACCATACTTGGTTCACAGCAACAGTACACTCAAAACACAACATGATGACAAAAAAAAAACAAAAACAGAAACAAGGGAACCGAGGAATAATCATAATATAAAAGGATAGTCAGCAGGTGACCAAGAAGGCCAGTTACAAAATTGTCTGTGGCAACCTCAAAGACATCTTGATGGCATAGGTCCAAAAGCTATCAAAGGGCACTAGCCACTAATTAAAAGTATTTTTGCAGAGTCAAGTTCAAAAGGAGATAATTAATCTCACATATAGGGAGAATTTATCACCTAGAATGCAGGAAAAAATAAATAAGTAACAAAAAGAACATGATCACAGAGTTATAGACCAAGCATACAACATACTCAAAAACAGTTACGTTTGGAGAAGCTTGAACACATTTTGGATTATTTCACCTTTTTTTGGCACAGGATGATGAAGACATGATTCAATCCTAGAACCTTGCGGAAGTCGGTGAAGTCACAAGAGAGGCTGATATCGATGATTTAGTTGGTTCAATCGAACCAACTAAATCACCGGAGACCGAACCAAACCTAAAATTTTGGTTCGGCCGCCTGGTTTAACTCACGCGCTCACCCAAAGCGCCCGATGCCTGGGCTCCGGCGAGTGCCCAGGCGGCGCCTCTTTGAAGCGCGCCGCCTGGAAGTATAGCGAGGCACTCGGGCCTCGCCTCGCCCGAGCGCCTAAGCAAGTGCCCGAGTGCCTTTTTAAATCACTAATGACTACAACTATAAAAGTGCATTACTACAGTGTGGCAACGCCACCTTACCATATTACCAACTTCATCGGTTGTGGTACTTCATGCCACTTAGAATATAATCATATTCAGCCTCTTATTTTTTTCTACAAAAGCATGCCTTGTGGCATGATATGCAACATGGTACATACCTATGTTATGTCAATCAGCACACCATTGCCCAATTGACACAAGTCAAAAGTTTGTCTAGCCATATATCGGCACCTCCATCACATGATATTTTTTTGCAAATGATAAATGAAAGGACGGGATTTGATCATTGGACCTTTTCTATCAAACAGTTAAAATCTTTAGCTGACATTCTCAAGAAAAATTTATTGGATGAGGTATTGAACTCTCAATCTTAGATAAATGAATCTGGTAACACTATCACCATATCAACAAAATCAATATTTTAAGTATAAAATTTTGTGTTATGAGACCTTGAACTCTCAATTTTGGTAAGTAGATCTGATACACCACCATCAAATCAATAATTTTGGTATAAGTTTATTGGATGATGCTTCGAACTCTTAATGTTTGATAAATAGATTTGGTACACCATCATCAAACCAATTCTTTAGATGCAGAAATTAATCAAATGAGGACTTCATCTCAAACCCTCAACCCTTAGTAAATGATACACCACCACCTGAAAATATTTTAGAAGCTAAACATTTGAACTCTCAACCCTTAGTAAGTGAATCTGATACATCACAACTAGATCAATTCTTTAAGTGTGTCTTGCTAATGTTATTGTTATTATCCAACAATATTCATAATTCAATGAGGTTTTGGAACAAGAAAAAGCCAACATAATTAGAAAAAGAGATGAAAATTTATTAATTTCATGATTAATGCTTTATAATGATGCATGAAGTGAAAACTCATGATTGAAATCCACATCTATACAAATTGATCAAAAAGAATTGTTGCATGTGAATGGAGGTGGAAGTAGCTTCAAATTAGGGGGCATGAAATTATACAGGCAGAAAAAGCTTTGTTAACGGGTAACAGCCTAACAGGAACTTGCCATTTAAGCATATATACCTTTCGATGATCGAGATGGAATAACACTACTTTGTTATCAGCAGCTCCAGATATGCCACCATTGCATAATCCATCAAGTGCAAGGGATAAAACTGCCACGAAAAGGGTAATCAGTATATTGTTACCAAAAGTTAAATAAATATAGATCTGAAATTTTGAATAGAGATTAAAGGATGACAAATATTGTTTGCAAGACTAGAATATGAAATTGCATTGCAATATGATTTCACTTTATACAAAGTTATCAAACCTGCTTCTGAATGAAATTTTACAGAACATAACGGAGTGACAGGCTTTCGTATATCCCACCAAAGCATGCTACCATCTTCATAACTGTCAAAATAAAAATAGAAAAAAATTAATAATTATTCTTCTAATTACTATCACAACTTATCCTGAGTAATAGCCAACCTAGGTAAACAACTCGAATATTTTGTTGTCTATTGAGTAGCAAAAAGAAATCATCTTAATATGAGAGTTTTAAATTAGGCAGACTTGATAATATATTTCAGCTTCAAATCCTATATTTAAAGAATTTTAGTTTAGTTTCCAACTTTCCATGTGCTTTGTGTATCTACAAGAATATGTGAGGTTTACCTTCGTTGCCATGCTAAGACAAAGAAATCTTTGCCCAATTGACATTAGTGATAAGAGAAACAGGAATGAGAGTGTGCTAAACATTCCATCAACTATTCACTTCTGACAATAGATATATTAGATAACTTTGTCAGACCAACATACTGTTAACTAGAATAAACAAATTTTGCAATGATCATCTACATCGAATTATATGCAAAGAACCTTGAAGTATCGACACACTCTTTTACACCAGTTGTATTTTTCTTAACAAAAACATTTTAACAACACCATACACTATCAAATTTTCAAATGGTCCATTCTTTATATCATTTGAAGATGGAAAATAGATTTGGTTCTCTGTTGTTATCATATTAATCTTCATTACTAAAAAAGAATCCCTTCAGAAATTCAATAATACAGCACAATTCATGAAGCAGAATGCGGAAGATTTTTTTCCCATAGCTAATGCCATAAAATTTGATGATAATCATTAATAACTTATTGATATTTTCCATGAAAAGGCAACTATTTTCCTTTTGCCATGATTCATCTTTGCTATATATTAAGGTATACTCAATCTTTCTTCGAACCAAAGAATGGGCAAAACTGCAAAAGTATGTTTAATTAATTTCATTAAAAGAAATTATATGGTTAGGGAATAAAAGGCAAAGCAAAAGAAATTGATATATATAAGCAAATAGAAAATGAAAAACTAGCCATCCTTGATAATACGACAAGAGCAAAGAGGTGTCTAGTCCAGCCAAGAAGGAAATTTTGGCAAAGAAACTGCAATCAAGTGTAGAATATTCAATCTGCATATGTTGCAGATTTAACGTAGCATGCTGCTGATTTGTTGTAAATCTAAATCTGGTCAGATCAATGTTGACACTAATGTGCTCAGGTTATTGGTGCAAATAATTAACACTTCAACAATTGAGGTGCATCCTGATGTTCTTTGGATGCATCTTCCTTCTTATGTAGCTGTAGGTATGTCTCTTTGGATGGGAAGTTTTCTGCTTATACTGATGATGAGACATGACAAAGGAAGGTATAGTGGAGGGGAATTTGTAGGATACCAGAGATATACCTACAGCTACATAAGAAGGAAGATTGCACAGTGAAGAGGAAGGAGTGGTGGGTAAAGAACAAATAAAGACCTGATCATCCAATTAATTCTGCATCGGTATCATTAATCCTCATAAGTAGCTGTAAAAGTAAAACACAACGTTAAAATGCCTAATATACCCATATTGAACACGTAAATATAGTTGAATTATTTCTTAAATATGTCTTGGATAATTAAAGTATCCAACTATTCATATACTTTTGGAAACAGCTACTGGAGAAATTTGTTTGGAACATTTCTCTTTCAAAGGACATGTAATGTTGGTCCCTGGAAATGATGTTTGAAGACACTTGTATCAAACATTAATTATAGTTAATGAAACTAAATTGAAGACATAATACCACTTTCGTTAAATACCATAAATTATGATTACATATTATAAAACTATAAAAAAATCACCGTACGTTTGTTTCATATGCAAAGTATTTATATTTTATGGTAAGTTCCCCTATTCTACTTGAAGAAATTCTGTGTTCGAATCATTGTGGAGGTACCCAAGTATCTCACCCATGTAATTCTCCTTGGTAGGTTCCCCTTTCATAATTCCAAATAAAAGCAGCTTGAAACTCTAATCATAACCTAATTTTTCAACAGTTATATCTGTATTGTGTCATATGAATAATTTCTGATAATTTGTTGTACTGGCATATATATCTGTATTGTGTCATATGAATAATTTCTGATAATTTGTTCTCAGTATACATACTTCATATATGTGAAGTATACCAATGATTTAAAAAGGGGCTCGAGGGCGAGCGCCTACCGAGGCGAGGCGAGGCCCGAGCGCCTCGCTTGACTTCCAGTTTAAGCTCGGCGAGAGCCCGGCATCAGCGCTTCAAGTGACTCCGGTGATTTAGTTGGCTCGATTGAACCAACTAAATCACCGATAACAATCTCTTTCCCCAACCCTAACCCCACGATTGGCCTCGCTACATCGCTTGCGTTGCATTGCCGCTCGTTGCTCCCGCTCCCGCTAGCTTCTTCGCTGCCGCTCAAGCTCGCTTCCCGCTCCCGCCGCCACTCGCCGCTCCCGCCGCCTGCCGCTCCACCGTTGCTTACCGCTGCCATTTATCGCGTCGCTCGCCGCCACTCCCACCGCTATCGCTTTTGCCACGCTGTGCTCGGTCTTCCTTCTTTTCTTCTGCTTCGAGCCTTTGATAGTATACTATTAACAAGTGTTAACAGTATACTGTTAACAGATTTTTTTTATTTATTAAATTAATAATATATTGTTTTGATTTTAATACTATTAATTTTTATTTATTTGAAATTATTGTTAACAATATATTTATTTATTAAATTAATAAATATTTTTACCCTAGATTTTCTTAATTTAATAGTATATTTTTATTTAAATATTTATATTTTTAATTATATTTATATATTTTTATATTTTAGCGCCTCGTTTAAGCTTGAGCTAGCGCCTCGGCGATTTTAGACCTTGACGCCTTTTGGCGCCTAGCGCTTTTTAAATCATTAAAGTATACATGAATTGAAATATTTTTTAGGCATTAACTCATAATTCTGTGGCCATAATAGACGCAGCTGCTCATCTGATAATCAAAATAAAAACAATTTTTAAATAAAGAAACCTACCCCGATAAAATATTTAAAAATCCCTGTGATTCAGATGATAAAAAAGCTTGGACAGCCATACACATTCCTGCAGATATCCATTAAACTGGCCTCAGTTGAAGGGCAAGATATAGATTATTACTTTGATAACTTTTTTTTCCAAATTACCTTGATAACTTCACAAGAAGTAACATATGCAAGAAAGAAATATAATTAATCCATGCAACAGAATAATAGAGGACCAAAGTAATCAAGCTGATGTAATCACGCTGCAAAATCATTCACATGCATAGAACAAAAAACCAACTGACAATTGAATTATATTATCTGGTACAAGGATTTATATATAGCAGACTGACACAAGTTTCAATAACTTATCAGAATGATACGGTATATGTTAGGCAGTATACCAAACCTGTACCACCTTGTATCCATGGAACTCCTTTTCGCCCCAATGTGAACCAGTATGCAGACCGCCCCTATTTCAGGCGGTCCAATCTGGTCTAATTAAAAAAGTAAATTAAAAGGGGATCTTGAGTGTTCAATCATTTAAATATGATCAATTGCCTCTTTTAGGGACAAACAATTACTTATTCAATAATTCAACCGCTAAAAGCTCCAATCAACCATGAAAATTAATTGATTCCTTATTCAATCATTTAATTAACATTGTTTATCCATCTAAGCATCCTCATTTTTGAATATCTAACTTCCATACATCTATTCACCTAACTAAACGATATTGATAAGCAAAAAGCGTAGATGATCTTGTGGTTGTCTATAAAACTTCAACTTTTATCCATATGGTAGCTCGTAATCACACTCTAAATACCTCTCTCCACTTCACTCACACTGCTTTTATGCAACATCCTTTTCAATTTCACATACCACAATCTTATTAATATTAAGTCCCATTTAAGAATACCAAAATAATAAGCACGACAAGAGATTTAATAAAGCTTAAAGAATTAACATAAAAGGAAAAAGATATAACAAAAGAACCAGCATAAAAACATATAGAAAGAAAATATTGTACCAGTTTACAGAAAATAGAGCTAAATCAGCCACTTAACGATGCAAAAAATAGGCTGATGATACTAAGGAACTCTTATTCACCCAGACCAGTCGGAACCAGCGTGAACCGGTATATGGACCTGACCCATTTTACGTAATTTGGTGTGGTTCAAACATTATATATATATAGATATATATATATATAGATATATATATATATATATATATATATATATATATATATATATCTGTGTGTGTGTGTGTGAATATTAAATCATGATTCTTTAGACGCAAGCCCTCTCCATGTTCTCCTTTTCTTCCTCCTCTCAAACACCACCTTCGCTCAACCGCTGCCTTGGTCTAGTACCACCTTCTCCTGGCTGCCATCAGCTGCCTTGCCATCCACTGCTTACCTCTTTAATCCTCCTCCTTCCTCGTCATCTTCGTTCATCTCCTTTTCGTTCCACTTTCTACTCTTCCTCCACCACCTCTTCTTCTTCCTTCCTCTTCCTCCTCCTCTCCTTCCTTCATCCTCAACATACTGGTGTATGGACACCTGGTAAACCAATAGCAGATGGTACATGCTGGTCCGGCCTGGGACCGGTATGGTTGTCAGGTACGAGATTGCATTCCTTGGATAATACTATAAGTAAAGCTAACATAATATCATGTCAAAGAAATAAATTGTAATGAAACCAGCATAGGAATATTTAGAGAGGCTACATGATGCCATCTTGTAGGAAATAGAACTATACTGCCACTTAAGATTACAGCATTTTATGTCAAAGAAAAAACATGGAATAATAACACATCTTGAAGAAAATACCATGACCAGAACAATTTGAAACAAGCACATTTTTTCATCAAAATATTCAGACAAAGATCTATATAGGGTATAAATGTATGCCAGATAATAGAGAACACATAAACAGGAGCTCTCACGAGTAGACTGGGACAAATGCAGGATGAAATTGAGGCAATGTTCCACAAGTATTGATATTAGAAATTCGAATATTCCACCATCATGGATACTTTAACATAAAGATAGAGCTTATAAAGGAAGGAGCAATGCATACCTCTTCGTTTAATTGGAGATTCTGTGGAAATAGCATCAGAAATTTGAGGCAAGCACATCAACCATTGTCCACTATTAAGATCCCATATTTTAACCTATACAAGTTAGTACATATCTTGGTAAGGTGTAATACAATACAAGACATATATATATAATACATAGATATATATATATATATATACATATATGTATGTATACATATATATATATATATATATATGTATATATATATACATATATATATATATATGCATATATATATATATATGTATATACATATATAATTAGTGTTCTTGATATGCAATCTATTATCTTATTAAAACTTTAAAAAACATGAAAAGGCTCATCAAATGGCTGCAGTAAAAAAAGTACCAAATTGATTATGCCATTACCTGATAAGATTCTTCTCCAGCTACAGCCATTAACATTGATCCTCTAGCTGTATTGAAGCCTAAAAAATAAACATGATTAGAGCGAATCAAGAAAATTGAGAATGTTCCTACCAAAGGTGCTATAACAAGTCAATACAAGAGCTATAAGTGGGAAATTTTAATTTCATATATTTTTGTTCTCTAGTGGTTTGACCACCATTATTATTTAAAGATGCATTTTTGTGATAACTATTTCATGAATGAATTTAACTAGTGTGTTGAGGAATGTGGCATTTAAGAAGAATTCAACAAAAAATTTTGGAGTCCTGGAAATGTGTAAAAAATCACCAAGTTAATGCACAAATTTCAACAAAATAAAAAAGTCAGAGGGACAAAGCAAAACATAAGTCAACTGAAAAACATAGAGATAAATTTGGCATAAGATAGGTAACTGCCTTTGAAGGGAATTTTTAAAAATTAAATTAGACTTTTTTAACATCAAACAAACAGAAAAAATTAACACTTGTATTTATACGCTGAATAACACATGAAAAGACTAATGACAGTAAGAAAAGAATGTTTTAACAAGCTATCAGGTGTGGTGCTGCCACATATGAAAAGGATTATTGCTGGCATGTCACAAATGAAGCCAATATAAAGATTCGCATGATAATTGCTTGTGATGCATTGTTGTTAACCAGAAAAAACAACAGAAAAACATGGAACTCAAAATGCAAGTACTAAGCATTAACTGAAATACAAAATTTTGTCCAACACAGTAAAAGTAAGGCTTTAGTATAAGCAATAATTCTAGCATGCTTATTTTGTTGATTAATTTATAAAAGGTTGTGTCAACTAAGAAGGTATGTGTAACAGATGGCTTAAGCTCTTTCTTGCTATTTCTCCATACATCACAGGCTAGCAGAGTACAAATATTGTTGTGCAGCAACCCACACCATAACATGCTATGGTAACATGTCCCCATTGAATATCCCAATTGGCAGAACATTATGAATCAACATGAGTGTGTAGGATTTTTACCAGATAGCTAAAAAATAAAAAAGGTGCCACAATCATGTACCAAGGCCTCTGTGAAGTAATTTGATACCAAAATGGACCAACATTCATTACGTGCATCAAGGTTCTTTCAAGTCTTTATTTGCAGGCTGCCAGAGCTTGAGACCTATATACATAAGACTAATGATTATTTTAAGACCAGAATAACCTCCTTCTTCTTCCTCTCTGGCCGATACCCATATTGAAATTTGTTTGATCTGTCAAAAACTAACAAGGCCTGGTCAAACAAGGTTTAAAATCCTACTTTTTGTAGTTTGGATTCGATGTTCCTTTCCTTACTCGAAATAAGACTTCCAGATACTGTTTGGATAAGGAAAAGGACACTATGCAGATGGCACAAACAAGGCATTGCTAAGGTGTCCTGACTCTCCTACCATTATCTGTTTATATTTGGTTTCCATGTTTTTTTTTTTCTTTTAGACCCTCTTCACTTTGAGTTTGACTCAAATGATGTACTTGAGAGAAAAATCCTGAAAAATATGACATCAACGAAAATATACAAAACCTTCTATTTGCTTTGGAGATGTCTCATCACTATTTACATCAGGAAAATACCGCCCCCCTTCCTCTGAATCAAGAGTCTCTCTATGTACTTTGTGGTCATTAGTAGAACAAGCAGATTTCACATCCAATGGGTCAACAGAGTTTTGCCCTAACAGTTCTGTGCTTGCAGGGGTCTTCACCAATGAAAGTTTGCAGAAGTGATATGTGTTGGTCCTGAATGTAACCAGAGGCTTCCTGCCAATAAAACAGCCTCGCCTGAGATAGCTAATCATTCAATAGTGCATTTCACCAATGAAAGATTGAAGAAGACAAGATTGAGACATAGGATTTCCTGACCAAGGAAAGTCCGACTGGATGAGGACATAAGTCAAATGGAGAATATCAATCACCTGGAGAGACCAGATTCCTCAATCTCCCAGCATTTACATGTCCCATCTCTACCCTGACTACATCGAATAGAAAGCAGCGCATAAACCACTCGAACCGACACGGCGTCACACAAAGAAAGAGAAGAAAACACAAACAATGACAGGCACCTCACAACTCTTTCCCCAATAGATGGACTGGTAGCAACGCAGTAGACGCCTGCAGCTCCGCCATGAGCCCTACATCACTCAAAGCGAATCGAAAAAAGTATGTCATCAACAAGAGGAGAGAGAGAGAGAGAGAGAGAGAGAGAGAGAGAGAGAGAGAGGCTATACCAGGTGGACGAGAGCGTACGGTGCTGCACGGTGTCCCAAATCCGCAGCTCTCCGTCGGCGGCGCTAACAAGGAACGTCCGTTTGGGTTAATCACCTTATTCCCTTTCATTCCAAGGCGAATTCAACTGATAGGGATTTTCTATCATGATTACCCAGTGAAGAGAAAGGATCTCGAGGGGTGGAAGGTGGCGTCCATGACGGAAGCGCGGTGACCTCTCAGCACCGCCACAGGGTCGGGCGGAGGCCGGCGTTTCTCGCCATCGCCTCTGCTGCTGACGACGCTCATGGTTTCGCTAGGAGGAGACGGCGAACGACCTCAAGAGGCGACGGAGCGCGACCAAAAGGAGGCGCGGAAAGGCAAGAGTGACGACGACCAGACAAAGCGCTTCCCCCATATGTTGAGTGCCGACCTTGATCGTAGTCGTAGGCAAGGTTAACAATCACTTACCGATGGTATATCAGGTCTGCGTTAGCATGTACTGAGTCTTTGAAAAAGTCGAAAAAAAATTAAAAAAACTAATAAAAAAAATGTCTCGCAAGTCAGGTTAATCCTTTGTCCAAATCAGGTAACCATATATTACCTCTTTAGTATCTTAATTTTTAAATTTAAAATTTATATTTTAAAATTTTTATAATTATAAAAATAAAATATTTAATCTTATTTATCCTAATTTCATTAGCTTTCTTTATAAAGATACAACACGTGATAGCACATATAGGAATGATACTAAAATAATAAAAAATAATAATTTTAATATCTTAATTATTTTTTATGCTCTAATTAAAACTTCAATCAAGGCGAAAGAATGGCGTCGCGACAATGATCATGGTAGTGACTACAATAATGATTTGATGATAGAATGGATCTCAAGGATGTTCTTGCTAGTGTCAAAATGAGTCATCGATGATGGAGCTTGGCGGACTTCATGACAATGATGGAGGAAGAATAGCAATAATGATTTGATGATAGTGGTAGTGAATCCCAAGGATGTCCTTGGAGACGAGCGAAATGGAGTCCTCGAGGTGGAGCTTGAGGGATCGCTACAACTTCTTACAAGGGAGGAGGAAGAGAAGAGAGAATAGTGATAAGAGGTGAGACAAAAAGAAAAAAAGAAAGAGATCAAGGATGATGGCTGTGCTGACGCAAATGTTGGACTTCTATGACTTCTTCTAGGAGGAGATGAAAAAGGAAGAAGAGCGACAACGGAAGATAAGACAAAGGGAGATGAGGAAGAGAATGAAGACAATGGCCATGCCGACGTAGATGTCGGATTTTTATGGAGAGAGGAGGAAGAGGAGAGAGAATAACGATAATAAGTGAGGCAAAGGGAGAGAAGGAAGAGGACGATGGTCACACCGATGTAAATGGTAGACTTTTGCGACTTCTTTCGAGGAGGAGGAAGAAAAAAAATGGAATTAGCAATGGGAGATGATAAAGATTAGTGATGGGAGAGGAGGAGAAAGGATGATGATGATAGTCGCACTAACGCAGATGCCAAACTTTAGTGACTTCTTGCGAGAGGAGGAGGAAGAGGGAGAAAACGAACGAAGGTAAGATAAAAGGAGAAAAGGAGATGACAATGGAACCACATCAATGCAGATGACAAAAGAAGTGTATAGAGAGACATGTTTTAACTTTTAATTAAAACATAACAAAAATATATAACTAAGATGTTGAAATTAACTTTTTATCCATCATTTTCGTGATGTATCTTTCGTTAATAAAACTGATGTCATTATCATAAATAAAAATTATATGTTTCACTCTCATAATTATAAAAATTTTAATATAAATTTTTTAAATCTAAATATCATGATATTAAAAAGATTTAACTACATAATATAATATATAATTAGTCTAAAACTATATAATATATATAATTATGCTTTATGTTTATGTAACACTTCAAGAAGAGTCAGTATATTATATATACACAAAGCCAAACTTGCGGTGTATGTAAAACCAAGCTGTTTGGATCCAAAAAGAAACATTCTTTCTGGGAGACAAACATATTCCTTGCAGCAACGAACTATATGAACAACTTAGTCTAAATCACCCAAATAATGACAAGTCCCAAATGCAAATGCAAAAGGGCGCTCCTACCTTGCTCATAAATCAGGTAGCATCTGCAATTTAAGACTCAACACACAAAATGCTTAACTTCATGAAATGCCTTGATACCCGAAAAAGAGCCTTTCATATTGATATTCAAGCTTACTAATTTGTGAGAAACGGCATGACTCAAATGGGTACACCACATTTTATTCTACTCTATGGAAGATCAAGTTGGAAGTCAAAGCAACTATCTTCTCCTGCAAGCAGTTACAATCGTTGGACCTATGCATAGAGATCGATGCCCCAAAATATGGCCGGCTGGTTAGTTCTGTACTTCCGGTCAATACCCTTGATCTTCTCCATGTCGTCATCTGATATGGTGAAATCAAACACCTTCAAATTCTCATGCAGCCTATCAATCTTTGAGGTCTTTGGAATAACAACAGTGTTTCTCTGGGTGCCCCACCTGAGAATGACCTGTGCTGCTGTCTTGTTATATTTCTCAGCCAAGGTCTGACAAATCCAGTAGTAGGGAAAGATCTTGTTACTCATAACAAAGAAAAAAATACAAAATTTATTTAAGAGAATTTCAATGCTTAGATAAACTAGAAAGATCAATTCTTGATTCCTAGGGATGATAAATAATTATCTGAAGAGAATAATAATGTCAACATGAACAAGGAAAGATGCTTCACCTTGATGACTGGATCATCGAGACAGGAAATGGTACCAAACCATTCAGCATTAGCAGCAGCACCACCTATAGGAGTATGTGCAGTTACACAGATTCCATGCTTCTGGCAAAATTTGACGAGAGATTCACGTTGGAAATATGGGTGAGTCTCAATTTGGTTCACCGATGGCTTGATTTTGGAGTATGCCAAGCAGTCCCTAGTAAGAAAGATGTCATAGTTGCTGCACAAAGGTAGCAGCCTAATCAGGGCCACATATTTTATATATCATAGAAGCCTAGAAAAATAGAAAAATGCATCATTAACAATCCATGAATATACATGTTCTTTAACATCATGTTGGCAGTTGGCTCATATTAAGGCATGTAAAGTTGATGTAACCGTGTCATGTTGCAGTGAATAAAGTTAATGGGAGAACTAGTGCTGGATTTGTGATACCAAAGATCATTGGCATGGACCATGGTTGGTGCTGAATTCTTTGGGACATCTATAAAGAATGAACACAAACATAGGATTCTGGTATGACAAAATACTGGTACACTAATGTGTCAAAACCTGAAAAAGTATAATACAGTAACGTAGGACACAACAATAAAGAACATTTACTGCACATATCCCATATATAATAAACTTTACATTTATATGTTAGACCATGACAAAGATAGCATCCAATACATATGCAGTTTGAATACAACAAAAAAAATTGAAGTACACATATTTTTATTCATGCTTCAAGGGGAAAAAAAGTATACTTTATGATAGATTTGTGGAGGGAAAAGGTTTGATAAAAGATAAAGAGAGAAGACATACAAAGAAGGAAGAAGAGACAAAGAAGGAGAGAAAACCTATAGAGGGTCTCCATTGATTATCTTAATTAGGACTTACAATACCTTACTTTATAGACTATTATCCCTTCTACTTCTAAACAAACTTAAACTTCACAGGCTTAAATGGAAAGTTAATCACACTTCACATAAAATTATCTATTATAAAACTCTAGTTCTTAAACTGACTCTGATTATAAGAAAAAGCATAATCTATCCTACACCTATATTAGAACTTCACGACTCACTTTTGACTCTGAATAGGACTCTGGGGGCCATATTACAAAAATGCATATATTGTCTTAGACTGATTAGATTTAAAACAACAAGCCCCCATCAGCAAGAAGGATGGCTGATACTCAAGGAGTCTTGACATGTGTTTTAACCTGGAGATAATACTTTTGGAATGACGAAGGAATCATGAATCCACTTCTTCACTAAAGTGGCCCCTCCTTATCTACAAGTTGGTTCAACTACGGTGGCTCGAGATTAGAATAAGTATAATGAAACTCCTGTTTAAGATGCTTTTAAGGTGATTCAAAGGTGAGCTCAATCATGTAATAACGGAATCAAGATTTTTTATCCTTAATTTTCGCCAATTGGCCAGCAATGCTAGAGCCTTGTGTTGACCATAGCAATGCACCTAAAAGTTCAAATTGCTAAAGTACACATCCTTTTGGCAACGGTTTTGACGAACATTACGTAATTATTAAAGTTGGCTCAATAATTGCAATCCTTGATCTAATGCATTTTCTGAAGGAGCTTGCTTTTGGTGTTACTTCTATGGTCATTCAGGCACATAGAGGGTTGGAGTTGACATCTCTAGGAGTTATTCACATGTCTTTGAAGGTCTACATGGTCAATTAGATTAGCCTCCTCTTGCTCTTTGGTAGGCTTCAATCCTTAAATTTGGTATTCTTTTTCAATATCAATTGAAAGTTCAGGCACAAATTCCTACCAGGAATGAGACAAAAGGCCAGTCTGAAACCTACCTCAAACCTAATCCTACTAATATGTCAAAAATTAATGCATAAAAAATATTTAATCTGACCTATTCTTATAATTTCATGTTTCATGCTTCTTGTCATCGATAATTGTCTGTCAGAAGATCTTACAAGTTGTATATCAACAAAAGAAACACATATTGTTGCATTGCTAACAGAACCAGCATTTGTAAATGAAGTACAAAAATCAACACAAATAAAAGAGAAGAAATGCTATCTCTTCACCTGATTCCAATGCTCCGAACCAGTCCCGTGGAAACAAGATCTTCCATTGCATGCCAAGTGGTCTCAAGTGATATGGTTGTGTCTATGTCTAGCACACCGTCTTCACCAAGAGCACTAGCAGTTGCTCCAACCCCTATATACATGTATGACTATATTCTGTTAAAGTAGGTCTCAGCATGATGGCGTTAGAAAAGTTTCACTCTGACATAAGGAACTTACCAGTATGTCTCGTAGCCACTGGAAAGTGAACAAGGTAGAGATCAAGATAGTCTAACTGGAGTTTCTTCAAGCTGTCCTTGCAGGCCTCGAGGACATGCCCATGATCCGAATTCCAGAGCTATCATAAACAACAGATAGAAAAGAGAAGAGATAAATTCAATACCGTACTGCACCGAGAAGCCACGCATTCAGTTAACGATTTATCGACCTTGGTGGTGATGAAAACGTCTTCTCTTTTGACAAGCCCCGTACGAAAAGCTTCCGCAAGCGCCTCGCCAACCTCAGCTTCATTCTGGTAATCAGCTGCACAGAGTGCATGTTAGTTAGGATTCATCTTGGTATGCCAGTAAGCCCATGACTGGGAAAAGGGTGCCTGCGCTTATAGCCAGGATAAGGTAAGAATCGAAGACCGCCAAAAACATAGCAGAACCCGGCGCCAGGAACTAGAGACGGGATCATCATCACGATATAAAAAACACAGGGATCCGCCTGTGGGAAGAGAACGAGAAGGCATTACCCGCACAATCGAAGTGGCGGTAGCCAATGGAGATAGCGGAGAGGATGAGATCTCGGATGGATTTGGACTCCATCCGCCACACTCCGAGACCGATGATGGGCATCCGGTACCCGCTGCTCAGTGTGATCGCCTCCGCCATTTCTAGCTGCTGCTGCCGCCGACGAGGACGACGATTCCCGTCCCTGCTCTCCGCTTGCTGCCCTCGGTGCCCTACTGATGACAACTTGAAGCGGCCGCCGAGGGAGGGACGGAGGGATGAATGGATAAGAATGAGACGCCATCCCGCACTCCCGAAGCGTTAATTACGATAATACCTAACCGAGCCAATTGAGCGCGCCGCGAATGACGTGTGGGTCTGCCACTGATTGGGTCAATAACAAAACTTTAAATACGTCTCATATTATTGTCTATTGGAAGTTCCAAAAGGTTTACTAATTATTTTTTGAAATATGTTAAAATTTGTCGATGTGCGTTTTTACATTTTGATCCATTTTTATCTTTTTTTTACAAGTATTAGGTCCTTAATAGATCGGCATAAATATTGACGAAGAAAGACTCGTTTCTCTAAAACAATATACACAACGTTAATTATGCTACTTCCAGATAAAGGGGTGTTTTTGCTCATGGATATATTTTGCAAAGGCAATAAGATACCTCGATCAAGACGAAGAAAGGCACAATGCCATCGAGTCTGACCTCGACCATGAAACAAATCAAGAAACGCTGCATAACTACGGCGTTGATTAAGCATAATGGGTTAATCAAGAACCTTATATTCACTTCTCTGCCCACGCTAACTCACCTCCCACTGGGGCTCCACCTCCCTCATAATCTCTACATTGGATTATGAGTTCATTATTGATTGGATAATCCACCAGGGACAACGTACATCCTGTTATAGTTCCTCTTTTCTTGACCCCCTATAACTCCTGGTGTGTACATTTGTCCTTTCTAGTAGTGTTTAGTTCATGTTCTTGATGAATACTTGATGAACACTACTACTTTGAGTACAGACTTGGCAAGTCACAAGCAAATAATCTCAGCCACTAAATTGAATTATCTTAAACAATTACTATATTTGACAGAAGTAGCAGCAGCAACAGCAGCAGCAACTGGATATACAAGCGTTGGGTAGTCGTTGTATAAGAAGAATGTTGTTCACCAGTTCTTGTATGACTCTGAGTGAGCAAATGCGTAAATGTATTCTACTGAATCCAAAGATCTTGCACATGCAGCAAGCTATGCACTAGTCAAGCCTTCTGGTAGTGATTGGGTCTCTGCATGATCTGGGTAAAGAATTCTCCGGCAAGCATAGAGGACTGCTGAGTGGAAACCAGCTGGATTATCCATGAATACAAAATGTCCCGCCTGCATTTCATGAGCGACTATTACTTAAGAATCAGCTGTGTGAGAGAAAAAGAAAACCAAGATATATATAGGGGGGGAGAGAGAGACAGAGAGAGAAACCTGCGGAACCCTTATAATTTCACAAGGAACTTTCATATCCTTCCGTGCTTGCTGTGCCCCTTGATAATTCATCCAATCTTGATAACCATACACGAAGGTAGTAGGGATTTTCCATTCAGAGGCACTGCATTCAATAATAACATGCACATTAGAAGCAGTTCAGTGTGTAACTTAATAATGCAATAACCAAAGTTTCTTTTGCCTACTAATTCCTCACAAAGTAATCACTTAACCAGAAGGAATATCTACCTTTGTAGATTGAGTGTATCTAGCAAATCTAGTTCCAAGAGTAAAAAAACAATGTCAACTAGCACCTCCTACCGCTGAGACCTCTTGTTACCTTCCCATTTAAGGTCAGGAAGCTCACTTGCAATCCGAGAGACCAGGGTTCAAGCTTTAGAAATAGTCTATCTGCATGTATTGATCTCTCCCAGACCTCACATTGGCAGAAGCATCATGCACCGATGATTTTGTTATACAAACCACTTTGTAAGAAACCTAGTAGTCCCAGTCTGACCACCCTTTACCTCCCATTTAGGCTCATTTGTGATCTAAGAGATCAAGTTTCAGAAATGTTCCATCCATGTATATTGATCTCCCTCGGAGCCCACATTGATGGAAGCCTCATGCACCTATGATTTTGTTGTCCAAACCACTTTGTAGGAAACCCAGTAGTCCCAGTATGAATATAACAAAGCATGCACAGAAAGAGATTTCTTGCCAAATCTTCTATTCGTGCTGAGTGCATATCCAACAGCCAACAAGAAACAGCTAGCAAAAATGGCCATCTAGAATAATGGAACACTTAGATGGAAGTGATCATGTAATACTAACAGAAGGATGACTACTTGTTGGTAAGTAAAATAGAAGTTCAAACACAGATTAGTCATATGTGATGAGTAATTACTTGTAAATATGAACTGATATCTGGAGTTCCTATCACTATAACTGTCTTAATGCTTCAGGCAAAAAGAAGGGCATGATTTTATATTTTATTATCCGAAAAGCTATAACAGATGAACTTTCAGTATGAGGATGACTGACATGATTATTAGCTCAATTCTTAAGAATGCATCAAGAGCTATGGAGAAAAATCTAAAATGTAATCTACCAATAAAATTACTGCCTGAGATGATTTCCAACATCTCATATAGGTTGATCTTATCCAGCAAAACATGGGTGAGATCTGTACCAAAGAGCACTTGGGTCAACTCTTGTTCAAAAGGCTTTTGTCCTTTTTCAATCTCCAACTATTCCAAAAATTTCTAAAAGAAAATAAAGACTTGCGATAATTCAAATAAAAAATAAACATAAAATATTTTTTCCAATAAAACAATGTAAATACCATATGGGCAATAGAAGTTTAACAGTGCTCACATTCTTAAAATGTTTGAAGCAACTTTGCTATCTGATTTAGTAGAATTAAGCATCCAACACTAACCTTTGCAAAAGAGGCTTCCGAGCAAATGCCCCGAAGGAAAATATGTACTTCAAGCACAATTCACCACTTGCCTTGGCAGCTAACGTATGGTATACATAATCTTCAAGAACAAAGGAAGATTATTTGAACCTGGCTAGCGCTAGGAAACATCAAAATTGAGGATAACTTAGCTTTTGAATTAGCACCAAAATACCTGTTAACAATCTAGACTCCTCTTCAGTCAGCATACCACCGGTTGAATATGAACCAAATCTAGCACTTGTATATTTCCGCACCAAATCTGGGCCCCAAGGACCTAGCCCTCTGTTTGACAGTGACAAAAATGTTGACATGTGAAATTATTTGATGATTATATTTGACTACTCATGGAACATCCTTATGCATCCCATGGTTCTAGTAATCTGACTATTTGCCTGATAGATGAAATAGTAATTTACCAAAATGAACTTCCAGAAAAGATTCAAATAACAATATATAGATAACTCATGCAGTAATAATAGCCACTTATCAGACTAATAGTGATGATTAAAACAAAGAAATATGAATTTTACTTGTCATGATGGCAGTACATCTAAGGATAAAAAATCAACTACCTTATGACTCAAAAAGAACACAGTGATGTCAACAAACAAATAGCAACAGGTTTCCTATGGCATCAGTACAACAGAGAAACAATCATATAATAGAAAAAAAGAACAATTAAATAGGAAAAAACAGCAAGGAGAAACCAAATAAGTGAGAAAAGGACCTACAACCAAAAACTTCTAAAGACTACCTCAATAAACATCCTATACAAGGATTAACCACAAAAAAATCCTCACCTCCTCTTAAATAACACTTACCATTCTAACTCAAACTAAGACAGGTAGGTTATAGAAATGAAAGTTGATGTACTGAAAACTTGGTGTAATTAACTTGCTCGTAAAAACTGAAGAAACTGTAAGGTATAGTTAGAGGCAGATCTTTATAATCAAAGGAGTGCAACAAAATGTAGAAGAAATGACCACCATAAAGATCACACAAAGATGAAGTAGGCTTTGAAGATTGAACCAGATGTCAATCATCAATTATCACGAAAGTCCAATATTATCAGCACAAATTTCCAGAGGCTAAAAGAGACAAAACTGGCAAATCCTTTAATTTTGAAAATTAGAACATGAACCATAGTGTTACCAATGCTTGAGGAATCATTTTTCAAAACAATATCATGTCTTAGAAAATCTATACAAGTGTGACTTATTATCTAGCATAACTGTGACCATCAATCATCTTATGTGACCACAAATTCATGAATTTAGGTCACAGCAAAGAATATATACATATACGCAAAATCGCAAACCAGTATACTTATAATAAGAACACCTGTAAAATATTAATTATATACTTCACAATGAATAAAAAAAATGCCCTGGAAAAGCAAATGCCATAAACACACTATGGTTGGAAAAAGCAAATGCACTCCTTTTGACTTTAAAGGACCAAAAAATGCAAGGAACAGGGTATACAAAAGCATAAAAGACTTTGCTGCACAAGAACAACATATCACCATTGCAAATAGAAAGTTAGAAACTATACCGGACAACTTTTTGAGGAGTCACATTTGATTCCCAAAGATGATTCAGAATAACCCCTTTCCATGTTGCTCTGAACTTGGTCAGCCATTCTGATTTATGTTCTGTCTCTGATGTGAAACCAGCAGGACCAACCAAAATCAGGTGTTGCACATGTTCAGGATGCTGTACACAGAGCAAATAAAATGGTCAGTATGAAAAAGAATCTGAAAAGAAGATCAGCAATTTAAAGAAAAATTACCTTCAGAGCATATTTTGCTGCAACATATCCTCCAAAAGAATGTCCAAGCAAAATAAACTTGTTGAGATTTTTGGCTTTACGCCATTCCTCAAAAGAATCTATGAACCATGTCTCAGTTTCTGAAAAGTTGGAAATGGTGATGAAACATTAGAGAGATATCAAATAATTATAAAAAAAATAAAAGTAAAAAGAGAAGACAAACTTTTTACAACAATCCATTCATAAACTCACTAAAACTTATTGACTGTAACCAAAAATTTAATTTATTGTCAAACAAAAGTTTTCTAGAGCATCAAATGCAAAAAAACTGGTAGGGACCCAAGCAAAAAACAAATTGAAGAGGTTATAAAGAATATCTACAACTACTAGAAGAAAAAAAAGAAATCAACAAAGTTGATCTATTACAATTAATTAAACCATCAAGTCCCACTGTTAGTTGATACAATCTCTCAAATTGCTAATGGGACTATTATGAGTAAGGTCCAAGAGGTGCAGGTATTCTGTGAAATTTAAAGAGGATTAGTCTAAGGAATTCAAGACTTCAGAAGGTTGAATGTCCACTCTTCTAGAGAATCATGGAAGATGATTGATGCAAAACATGCAAATTTTCATTAAAAACAAATTAACAATCACACTTTTCTACAAAATAACATAAATGAGTATGTGAGACCAGACCTTCAAGAATTTTAAGTTATTTAGATTAATACTTCTAAATAAATGTGACATAGCATTTGATCAGCCAACTGTGATTTATTGCTAAACATTTTTAACTTTACTTCAATCAACCTGTTCAAATTTCCCTAATCAAGTGCAACAAACAAAAGAAAGTTACTAGATTCATTATAGCAGAATGATTATTTAAAAGGCTTTCACCAACCTTCAGTGCTTTTACATGTAAAGTCAGGTCGACTTGATCCACCCCAGCTGCAAAGGAAGGTAAATTATATATGATATTGACATGCACCATATATATTTTGTAGAAAAGCCAAAAAGAGAATTGAAAACAACAAAAGATTAGCACACATATCTTGCAACAAAAAGGATAATACATGATATAAGCAAATATAGTTCCATGGAGCTAAACTTTCAGTAAAGATTCAGTTTAAGAGACAAAAGAAAATCCACAAAACATCCAAAAATTAGTGTACACTGCATATTAATACAATTCAGTATCAGTCTGCTTATAACTCACGCAGATCGAACCAGGTAAAATCACCCAGTCCACAACCCTATTGATTGTTGAAACAATAAATGTCAGCTCGTACCTACCAATACAAATGACATTTCACCTTATAATTTTAACAAAGCCTAAAAGAAAAGGAATCATAAAGATGCACCTCAACCCATCCAATATTCTCTTCAATCTAGTCTTTCTAGAGGCAGCAAACAATCCATTATTATGTCGGGCTGTACAAGTATTGAAAATGCTAATGCAATAGTGACATAGCATTAAAGAGTGATTGTAAAATCACAATTACAAGCAATGGAAAATTAAGCATACAATTAAAAGCCAACATTTTCTTATAGAAAGATGCCTAAAAAATAATTATTTTCTAAGATAAAAATACTAAGATAGTCAGACAAACAAGAGAAAGAGTAAGAAATAGCTTCTGAGACGAAAATGACTCCATTGCAACAGGCAGAAGGTTTATAAAGATTGTTAGCTGGAGGATTTATAAAACCAGACGTTTCAGAATAGAAGCAACAAGAATCTATGTTGACAAAAGGCTTAAATTCTTCACTTAATGAAAGAAACAGTACCTAAACATGACCTAGAAACTATAGCCCACGGGAACGAGTAATAAGAGCTAGGGTCCCAATTTTGAGGAATGTCTAATTTTATGCTATCTAAGTAATATACTTTTTCACAAGGAGCACTTTTGACATTTAGGATACATCAAGCATTGACATTCTTGAACATTTAAAATTTTAAACCATAAGCTGGCGAAAACTGTTACAATTTCAACTGAGGAGAAAACAAACATTTCACAAAAATAAAAGTATCAAATAAAAGAAATAACACAGACAATCTACTTTAAATTAGTTGTGATAAACAACAGTACAGATTACCCAAGTTGATCAATGGCGATCACTCGAAAATGAGTAGCAAGAGCATCAAAGTTTCTGAAGAAGAATCCTTGAGAAGCACCATATCCATGTACCATGACAAGGGTGGGAGCATTCTCCTTGCTATCAAATGTAACTGTATTAATAAACCTTGGCTCATCACTAGAAGATCTGAACCACCTAACTTTTGATCCCGGTGGTCCAGGCCCAATATTGACCTGCTCTTGCTGATACCCTGTCCTGCAACAGGCAAAGAATTTCATGTGTAACAAACTGATATTAAAAAATTAAATCTAGAAGAATAAGTAAAACAGCCCAAATCATGCAGGAACTCTACAAAGTTATATAAAAAAACTACATAGATTCTAGTCAGCTTATTTTAGAATTATCCCCAAAAACTTGTTACCCTTGCAATTATGGATGGCACCGTTACCCTTGCAATTATGGATGGCACCCATATCAATGGATCAATAATATGCAAGATAGTAACTATAAACATGCCATTTCAGATGTCTAAAGTGTTAAATGCCAATAATTGGTTGCCTTGTAGATATTTTTTTTCAAGTCCTGTTATCATAGTTTAGACTTTAGACTGCATTAAAACAGGAAAGCTGGTTAAACCAATGATATTATATGGCTATTAGGACTGCTCTTCTAATGATTCAAATCATTTCAGAAGAATATGGTTCATAGATTGGTAAAGTTAAAAACATAAAGAATGACAAGATACAAGACTTATGATTGTCTTTTGTTAAAAAATAGGTCCTAAGGATGTCAAACTATCAATACTAGAGAAAGGATGATTTAAGACTTCAGCAACATTACATGCGTCAAGGGAGAAAATTACAGAGTGCTTATTATGAAATGAAGATCAAGAAAAAATAAAGGAATTCTTTTTATAAAATTTTAACAAACATTCTATATATGACTTAGCTTTAGAGAGAAAATAATGGCAAGTTTATCATCATAAATTTGTATACAAAATAACGTAAATGAGGTAAAGGAAACTTTAAAGATGAAGAAAATGGAAAGTTTGGCACCTAATGGTCACTCTGTTCATTTTTTGAGTTTAGGATATAAAAAGAGAGTTTGAATGAATAGTTCATGCAACAAAATTTTGAGAATTGAAAGGTTGTGTGATAAATGAAAGAGAAGCTCTACTGCATACTATACAAAAACAAGAGATATATTCAAAGTTGTTTGAATCATAGAGGAACAAAGGTAATGAAACATACTTTGTATATAGCTTTCATCAACTTAAAATAACCTATGTAGAGTTCCCAAATATTTGTTGCAGTAGGCTTTGATCAAGGTATGCATGCTATTGCCACTAGAGCTAGGTATAGTGAGTCTGCTATATCCATAGAGTTATACCAAGGATCAACTTTAAATCTTATATTTTTATATTGATAAAGAGAGAAATTTCTATATACATTCAACATAGACATCATTGGTATATGTCATCTGCATATTATTTTGGTTGATGAGAGATTACTTGAGATTAAAAGATAAAATACGAATTGTTTTCATGAACAAAAATGTGTACCTTGAATAGACAGTAAAATGAGGGTAAATCATTTAAGATAATATCAAAATACTCGAAGGGGACCTTAAGATGCCCTAGTTAGACGAGGTGACTTGATTCAGACCAGTGCGCTAGAAAGGTAGATTAATACCAAAGAATACTTTATTAAAACTGGTAACTCTTAGTTTAACTAGGATTATCGTAGCTCTTAGTTTAACAAGAAGGATTATCACCCTTCCTAAAGCACAATGGGGCAAAAGATTCATATAGCTAATTCCAAATTGTTGGGACATAAATAGTAGGAACCATAGTTTTCATATTTGCAACATGCCCCCACACTGGTACATTATGTACCAGCAAAAAATATCAGCATAAGGAGCAGAGTAGCTTAACCATAATTCTCTTGTAGTGTAAGTACCAATTTGAAGGTGGCATAGGAAACCTTGCAATAAGCAACAGCACACGGTCTGCCATTGACTCAAATGGGGATACGCAACAGTTAAAAAGTAATTCATGCTTCTTGAAATAATGTGGTTCCTTGTACTTGTATTTTATGGTCCATGCCGACCGTAATAATTTTCATAGGCACTTCTTTCTGACCCACATACGCATAGTAGTGTAATAGGGTATACTCTTAGACCATGTTGTAAGTACATCCTTCGCTAATTGCCAGTTAAATACGTGGTTCTCTTGTTAGTAAAGAATTGCAACAACCTGTATTAGAGGCATCACCAGATGGAACCAAACCATTCATTCTGAGTGTGTCATTTGTTCTCTATTTCTTCCCTGAATAAAATATTCCAAACTTTTACGCCTTTCTTGCAAGTAATCGTTACTCAGCCCAATGATTTAAAAAGGTGTTCGGGCGCTCGCCTAAGCGCTCGGGCGAGACAAGGCGAGGCAAGGTCCGAGCGCCTCGTTTTTAAGAGTCAGGCGACACATTTCAATGAGGACGCTCGCCCGAGCCTAGGCGCCAAGTGCTTTGGGCGAGCGCCCGGTTGATATAAGGTGACCGAACCGCTTGGTTTGATTGAACCAACTAATGCACACAGTTACATCAGTGTGCGACCCCGACTTCCAACCTTACGCACACTTCTCTCTCTGTTTCTGCCACCGACGATTTCTTCCTCTACCTCCATCGCCAATAATTTAATATTATATTTTTATTTAAATAATTATATTTATTAATTATATTATATATTTTAATATTTTAGAATGTCTCGCTTCACTCGAGAGGTGTTTTGGGACCTTGGCACCTTTTGGTGCCTAAAGGCTTTTTAAATCACTAACTCAGTCTGATCAATCATCCGGTTCAATTTCCAAAGGGAAGGATAGTGGTTCAAACAATCACCGACCAGCAGAATAAACAAGTAAAAAAGTTCCATTTATAATCCAACTGTGAGCAACACTGTGCATCAGAAAGCAAAATTACACAAAAGGTCTATACCGTATAGCCTAAATATCCAAATTTGACGATCGCATCATAAATTGCAAGTCGTAATTGCCGAGGATATTAGTGCAAAGAGACGCTAACGTATCGTATGGACTAATTCAGATCATAAATTGTTGTATAGTAAAAAACGGAGAGCAATTGACAAGTAGGCAAAACATCACAACTTCCGACCCAAAGAAGAGAAAGAGAAGGGGCGGCGGGCGGGAGGGATCGTTTTAGGGCCAGGGATTTCTTCTGCCCAAAAAGAGGAAAACGGGGAGCCAAAGAGGACTCACTTCACAAGAGACAGAAGGCGCTTCTCGGCGGCGATGATGTGGTCGGTGGAAGTCGGGATCCACCGGAGCGACGTCGGCCACGCCCACCTTCTCCATGCCGTCGTGGACGAAGAAGACTCCGCCGAGGCGGTCCTGCCAATCTCCTCAGCCATTCTCACTGCCGCCACGGCCCTCCGGCTCATGCTACCGTAGCCCCTTCCCCCTCCGTCGACCCGCCTTATGCCCTTATATTGATCAACTTGTTCCCAACGTTGACGGACACCACCGATTACCGACTTTGTTTGAAACTGTGAAAGAGCGACGACCACATTAGTTTCGTCACTCAACTACGGAATGGGGACGCGAGACAATTGGTGGACACACGGGCCGATATGGGGCCTCATAACAATCTCGGTTTTCCATCACAAAAATCATGGTATAGCGTCGGGTAGGAAGAGCTCGCATCGGAAACATTTTGGGAAAGACGGGTGGGAAAAGAAACATGGCTTTGTTAAATACTTTCGAATACTTCTGAAACGTGGCGATGCTGACCAACCTAGTCTCTGATTGGACACAGTAGGAACCGATTACCGGGTCCCACGTGGGCCCCTACCAGCGATGAGTCAAAGTTCGGGAAAATTGTGGAAAGCTTTGCCTCTCATGGAAACGCTGTTTCTTGTTGCGCAAGCCATTCGGGCTGCGAATATGACTAATGCATCAGGGAATGCATTACAAATTGATTTCTTGGGATCGAGATTGACTCTTTCAAATCTTACAAAGACGTGAGAAAAATTGACTCTTTGGAAGCTTACCTGCTGAATTATACGTCTAATCTTCCCAAATCATTTATTGGACTTATTTTTATGAAAAGATTCTCAAATCTTACTATCAAGATTCTATGATTCATGTTCACTTGACAGAGGAGATGTTTGTAACAATATATAATTTCTTTTCTTTGGGGGAAAAACCTACAACAACCAGCGCACAAGTGTTCCAAAATATAGAACATGAAAGGACCTCCAATAATATATATGGCATGTGATTCACGAATCTAATAGCTGTTAGTTTTTGATTCACAAAATGCTCATAAAACGTACCAATGAAGAGAATATTTGTATAATGTGAAGAGCCATTACGACTTCCATCGTCAACCTTGAGTTAGTCTTGTATCTTGCTTTTCTCATAGTTTTATTTTATCGGAGATCGAGAATAATCAAGGGTCGAATTTGATCATATTGGGGATTAATAACACTTCTTGATTCGATCGTATCAAAGAAAAAAATACGTCGTGATTAGATTTTATTATATCAGAAATAATAGATATTTTATGATCAAACTCGATTATTTTTTATTATTAGATTTAATTATACTAAAAGTTTAAGCTAAATTAGTTATATAATTAGGTATTTTATCGTTTTCCAATCATTGGTTGTTGTAACGATCTTTGATTCACTTTGATTATGATGTATTGTCCAATTTGATTTAATTTTTAATGATTTGATATAATTATCTTGATGCCCAATCTTTTTCGTCTCATTATACGCTTTCATATTGTGTCAATAGAATCAATTGAGTAAGCTAAGCGTTAGATAGAGAAAGTGAAATAATTTTTATCCGTTGTGGTGGAGCATCGATCATATTATAATATGTGCCTTCAATTCCGACTTTAGTATTAGCTTTTAAGATATTGATTTGTTTCATCCACCTAAGTTTTGTTCTCGGGTCTTGTACGTTAAATCATTAATTTTACAAAACTCAAGTTTAAACTAATATTATCTTAATATTTTGACATATTAAGATAATAAAAATATTGATAGAGAAATGTTACTAGCCAATCATTATCTTACACTCACTATATGAAAATTAATATGAAAAGAAAATGTCTCAGTCACTCTCCACTTGTCGGGAGGCAGTTCAACCCTATTTACCTCTTATTGTCTACATGGATAAAATATCAAAAGGGGGCATTAGAACAATTATAGGTTATCTCCTCTATAGACTACATATAAAAGCTAACTCTCAATGTCATACCGAGAGACTCTTTTTTCAAGAAAAACTTATACCTTAGAAAAGACTTCAGACTAACTTAAGCACTAGAGAAACCAGGTCGAGTAACTTCTCTTGACATTGGTCTTAGTGCAGGTAGCGTCTGAAAGCTCGACCCTCTACCTTAGAGCCATCTTGGAGTCATCTCAGGGCTATCTTGGAGCTACTTAAGAACTACATGGGATTCACTTCGAACGCATCTATGCCTTCAAGTTTGGACCATGTCAAGTTGACTCGGATTTCAATGATGATTTACCTTAATATTTTGGCGCTAGAAGGAGGGTCTAATGTCACAAGAATATCTACTCGCCAATTCTCTCAATGAACGCTCCAGTGATAAAGCCATACTTTCAATCCATAATACTTTTACTCGGGGGGCAACTAACATCCTTTCCACATGTGGATATGTCCACTTCAGTACAAACACCAATGAGATACTTGCATCTATTCAATGTCCTAGAACTCTCACCCCAAGTACGAACTCAAGCCACTTGCTTGTTCCCGCTGAGGTATTCCTAAACATCACCCATCAAGTGCAAATACTCACAACATGATGTAAGCTATCACCTCACCCGTGCCTTAGCTTGCCTAATAAGTGATGCTATGGTCAACAACTCAATTGCTATTGGCGCTAACACCCATCGAGATCCCCCTAACCAATGTGATGTTAGCATCGCAAGATTGCCCTAGGCCCATAGAATTACTAGTTGAAGGAGCACTCCACTCCCCAACCATGGAGTTCAACACACTACCGCTCTACTCTGGTCAAATTTGAGACCCAATTTGTGGATTCGATGGATAAGTACCTAAGAATCTAATTGTGACAAATGGATAACGCTATGACAAGATGTGACGAGGGTTTCAACAATCCAAAGGGGAGAGTCCAATCAATCCCATCTTAAGTTAGACCCCATTCATTCAAAACATCTAGAAGGAATCAATCCCGGCAAACTTTTATCTCCCATCACTAGAGGCCTTTGATGGAAATATTGACCCGATAAAGCATACTATTGCCTTTCGTGCCTAGATGTCATTATACGACACCTCGGGCACTATGATGCGTTGTGCCTTCTCAATAACGTTAAAAGGCTCAACACGAGAATGACACATTCGCTTGAAGCTACTCTCGGTCGACTCTTTTGCTTAGCTCACAAAAGAGTTCGAACTCTACGTCCTCGAGAATGTATAGTTGAGAAAATTGATGATAATGTTGCTCAAACTCAAGCATGGGGAGGAACAGACACTCTTTAATTTTATCACTCAATTCACTAACAAAATCTAAGACACACAAGAAGCTCATCCATCACTCATGATTCAAGCCTTCATGATAGGGCTTATACTCTTATCTTTTTTAGTCATTGGTGGAGAGGCCATCGATGATGATACCCGAGATCTTCTAAAAGGCCAACCAATATATAGCTATGGAGGTAATAGTCTCAAGTAAGCATAAGGAGATAGGCAAGAGGTCACAGTACAAGTGACTACTGTCAGTGTTGACCTTGAGATCATCACGATAAAGAAAAAAATGACCGACCCAATGAAAAACATAAGGCGAAGAAAAAATAACCGACTCGAGCTACCTCACTCGAGATCCGAGTTGACTCGCTTGAATTTTATTAGAACCAAAGTCTTTTTATAGATAAAGGGAAAAGGGCTCTTGAAAGATCCTCGACCAATGAAGACACCACTAGAGAGGAGGAACAAATCTACGTACTGTCGCCTCCACCATAATTATGATTATGACATGGAGGACTATTGCAATTTGAAGGAGCAAATTAAAGAACTCGTTCATCGAGGACACCTCAAGAAGTTTGTCTAGAAGCACCAAAAACCTTTGCCTCGACCTTAGAGTCGATAGGGAGACAGATCAACATTATTATCGGTGGACCTACCTCGGTTGGAGACAACTCCTCGGGTCATAAAGCTTATGCTTGGGCTACCATTAAAAAGTGCCCAAGGTTCAGAGATGACTCAAAAATAACTTTCAAGGAAAATAAGATGGAGTATCTTAACCCCAATCACAACGATACCTCGGTGGTCTTTGTGATGATAATTAATACCCGAGTAAGGAGGGTCAAGATAGACATAAATTCACTAGTGACTTCATCTCCCCTCTTAGGACTATAAACCTGCATATCATATTTAGCGATGATCCCTACTCCAAATGATGATGACTAAATTTATGGTGGTCGACATTTCCTTGATGTACAATGCGATCATAGGTCGACTCTTGCTTAACAGGCTAGGGGCAGTGGTGCCAACCAATCAT
This sequence comes from Musa beccarii, assembly GCA_024322285.1. Classification (NCBI taxonomy): domain Eukaryota; kingdom Viridiplantae; phylum Streptophyta; class Magnoliopsida; order Zingiberales; family Musaceae; genus Musa; species Musa beccarii. The sequence goes on along the minus strand of CM044397.1, from coordinate 51,474,230 downwards.
ATGGTAATAAAATTTTTAACAAGGACCAACATCGAAGAACTGAGAAGCAATCTAAGGGAGTCATGTTAGTGCTATCTAACGATGGCCTCCCTATCAAAGAAGGCTCAGCCCGAGGTGTCATCGATCGACTCCTAAAATTTTGTCAAGTCCCTCTCACATCTAGAGTCAATGGAATCATTAATCAAGGCACACCCTGGATAATGCCCCCAAAAGTAGAGGCACTAGCCAAATATACTCGAGATGCATGAAATAGAAAATTCCAACTCACGTAAAAAAGAAATCCGCAATGATGGAGGCACAAGCTCAATGTGCTCTAGATGCATGAGTCAGGAAAACCCAATCCATATGAGAAGAAATCTATCATGACTGAGGCACAGGCCAAATGAGACTAAGACGTGAGTTAAGAAACCAGACACATATGAGAAGAAATGCGCTAAATGAAGGCAAAGGCTGAATATGCTCGAGATGCATTAGTTAGAAAAATCTAACCCACATAAGAAGAAATCTACCATGATAGAGGCACATATCAAATGTACTAGAGATACTTGAATCAATAAAATCTAACCCACGTGAGAAGAAATCTGCCATGATAGAGGCATTGGCCAAATATGCTTAATTCGCATAAGTAGAAAAAACTCAACCCCCATAAGAATAAATCTACCATGATGGAGGCATAGGGCAAATATGTCTTAGATGCACAAGTTAGTAAAATTCGACTCATAAGAGAAGTAATCCGCAACAGTAGAGAAATAAGCAAAATCTGCTTGAGATGTATTAGTTAATAAAATCCAACCCGTATGAGAAGAAATTCGTCGTAACAGAGGCACAGGTCAAATGAGCTAGAGGTGTGAGTTGGGAAACCCGACTTGTGCCATAATATATCAATAATGACGGAGGTATAAGACCACATAAGTTTGAGGTATATGAGTTGAGAAACGCAACCCCCACTAATATAAATCCTTCATAACAGAGGCACATCACCAAATAAGCCTGAGGCGTGTGAATAAAAAAATTGACCTATATCAAGATAAATCTACTATGGTAGAGGCACAGAGCTAAATGAGCAGGAAAACTTGACCCACACTAAGATAAATCCACCACAACAAAGGTGTAAGGCCAAATAACCCCGATGCGTATGAGTCAAGAAATCTGACCTGTGTTAGGATAAATCCACCATGACAGAGATGTAGTGTCAAATGAGCCCAAGGCGTATGAGTCAAAAAGCTGACCCACACTAAGATAAATCCATCACGACAAAGGCACAGAGCCAAATAAGCTTGATGTATGTGAATTGGGAAACTCAACCCATGTTAAGATAAATCCATTATGATGGAGATGCAAGGCCGAATAAGCCCGATATATATGAGTCAGAAACCCAACCCACGCTATGATAAATCTAGCACGATGAACGCATGGGGCCAAATGAGCCCGAGACATGTGAGTCAGAAAATTTAACCCGCATCAAGATAAATTCACCACGGTAGAGGTGCAGGGTTGATAAAACCCTAAGAATTTATCAAAGAAAATAGATAAGGATTTGATCACTTCGAGGGGATCAACCTCCCAGTTGGCTAAAGATTTTGAGTTGTAATTGGCGTTACATATATATATATATATATATATATATATATATATATATATATATATATATATATATATATATATATATATATATATATATATATATATAGTAGCAATTCCTATTTCGTTATATCAAATGACTCATAAAACTCAGAAACTTCTTACCATAACTAGAAAAAACTAAATAGAAAAATAAAGATTAATATCGAATCCTTAAAATTAAGGACTCCTAAAATCAAGAAATCCTAATAAGAGCCAAATGTGCTCGAGGTGTATGAGCAAGGAAACCCAACCTGCGCTAGGATAATTTCGCTATTGCGGAGTCGTAGAGTCAAATGTGCCCAAGACATGCGTGTCAGGAAACTTGACTCATGACAAGATAAATCTGCTACGGTGGTGTGAGGCCAAACGTGGCCAAAACGTGAGTTAAGAAATCTGACCTATACCAATGTAAACCAACTATGGTGAAAGTGTAGGGTGAAATATGCCCTAAGATGTGTGAATCAGGAAAAATCGACCCATGCCAATGAGTGCTTTCTTCACACAATAAAGAAACAAGTTGGTGAAAGCCCTATTAGGTGAATTGAATGTCACGCTTCGGACCCCTCTAGCATGAACCCTAAAGCATGCATTGGGGGGTGGGGGGACAAATGATAGAGAACATATTGGTGGCCAATCACCATTTGACATTTGTCACCACATAGAGATTGATGTGGAAAGAAAAGATCTTAGTTGCAAGCTGTTCTTTCTATAGATCATGTATAAAAACTAACATCTAATATCGTACCGAGGGATTATCTTTTCAAGAAAAACCTATACTCGAGAAAGGATCTCGAACTAACTTGAATGTTGGAGAGATCAAGTTGGAAAACTTATTCTGACATCAATCATAATGCAAGCAACACCTTAGAAACTCGACCCCTCACCTCGGAGTCACCCAAGAATGATCTCGAATCCACTTTGGACGCTCCTACGCTTTCAGGTTTGGACCAGGTTGATTCGGACATCAACGATGATTTATCTTAACAAGTATGTATTAGTATAATATATCTTTCTAAAACAAATATGATTTTTAGGAATATTTTTATTTCTAATCCTAGAAATATATTATTAAATAATATAAAAATAAAGGCAATTAATCATACAATATAATAATAAAAATTGACAATCAAATTAAAATTTATATTTAATTATAATTATCTAATCTAGATTTTTTTTCTGCGGCTTGTTTTAGACCATATGCATTCCCTTCTGTAATACAATATATATTTATTTTATTTTATTTACTATTTCAGTAATACTATATATTGTTTTTGAAAGAAGATTGGAGATCGAAACTACCGAGTGATTGAAATGATAGGGAAAGAAACTTATTAGAATAAGATTTCGAGTATTATTCCATCCCATATGGAAGCGTCCTATGCACGCGGTCCCCGGGGCTTTCCCAATTCCAATCTTGCGGACTCCTCTTCCGTCTGTTGAAATAGAATACGCATCTATCATCGTCGTTGAACCAACTCATATCCCGATTCCGTTGTGACGAAGATTTAGTTTCCCAGTTCAAGCTCCTGCCGTCTTTCTCTGTCTTGCTCGATCGAGCGTCGCAGCCCTGATCGAGCACCGCCATCTCACGTTATTAACCCGCTCTCGTCCCCTTTTCTTCGCCACCGACCGGTCATCAACCACAACACCGCAGGCATCAGGTCTGATTTCTCTCCGGTTGTTGTTATTTTCCTTTGTTCTCTTTGTTGTCTGTGTTGGTGGAAGATGGGGGTTCTTAGATTGTGCGGCCGCTGTCGGTGAAGATCTGTTGGCTTCATGTGCAAAACATGAGCTATTTCTCTGGTTTTCTGTGCTGCAATTAGGTTTTGATTGATTTTCCTCTCCTGTTTATCTCTTGCTAAATTCTCGTCGAGTTTGTTTTGTACCGCGGCTACAGCTTCTCTTCGTTTACTCAGTAATCAGTACACATGAATAGCATATGTGTGGTTTCTGAAATGAATTTATCCATTATCCTCCTGTAAATCTTCGCCATTGGTGTATGATTTTAATCTTAATGGCATCTCATCAACGTTTGGGCGAACATTAAGATAATTAAAAAAAAAGAGATTACCATGTGCAAGCCCTTTTTTTGTTATTTATAACCCAATATTAAAAACTTTGAATGTTCCTAAGTTATCACTTTTGTAAATAGATGTATATATTCTTGAATTCATAACTTAATTCCAATAAGATCTTTTCACTCCTTGCCTACAATTTCTTTTCTTCCCCTTTTTTTCTCTACTTCTTTTTCTCTTCCTCCTCTCAATCACCCGAGGTGACATAAAATGATGAAAAAAGGACAAATAATGATATTGGATGAACTAAAGATCATCAAGGAGGAGGTGAGAAATAGTCTTTAATGTTTGTTACAATGATTTAACGTTTTCAGGATTATGTATATTCTGCAAGAGATCATATGACATCATCTTCTATGTCAGTTGTAATAACCCAAAAGATATATGTTTCGGGCCTTTGCAAACTGTCCAGTAGGGTGCATGAGCGGTGGGGAGAGCCGGCAACAGTAGGGTGTGTAGGAAGGAGTTGTGGAGAAGGAAACAAAGAAAGGGGGAGGGTAAAAGCAGAATTAAAGGGGTTGTGGATAGTAAAATATTACTTATTAAATTTTTTAGGGGTTGTGAATAGTAAGAATGAGGCTCAAAATAGTAAGTTCCAAAAAAAAAACCTGAGGATCATTTTCATGTAATAGGAAAACTCTAGCCTTACTTGGTTCATCTACTCCAACTATCGTTATTTTAACCTAAACCAACCTTGTATGGCATGCTAGATGGAACATCCTTCGAAGGCCATGTGGCTATTTATTCTCCTAACAAGCTACAATTGCTTTAAACTTTCAATCCTTAGGCCTCCTATTTCTTGCAAATTTTCTGATATTTTCTTAACTAATTACATAATTGCTAAAAGTGTTTTTTTTTTTTGCTTGGGGTCTAAATATTCTGTAGTGAAGCAGTTTGAAGTAAATATACAAGTTATTAAATTTGCAAGCTTTCTAGCTATTTGTTTTTACTCCCATTTAGTTTAGTGTTGATCGGTTCATTTCCTAGCACTTAGTTCTTTTTTCCATTAACCCTATATTGGGTTAAGTTAGATGGTATTATTGAAGGAATATCTCTAATTGAAAAAACTTATCGTTGAAAGGGATTCAAATTGTTTTGTAGGGAGAGAACATTAAGAATTTATAGGGTGTATTGGGATTCTAAATACAAGGAAAGGAACGAAGAAGTCAATATGATTTAGAATTTATTAAGTCTTACAATCTCATAGCTATTGATACTCACCTCAAAAAAGCGATTGATGGACATAATTGTAGTCAATAGAATTTTTTCTTGTATACTTAAGGATGATGATACAGATGTATAGGAAATGCAACTGGATGGAGAACGAAGAGGTTTGGGATTTGGACAAAGATAATATTAATGCCATCTGAACTTTTAAGACTAGGAGTGTAGCAAAGAAGATTTTTGGAAAATATATTGGTATATGTGCAGCTTTAAGAGAGAGAAACTAGTGGTGTGTAGAAGTTCAAGAGGAATCACTAAAAAGAAAGCATGTTATAAAGAACATCATAATTGTAAAAACGAGGATAATTTTATAAGATATATAGTAGTTAAAGAGGAGGCAAAAAAAATCTGAAAGTATGACAAAATACAAATGATATTTTTTATTGGTTAATCAGGTACTAAGGATGGGAAAAATGATACTTATTTGAGTACTAAAGTTAGGAAAAGGAAAAGTAGGGATTTAAGTAACATTAGATACATTAAAGATGAACAGCAAAATATGCTTATTGATGATAAAGTTATTTTTAAAAATAGATTTGGAGATTAAATGAGTTGTCGAACTAGTTTCCTATGACTATAGGATTATAGCAAGGATCAGTGTAAAGTCTTTATATTTTCACATCAATAATGAATAAACTTTCTAGTCATATATAGGATAGATCCCGTTCATGGATGTTATTTACTGATACATTGTTTTGGTTATTGAAAGTTAAGCTGGGAGCTAAGCCTAGAAACTAGAAGTTTTCAATTAAGTGGGATCAAAAATGAATGTTTGAAATTTAGTTTTACAAATACTAAGAAAACAAATGCAACTGTATTTTGTAATTATGATGCATGGACAATAAATCCCTGCAAGTAAATATTTTTGGTGTTTTGAATCTATGATTTAATAGGAAGGAGAGGTTCATGTAGACATTGTTCATAGAATAAAAATTGGATGGTTAAAGTTAAAAAGTATCATGGTTTTTTGTGGTCATTGTGTTTCTTTTAGCTTAAAAGGAAAATTTTATAATATAATTAGAAGGCGAACCATCTTTTATGGATTATATTATTGGGCGGTTAATAGATATGCAGAAAAAATTAGTGTAGGTGAGATGAGAATGTTAAATTGGGTGTGCAGAGGTACTAGAAAAGATAAATTAAGAAATGTTATCGTTTGAAATCATTTAGAGGATCTGATGAAATTGACTTAGCATCATTTAGTTGTTCTCACAAGCTGTGAACGTGTTTGTCCTCCTATGCTATAGTAATTTTGATGTACTGCCATCGATAGATAAGTACTATGAGTTCTTAAAATTCCTTGGTGGTTACACTAGGAAATCAAGCTTAAGTAAATGTCTTATGACTCATATCAAAGATTAAATTTATTCTAATTTTTCACATTCTTGGGGTTCAAATTGTTGAGTTTGACTCTTAAACCTCTATGATTATATTGATGTTCTTTAGTTCTTTTATGCAGTCTCTGAAGGGCCAAGCACTTGGATCTGGAAGCAAAATGGTATGTAATGTTACCATAATTTGAAAAACTTTTAACTTTACTGGCATTTATTTTTAGCAAATTCTTTCCTCATTATTTTATATATCACTTAAAATCTTATCAGGCTAGGTCACCTTAGTACCACTATTCATTCTTTCCTCAACACACGTACTAGCTGTTCACCCACACATGGAGAATATATAGTAGCTCGCACCCTCTTAAGAAAACAGATCGGTATCCTTCCCCATTCAAGTTGCATTCTTTCTTGTGGCATAACAGCTAACTCCTTGCTACTTACATACGTTGCAGCCTGCCATTATGGGCAACCACTGATAATCTTGATAAAATTTTTGAGGCATGCTGATTTACTTGTCTGTTAGACTTGACTTCAGTAAACATTCTTCATGACTATTTTTGGTTTTCCAAATCTTTAATATATGGAGGTTGACCACAGATAATCATGTTCTCATCACTAATTAAAGGGTCCCTAGAAAATGTTTGCTCTAGCTCAATAGTCTATATACTCTGCATACTTTTGTGAGGAGAAAAGGTCCTTACAATTGACTTTTGGAAAGCTATGAAGCATAATATTTAAGATGGATTGAGTTTGGGGTCAAGGGCAGCAAACTCAACAGATATTAACTTTTAAATCTTTTTTACCATTTGTTGACAGCCAATAGCTGTTGACATTTGTCCAGATTAAAAAATAAAACAATCCTGTTTTGATTTTTTAAATCTTTTTTTACCTTTTGCTTTTTATTGTTGATTACCCAGTTGTTCTATTATAAATCATTAGTTTCTTCTTCTTGTATCAGTTTTTTGGGGGATATAATTATTATGGGAATTCATTCGAGCAGACTTACCATTGTTATCCAGCTTCATTCATTGACAAGGTTTGTGATCCTTCTCACTTCAAATTTTACTTATTGAGCTTTTTAGTCAAACCATAATATGTAATATTTATTATATATTATCTATTCTTGCATAAATTTGTTTTCTTGCTTCAAAAAATTAGGTGTATTTTTCCCAAAATAGCATCAAGTGTCAAAATAGAAGAGATGACTATCTGATGTAGGATTACTCCTCCATGTAATAGAAATATTTTTGGGACTATCATAATTGGCGAGCCACTCAACTGTCTGATTCGCCTTGTGCAAAATATGTTAGAAAGAATATCATGTCTAAATTTCAAAATCTGCGATAAAAAATTGACACTGAACTGTCTGAAGGCTCTTAGGTTGAGGCTGAAATTTTATCATCACCTCTCTGTCAATTTGCTATAATTTAACTAATACTGTTGAACTAAATTCCAAATCTGAAGGGCTGGTGTACTTTAAAAAAATTAAGTTCTGGTGTACTTTAAAAAAATTAAGTGTGGGAAGCAGTTGAAATACATGCTACATGGTTCGGAAATTTGAACACAAGATTACGAATCAAATGTAGGTACATTTCCACAAAGATGCTTCCACATGAAAATAGATCCGAGGAACAATAATTATACACCAGCTCAGTTTCCATCGTAGCCACCTTTCCTCTATAATTACGTTTTAGTTTTGTTAGAATTGATTGGCATTTTGAGCTATAGCCAGATTCTGAGGATGGTGGTACCAGACCCAATAACTATTATCAGGAGCTAAAGGAAGAAAAGTGTCAGCTGTGCATATCATCTAACAGGGACTGAAGTGTACAAATTCTCTCATCACAATTGTCATCAGAGATAACATAAGAGACACTGAAAAATGAGAGAATGAAAATGACATACAAGATCAGCAATTTACAAAAAACGGTATCAAATCTAAATGAATTTTAAAAAGTCAGGTGCCATTCCAAGTATCTGTTCTATTGTTCTTCTGATCTTCCTGAAACTTGTTTAAAAGTTTTAAACATAGTATGAAGAAATGGTTTCCAACACAAACTGCAAGTGGTAGGAACTTATTATTTTCTTCATGCAATTGATTCAGTTATGATGTATTTGCAATTTCTCTTTCATCCCTCTTGTACACTTTTTTGATGCCTATTCTCTTCAAATTGGAGAATACCCCATTGGTGCTCATAAACTTTTTGTTTTGATATTGGGGCAAGGCCATTAAATGTCTTTTCATGGTGAATCATGGACCAAACCTATCTTCTTTTAAAAAGCTACAAAATAAGCTTGCTGTGACAGCGGTTGATGTCATGGAAATTAGTGCAGAAACCATCCTCAAATAAACAATGAGGCAGTTGAAAACATAAAGATTGATGCAGCACCTGGTTATGGGACTTCTTGGACATCGTTGCATTAGCATTGGAAGTTTTGTCAAGTAAACAATATCAAAATCGATCAAACACGATCATCATGGGCACCACTTTTTACACCTGGATATCTATCATTATCTTCTCCATCACCAACAACTATTAGTTTTCCTTCTTTGTGCTCTTAAGTGTCTCCTTGGAGCCCTAATAGCCCCCAAATCAGTCAATAGCTTGTTGGAAGTTTCAGCCTGTTATAATCACATTATGCAGCTTTAGACAAGCAATTTGCCCCTTTACAGTCCATCTTGATAGCTAATTAAATGAGGAAAACTTCATCAAATCATCTAAGCAGTGAGGCACATACGCTTCAAGTTTAGTGAGGTTGGAGCTCATTGTGAACATGAGATCAATTATTTTGACTATGGCCTTTGATGATCAAAAGCAAGAAAAGATCTTTTGGAACAAGTCCAAAAGATTCTTTTTTTGGGTATCAATTTCCTTTTGTTGAAAGTGTGCAGATCTTGAAAATTATTAAAGAACATGGACTTTGTGTTCTATTGATGAAATTGGCATTCTTCCTCAACATATGAAGACGAGAAAGAGAATGACAAGTGAATTTAGGGGATGTGGTCCAGGGACATGATTGCTGCCCTTCTTAATGGGGACAAAGTGAAATTATGGGATGGAATTTATAGTGATAACAAAATTCGCAACTGCCTTTTAGTTGAGTTGTAGCAGGAGAGAGCTAATTAACTCCTTCAACTCCTTCCACCATGTGCTGGTATTAACAGGATTCAAAATTTTTCATTTGTTGTTAAAATTTGGATTTTTGATCAATATATTTAGTTGTTGTATTAGGGAGCCTCTAGAGTCCAATTTGGAGTCTTCAGGGTGTTTCAAAGTCGTAATATGATTATAGAATTTGATGCGATTACCGAAAAGGGAAAGGGTGGTTTTAATTGCTTGAGGCACACCAAGGAATTATTATTTTCTTTTACAGTTCATTTATTGATAGTTGAGTGGCAACCTTTCTTTTTTTCCATATTATTCTCTTAGAGGGGGCTTGATTTCCTCAACGAGTAGGAGAATACCTTGATAGAAGGGTCATGATACATTTACTGATAAAGGTGTTAATATTACATCTTTTAGTAAGAAAATAAATCAATCTCTTATATGTAAATTTGACTATTAGAAAAACACACATTTCATGTTAGTAGCAAGGCATTACACTTTAAGTTTGCTAGGTTAGACATTGTGAATGTGATATCAATTATGTTGATCTGGCCATTGATGATCAAAAGCAACAAAAATGAAATCTTTTGCAACAAGTTCAAAAGATTGTTTTTCAGATATCATTTTTTTTTGCCGAAAGTGTGCAGATTTTGAATATTAACATGAACGATGAAAAGTGGCATTCTTATATATGAAGAGGTGATGACATTGTTGTGTATTGTTTGTGGATTTAGAGGTGTTATCTCTTGGGTCACAGTTTTGTTGTGCAGACTGGCAACATTGCACCATTACTTTTAGATGCAGAAGAAGCTTAATCCAAAGAAAGTTTGGTAGCAACTTTCTTGGCGAGTTCTATATGGGCCAAATGAAATCCAAGTTCCACATGAAGATCAGGGAACGAATGCCGAGAAATCCATAGGAATTGACTCTAAAGCAATTGATTGAGGTTGATCTTGGTTCCAGAAGGGACTTATTTAGATAGAGGAATCTGATGGCTGATGCTGTGACATGTTTGAGAGGGTATGAACAACTTGCATTTTGAATTCTTGAGGGAGTTTCATGACACTTTTTGGGCATTGAGTATGCTTAAAGCCCTACTTTCTTAAAGAGGATGGGGTAGGATATGGAAAAGCATGTGCAGACTTGCCTCATTTGTTAATAGGACAAGGTGGAGGGACAAAAGCCAATAACCTTCTTGTAGCCTTTGCATGTATTTAGAGCCACCTTAGGAGAGCATTTCACTGGACTCTATTTTCACTTTTCCAAAGATGAGGAATTTCGGATGAGATTTGATGGTTGATCAACTCTCAAAGTATGATACCTTCATTGTAGCATCCCAATAATTCTCAGCATGGAGGCTACAAAGTTCACCATGAAGAGTGCCCCGGATTGCCATGGAATGATTAGGACGTGTGCTTCTTAGGACAGTTATGGATCAAACCATTCAAGTAGTTGAGATTATATCTTTTCACAAGTCTTTGCTCCTAGATGAATTGCTAGACATTGTTCACTCTTTTATATTTGCTGCTCTTTGTTAGTGTCATAACTTTAAACAGGGCTTTGCGACTGACAACCTATTTAAAGTGGTTAAGGTGATTTGAAGAGGAGGTTAAGAATATTAACAAAATGGACCAATTTGACGAGCAGGCCTCCAGACTTTTTTACATGCTATTTGATATGCAGTTTCATAGTTTACATGTTTGGTCCTCTTATGTCATACGTTGATTGTGTTCGGCAATGCTGTCACATGAAATTTTATCTATTGACTCTCTTTTATGAACCAACTTGAGAATTATTCTGATCATTTATGAGGTTTCTATTTTGCTGAAACTTGGAATGTTCTCAATGAATATTCATTCTCTTTCTTTCACTTAATAGTGTTGATGTTTTTCTTGAACGATTGTTCTCCCCTTTTACTTGCCCTTTTCACCACCATATTGACATTATTATATATGCCCAATTTTCTACAGTTTAAAATTAGAAGCCAAATCTAAGTTTTGATTATTTGGTTATTAGTTAGTGTCTCATTATGTACCTCAAATCTTTGGAGAGTTTTTTTTGCAAAGTAGGGTTTTCTTCTCTCACACTTAGGAAAACTAATATTTTCTAAATCTTTGTAGTTTGTATGCCTTTCCCAATAAAGTTTGAAATGTTTGCACTCTTTATTTGTGATAAATTACATAGGACATTGCTGTGTAGGTGTTTATTCTCAATTAATTTAAGTTTTGATTCCAAATAGTACGTGGAGCTCAGAGAACTCTAGTGTTGTTATTTTGTGAAAACTAAAAAAATTGTCTATTTTGCTTCCAAGAGCACTTATACTTGATCTATCTTTGCAGCCACAATTGGAGATAGGTGATAAAAGTAAGCAATTCATTCCTTAATTATCATCATACTTATTTGGAAATTTCTTGTTTATGCTCTATAACCTCTGTGGCATGTTATGTTGTGTTCTTTCAGTTATAATGCCGCCTTCTGCTCTTGATCGTCTTGGTAAGATGAATTTTTGTCTTGTATTTTGTAGTAGTAGAAAGGTTTGTTTATTTCTTGGACAATAATCAATTTCTAGGTCCTATAATCTTGATGTTTTAATGTACTTCACAGCTTCTCTACACATTGATTATCCAATGCTATTTGAGCTCCATAATGCTGCAACCGAGCGCGCTTCACACTGTGGTGTTTTGGAGTTCATTGCAGAAGAAGGCATGATATACATGCCATATTGGGTAGCCATGATGAATGTTCTCTCCCAGATGTTTTTTAGTTCATCTTTTAGTGCAGGTTCTGAATGATCTTGTGATTACCTTTTTTTTCAGATGATGCAAAATTTACTTTTACAAGAGGGAGATATTGTCCGTGTCAAAAATGCCACCCTCCCCAAGGGTACATATGTGAAGCTGCAGCCTCACACAAAGGACTTTTTGGATATCTCAAACCCCAAGGCCATGTTAGTGAATCTGTTATCTGCTTTTCATGCTCTGCAAATGAGCACCTTCTATATTGACTTCTGTAATTTCAGATCTGTCTTGATGCATTTGTTTTCTGTGTACGTCATTTTCCTGATGTTGCTGGCAATTGCAACCGAGGTACTAACTTTTTCCTTTTGGGTTACTGCAGTTTGGAAACGACATTAAGAAACTTCTCGTGTTTAACAACTGGTGACAGTATAATGGTAGCATACAATAACAAGAAATACTACATAGATATCGTGGAAACAAAGCCCTCTTCTGCAATTAGTATTATTGAGACAGACTGTGAGGTTGATTTTGCTCCCCCGCTTGATTATAAAGAGCCCGAACGGCCCCATACTTCTTTAACAAGAAGCAATGCACCAGAGCAAGGTTTTTTTTTTAAATGCTTTTCATCTTCTCCTTAAAAGTGTTCTTCTTTTTATCCTCTTATTAGTTCATGCCAATGTGAAGTCTTAATTTCCCCTTTTTCTGTTTGTCCTACCACTTTCATCTGTTTCTTTTCTCTTTCTTGCAATGTTTGCTGCTTTTAGTTGAAATTCATTATAACCATATTTTATTATTGGCTGCAATCCTGGAGCAAAAAGTTGGGATTTTTTTTCAGTAGATTCAAGACAATATATATGGTGCAAATTTGGTAACATCAAATCAAGAATGACTACAGAAAAAAGTTTTATGACAGATTCAGTGGTGAGTTGCATATGGAGTATCTTTGTCTCCTAAGGACAACTTTGAAGGATGAAGTATATGATAGTTATACTTTATGGATTAAAAGATTGCAAAGATAGGAAGGGGTTATATGTAAAGGCTAATAGCTGAGATAAGGAATTTGAAATAGATATTTGGTGTTTCCAATATGTATACGAGAATAAATTAACAAAACCATGCCGAATATCCTCGTGAGCCTCTAATTATTGAAATGCATTCTTGTTGGTTTGTTCTTTTCCTGTTATCACTTTGACATGCTCTAGATATCTGTTGATCATGTCGTATTTGTTTCTTTACTTGAATGTGAGCACCGATATGTTTTGATGTTTTATTGCTTGATCTTGAATATACTTATTTACTATTACTGCTGGTGTTTCTATGTTCCATCTAAAATTGATGGCTATCTTGAAATTTCAGCTCATCACGATCTGCAAAATGAAGCCGAAGTTGAAAAGAAATTTACCCCATTTGTGGGTGTTGGAAGAAGGTTGGACGGAAAGCCTTCTAAGGAGAATACTCCTAGTGTTGGTTCCTCTGTGAAGGATAATAAATCCGAAACGATAAATGGTACGAAGCACTTATCACCGTCCAATTCGGAAGGCAGCTCTTCTCGTCAAGCTAAGGGAAAGCTTATTTTTGGTTCAAATGCAAATCATACTCCAAAAGAAGGACCAAAGGTGGTTACCCAGAGTTATTGAATTTTGTGTCATTTGATGAGAAAGCAAATGCATACTCGTATCTGATATTCCTAAAGACTATCTTCCAATTTTTGGAAACCTGTAGCTGTCTGTATTAGGCAAAATGTTACTACAGCAATGTTTTATTTTGGTAACAGGTTTTGTAGCTCTCTTTCCAACTCTATTTTAACTCCTGGTGTGTTTCATTGTTTTTGTAGGTTGCCCCCAAAGAAGCAAATGAACAACCTGAAAAGAAAGAAGAACCGAAGTTCCAGGCCTTTACCGGGAAGAAATACTCATTGAAGGGTTAGTGAAGCGAAATTGCTCCATACATTCTCTTATATGTAAAAGGCTTTATAAACATCTCATACTTTCTTGATAAGTAGAGCACTCCTCTTTGGATCTTCTTAATGTATGATTTGAAGGTTTCACCTACCATATTCATGTTATTCTCTAGAAGCTGTTTCAGTTGATTGCTTTAATAAATTATCTATTATTATCTCAGTTGTTGTGAACATTCTGTATTCGTGGTTTAGATAAGGGGGCCGTTGTCGAGTTAATTTTTTTTTCTTGAGCTTGATGTAATCCTTGCTAATTTTGTCAAATGGAGGATCAGGCATCGCTCTTATTTTGTGTCTGAACAAAGTTACTAACATCATCCTCTTCGATAAAAGTATTTATGAAGCATGTTATGGATCATAATAAACAATGTAAACATCCATATGTTGATTGTTGAGATGATTTGCATTCCTTTTGTCGATAAAATATTCCTAGTCTTTATGGAAGTGGTGTTGATAATTAACAACTTACTAAAATGATAAGTTTACAACTTATTCTTTTTGCCAATGAATTATAAACCACTCTCCTTTTAGTTTCCTAATTTCCTCCGCTTTTTGTAAAAGCATTTTTTTTTTTTTACTTCAGTTTCCATTCATTCACAGAGACATCTTTCTGCAACTTCATCTTTCTCTCACCTATTTCACTTTCTTTATTCAAACATCTCGATCTATGTACCAGAGATCCAACACTATTATCCTGATCAGGGAAGGAGCACCACAAGGATTTCTCAAATCTAAACAATTTACGATTGTCGGAGCTTGGAACTTGTCAACATTTTGAAGAAATACAGGTGCATGGCCATAATTAATCAACCCAATGCAAAGAGTGAATGGATTCTTAGCAAAGTATTTGCTAAGAACTCTATCCAATTGATTTAGCCAGATATGGATTGAGCCTCATATTAGGGCGAGTAAAAGATCATCTAGATAAATGCAGTACCTTCAAGTTGAAATAAAAGATAAGATTGAAACTTGGAATGAGGGCCATTGCTGACAAGTCTTTTCATTATGTCATAATATCCTTATTTTGTATTCATTTGTTACATGCTGGAGGTTAAAAATGATCTTCCATAAATTTATGAAGTACTATTTTTTAAAATATAATTAAATAACCTCATTTGGTTCTTTATCAATTTTGTTTAGTATAGGTATATCAATTTTGTTTATTAAAATTAACATAGGTATCAAAAGCTCTATCAATTTTGTTTAGTAAATTAGTATATTTAAATTTTAAAATTACTTATTTTAATGAAGATTAAAATATGATATTCTATTTTACTCGTGCATATAGGATATAAGTAGAATTAATGTCATAAAAATAAAGTACAACAGTGTTTGATGAGCCTTGGATTACGTGGGACAATTAACTCGCATCACATGAATCATCCTCCTTTCCACCACCAACTAAGCTGTGTGTGCGCATATACTAACCAAAGAAAGAGGACGCCATGAATCATTTGCATTCCACAAGTTAATCTAATCCTCAACGGCATTCCAAAACAGCGACCTCTCATCCAAAAACTCGGGCTATTCAATCCGCCAATAAATTAAAAAGACTAGGTAGTTATATTTCCTCTCAAATCCTTTCAGCTATCGACGCATCAACTTTCTCTTTCTTTTCCCACTCCAATAATATATTTTATGTGGAAAGCCCGGCAAAGGCTCCTTTCGGTGATCGTTACGTTTCCTGATGCTTATAATGCCGGTATCGAGGAGAAGTCGGCAAGAAAGCGTTTAGAACAATGCGGCTTTGCCGCATGTGCCCCTCGCAAGATTTCAATATAGCTTATTTGTTCGTACAAGTTTTTATATATCACATCTCTCTCTCTCTCTCTCTCTCTCTCTCTCTATATATATATATATATATATATATATATATATATATATATATATATATATATATACATATACATATATAATTGCTAATGAATAGTATCTATCGTGTGTCCACTTTGAGATCAAATAATGAGTGGAATGGGTCATATGGTCTTTGGACGGAGCAAATGCACGCCAATAAATTGGAGGACCACTTCGATGCTTGACCATAGTTATGAGTCTTCTACATGTTGGGCGGGACCTAGTGATGCACCTCTCTTTTAGGTCTGTCTTAAATGCGTTGCTATTTCTCCCACAACAATGCTCAAGTCTTTTAGGGTATTATCAGCAAGTCCGACCTTGAGTTCTTGCACGACGTGTTGTACCCTAACAAGTCATCATGATAAGGATCTTGAGAGAGGACGCCTTGACCTTTTCTTTATATATATATATATATATATATATATATATATATATATATATATATATATATATATATATATATATATATATATATATATATTCCTTTTTTGAAAACTTCGTTATAAAGAAACCTAAACTAAGAGGCATCGGCCTCTTTTGTTCGTTTTCTTTTATTTTGAGAGTAATATACAAGACAACATAAACTTGCCATATGTTTACCATCAACTTCATATTGCTATTCATGAAGCCGCTTGACAAAGACAAATTGAAGATGCTTAGGGTTTTAGGCATCCCAAAGTCCACCGATTCAACTTAATGACATCCTAAATGCGCAAAGATAGTTGGGTTTTCCTTAAATGTAAAAGCCGTAGAACACTTAAAGATAATGGTCTTTTGATATTGGCAAAAGAGACATTATGAATCCTTACTAATTCAACATCTAAACCAAAATCTTTTGGCATGGAATATATTCCATATAAAGGATAAATAGTGAAAGTGATGATCTTAAGATGATATGAGAAAGTTTCTATTAGTTTGTGATCCTTTAACCCTTGATATATAGGTCGAAGACTAGTATCTCAAGTGTGAAATCAACAAACATTTATATATCAAAAATTTTCGTGCACTATCATCCTATATCTCTTCATAAACATATCGAAAATGGGAAGTATCATCCTTTAGCCAAAAAAAAAAAAGAAAAAAGAAAAGAAACATAATTTTCATCCCCATCATTTTATTTGAAGCGCAAAAAAAAAAAAAAAAAAAAATCTTCGTTCATTTTCTCAAGCCATACACAGTAGCGGTGAAACATTGCAGATATCTGCCCTTATTCATCAACCCTGAACATTTATACCAAGTCAATAAAAGCCAAATACACCTTTTAGCAAATTAGTAGTGCTGTCGTTGTTGATACATAACCGGCATTTATTATCTATGCTATATTGGTTTCAAATTTCCTCCCAAGGAAAACCAAATCACTTTGGAGAACCATTCGTTGTGCAAAATACCAAACATCAAAAGCACAACGTTGGGTTGTAGAATACAACCATTTTGAATCCATCAATCGACATCAACCTCCAAGCTTAATACAAAGTGGTTATCGACAAGGATGGGAATGAATCCTTAAGTTCCATTAAGCATGTTCCTATTAACATACTCATTAATTAGATTTGAGATATATGCCATAAAAGATTAAATATTATATTAAGTTCCCATATTTTAGTAGTTATTAGAATTTGTAAAAAAAAAAGTAGGGTCATGAGAATATCTTATGAGTTATTGGATTTTTACATAATCAGGTTCTTTTTTGAACATGCATATATTTGTAGTTTTAGGAATAATTCATTTTGGGTGAGCCCATACGATTTTACGCTTCTTAGGTGAATTTAGAAAGGACCAAAGTGTGACTTTTTAGTTTATTATATTTTGATTTTTTTTTTCTATTTCTGAATTGACATGAAACTAAATGTATAGAATCAATTCTCTTGCTATTAAAAGGACTCATGAGATCACGATAAAATAATGAATCGAGTTCAGGAATCTATAGAATGAATATTACTAGCACCATAACTATCGGTTTATTATAATGCAATTAATGCATGAATTATGAACTTGAATGGTCAAGTAAGTCTAATAATGGCGTTTACACCTTTCCAATGCGGCAATGAAGACCATTGGATTCAGGTAGAGGAGACCACTGGGAGTGCCGTGGTAGGAGAGACAGAAGAGGAGGAATGATTATTATTTGGTTGTTCTTGATGTCTCTCAAGTCAGCTTTCCTGTTAGGTTGCCTCTTGGCATTTCTTACGTGCATTGGTATGAGGTGTCACCCTCCTTGCAAGTTATTTCATGGAGGTGATTTCATCGTAGGTAAACCACACACGATCCGATATTGTTTTTTTATTTTTTTTATTTTTTATGTGGTGCTCACTTTTCGGTGGGTATTTGTTATTTTATGCTTTTAATTGCTATACTTTAGTAATAGGTTGTTGAACAGAAGATTAAAAGAATCATATATATATGTGGTAAGTATTTTAATGTCAAAATTTTGAGATGTTTAGTATCCATATTATGAATATGAAACTATAACATCTCTCACATTAAAAATAAGTAAAATTGATTTATAAAGGTTTGGTGAGAGTACTATCATTAATTTCAATGTAGACATTTTGGTTGACGATTTAGACCAAACAAAATTGATAGACTAAGCTATCCTATCAAATCATATTGTGACACTAATAATGAACACAATCATTGTCAAAGAATTTGAGGGGGCATAATATTTTAATTTTCTAGCATAAATTGAGGAGCATGAATGGAGAGAAACAGTTGCATAATTAGGATGATGCTATACTAATTGTAAAGTGTTGGAACTCTCTTCATACAAAATAATAAGGACTCCCAAAATATGATGAGATTTTTTTTATTTAAACAATATATTTTGTTTTCTAAATGAGAATATTTAACTAACTTGAATATTAGATGTGCCTCATCGATACTCGATAGCTTTCGATAAAAATATTATGGATCAAACTTCAGAGTCAATATTTCTTTTCCTGATTCTCGATATCATTAAATCAAATCAATATTTATTTGTATGATTCTCAAATAAAACGAATTATGGATTTAGATCGAGTTAGACTATCTTTGGCTTGTAGAGCAGGCAATCATATTAATAATTAGATTTTACTAGCACTTGAATGCTATTTGATGGAAGATATCTTGAGAATCATCCTTTTGTTTGTGTTTAAAGGATCTTAGAGGATGGAAGGGAACATATTTATACTTATTTTTAACAGAATGGTGAAGGTGAGGATTGATCCCAAAAAACATAATTTATACGATAAATTTTCAAGCCTTCAATATAAATTAAGCGGACAATAGTAGATCCAAATACACTTATTAACCCTAATCATTCCATGATCCAACTTGGTAGGAAGTTCAAATTTTATTTCATCGAATTCAATGCTCTAATCAACCAATCATGTGCAACAGTTATAGCTATAATTGACAATGATCCACAAAACTATTTTCTAATAAGGTCGAGAGAGTAGCCAATTGTGGATTCCAATTACATGGAAACAAAATAATGCTCTCTTTTTTTTTTTCTTTTTTTCATTACATGGGCGTAAAAGCTTACATGATAATTAAAATCTTAAGCTCTAATAATTTATTTTTTACAAAGTATAAATGGTGAGTCTCGTACGATATGCTGTCAAAGTATTTACTAGCTAACGATACCTTCTAAAAAATATATCAAATAAGGCTTCCTTAGCTGGTAAAAATATATCAAATGTTTAAGATATAAATATACGAATGAGTTTTCGAATCCTCAATTTTTGATAAATTAATCTAGTACATCACCACTAAATCAATATTTAAAATATTACTTATATTTAAATAAATCTTTTGATAATTTATTCTATTAATTTATATATATGCAACTAAATGGAATTATTAAAAAAAAAAGGCTATAGCCTCATATTGGAAACACCTTAATTAGTATGTACGTGATCTAATTCCTACATTGACAATTTGCCTGCAAAAGTCGGTCTCAATCGGAATCAGGCTTTTAATGACCCTGCAAAACCCGTTGGAATAGTCTCGTCACTCCGTAAACTCCATCTGACATATCATATAATTTGTACACGAAGATCAAATTATTGGGCATATACATATATAGTGTTTAGTATATAGGATAAATGATACCTAATCAAACCATTAATTAAATGCCGAGGGAACAAAAATGGATGCTAACATATCTTATTCTTTTGGAGTGTCTAAAAAAATTACATGCAACATTCCAATTAGATCCTATTATATTAAAAAAAAACTTCTAAATGCTTAATTATCGAAGAATACATATTTATCGATCGAGGCATTCCTAATCAATAACAACAGTTCGACATGTGGTCATTCATAAAAGATAAAGTCTGTGCTTTAAATTTTTGTTTATTTTGATAAGCAACGAGTGGGAGTGCATTAAAAAGGCCATGTTTCCCTGCCTTTAATTAGCATGGCAAGGAGCGTGGGAGGTGGACGTGTTGACCGTTTCTTGTGGTTCATTAGTTGCGTTGAGGAGCAGCGTGCGAGAGGCGCATCAACTTCTGTGTCGTGTGGCACATTATTAGCACGGCGGGCAGAGTGCGGGAGGTGGCAATAACTTGTTTCCCTCGTGCTTGCAAACGAGTGCTGCTTCCTTTGCTTCCCCTTCCCAAACAATTACGACCCTTCTAACACACACAAACAATCCCTACGGTGTTAATATTACTGTACAATGTAATGAATCTTAATGGTGATGGATCTCAGATTTGAATTCACGTGTGATCGAACGTACTATACGTCTTCCGATTGTTGTATTGGGTGTGTATTGATATCGGGAATGGTTGTGAAGGAAGAGAGAGAGAGAGAGAGAGAGAGAGAGAGAGAGAGAGAGAGAGAGAGCGGAGAGCCAAAGCTGGCTTGTAAAACGAAAGCACGGTACTCAACTACCACCCACCTTCTTTTCCTTGCTCAACAAACCCTTTAAATGATACCATCAATTCCTTCGCCGCTTCCTCCTCGTCGTCGAGCACTTCACCAAAACCTCTCCATATTTTGGAAGGATCCCAATCCACACCATTTCCTTCTGTTTCTTTTCTTTTTTTTTATTCTCTCTGGTTTTGCCTTTTTAATCCTGCAGTAGTTGATCATGTTAGCTTTAAAATCCCGGTGGCATTGGGATTAGGACTGCGTTGTAGCAAGCAGTAAGCTTCCACCTGCTGCTTGTGGGCTCTCTGGTAGTGGTTGCGAGTTCTCCGCGTTACAAGTCAATCGTCATAGCGTAAGAAGACACCCGACCGCCACCGACATTGTTGCATATAGAGGAGCGAGGGTGAGGGCGGGGAGGCCTGGGGGGTGGGGGAGAGAGAGAGAGAGAGAGAGAGAGAGAGAGAGAGAGAGAGAGAGAGAGAGAGAGAGAGAGAGAGATGGGTGGCAGGGGGAATGATCAGTCTTTGCTGACACTGGCTGGGGTGCTGCTCAATTCCACCGTTAGCTTCCTTGTCTTCTCCTTCCTTGACGTCCTCGACGTGGTCCTCTGCGTGGTGTATAAGCTGATTGATTACGCCATGGAGGCGGAGTGGAAGCCCTGCTACTGCTCCTCCTCCAACAACATGATCACCAGCAGCGACAGCTTCATGGTGTCGGTGAACAGAGGGCCCAAGGTCGTCCGCCTTTGCTCCACCAAGCTTCAGCTGGAGGACGTCTCCGACACGCTCTACTCCCGCCACTCCCGCGTGTCGGAGTTCTCCCGGAAGGCCGCCGTGGCCGTGGCGGCCAGCACCAGCATGTCGGTTCGGTCGCCGGCCACCACCTCCTTCGCCGTCAGCTCCAACATCATGGAGATGCTGAAGGGGAAGATCGAACGGCGGCGGCCGCAGCCGATCCCCCTCTGGTCCGACTGCGACTGCAAGATCTGCAACTCGTGGAGCCGGTCCCCCTCCAGCACCTCCCAGCTTTATGTCCGTGCCGAGGGGCCTGCAGGCACGTTCTGGTTCGCCATGCATGCAGAATTCCCCGATCCTGAATCGCCGAACAGGGTTTGACATGATGTGATTTGGTTGACAGATGGAAGAACGACGACGAATGAGGACGTCCTGTTCATCCACGGCTTCATATCATCCTCCACGTTCTGGACGGAGACCGTGTTCCAGGAATTCACCGCCGAGACGAGGTCGAGGCACCGGCTGTTCGCGGTGGACCTGCTGGGGTTCGGCCGGAGCCCCAAGCCGGCCGACTCGCTGTACACGCTGCGGGAGCACATCGACATGATCGAGAAGTCAGTGCTGGAGCGATACGACGTGCGCTCCTTCCACATCGTCGCCCACTCTCTCGGCTGCATCATTGCGCTGGCCATGGCCGTCAGGTACCCAAACGCGGTCAAGTCCCTCACCCTGCTGGCTCCGGTAAGGATCGCACGCGCCTCCCTGTCGCTAGATCTCGAAAGACGATGCAATCGTTGATGGTAGAGCGGCTGCGCAGCCATATTTTCCAGTGCCGAGGGGCGAGGAGCCGTCGCAGTTCATAATGCGGCAGGTGGCGCCGAGGAAGGTGTGGCCGGCCATCGCGTTCGGGGCCTCCATGGCCTGCTGGTACGAGCACGTCAGCCGGACCATTTGCCTCCTCATCTGCAAGAACCACCGCCTGTGGGACTCCCTCTTCAAATTCTTCTCCGGTAACAGGTACACTCCCAAGTTCCAAATTCTACGCATACACCACCACGTACGCTCGCATCATCATCGTCCCAAATGGCAATTTACTGCACCATTACACACTGTTCATGGCAGTAAGAGGAGGAAAGGAGGGGAGATCAAATTCCCCCCCTCCAAATCCAAACCCCAGCTGATTAAAGCGTGGGCTCCTCTCCTGTTCCACCATCGTGACAAGAGATAGCACTGTGTAACTTCTGGAAATGTTAGATCAAAATGATGGATTCCCCACCTGATCATTTAGTAGTCGGGGATAAGTGTGTCTGCTCATTTATGAGGTGCACAGTGTAAGGGCGTCCTGAATCCACCAACTTCTGCAGCTGCTAATTCACTAACAGTTGGGGCCACGCAGCTGTCTTCCCGACGAAGGGGTGAGGTGATTAATGCTGCAACATAACGCACGTACAGTGGCCCGCAGCAGTAGGTTTGGGGGAAGCCTCTCTGAGTGTTTCCTTACCGTTCTTTCGAGTCTTTCCTCGATTCGAATAGAGTGTCTATCCGAGTACATGTACTGTCCATCGCCATCTCATCAGCTCATACAGGATTCTATCCCCTTTCATCGATCGATCCTTATCTGAGATCACCTCATTGAATCCACAGAAGAGTGGATTTAGTCTTTGCAATTGATTCTCGGTAATCCTTTAGCAGATTAGCAATGAACACAGGTTTATGGGGTGCTATCATGCTCTTTGTGTTTCTGGAAGCACATGGGATCACATGATACTTCCGGCCCCTGCGATTTCTATCTCTGCTGTTCATGAGAGGTGTCAGAACATGAGGTGTCATTCAGATGACAGCTTTTAAGCCAATAAATATCCCAAACATTGCATCTCTCAATTTGTGATGCAAAGACGTGCCCCCAAAGATGCTAAGAAAACTTTTAATTGCTACTCTCTCTCGAAAGGTCCTTTTCCTGAACACATTGATCTTGGCTTTTAGAACTGTCCTCATCCTTTGTCTCTCACTAGCTGTCGAATCGGACAATCCATCAACGAATGGTCAGAGAATTTACTTCGGAGCTTTTGCTCAAGCATTTTTTTCTGGAGCACATCCATTGGAGTCAGGAAAGGATTTAGGAATCTGTTGCTTCTCTCTTATGGTTCCTCGTTTGAGATCAAATAGTAGGTGGAAACAGAGTCGATTGAAAGAATAAGTTTGGTAGGTGAAGGGTGAGATGTTTCCATCCAATTTCATGGCATATTTCTCAAAATAGATCACCACAGAGAACATGGATAATCTGATAAATATGCACTATGTAGCAGTAACTATTGACAGCATCATCTGGCCGAGAAAGCTTATGAATAGTTCAAGAATTCCGCACTAACTCAGAGAAACTTTGGTCCTCTGACTCAAAGGGCCACTTCTTCTCTGCATTGCCGTTTGATAACACACGACTCAGTGCATGAGATCTCCAGCGGCTGCGATGCAGAGATGATGATGGTTAGAACATGTGACTGGGCAGGATGCGGACGTTCATGATCGAGGTGTTCATGTGCCACACGCACAACGCGGCATGGCACACCCTGCACAACGTCATCTGCGCCAGCGCGGAGAAGATGGAGAGCTACCTGGAGACGGTGCGGGAGAAGCTGACGTGCGAGGTGCGGGTGTTCCACGGGGGCAACGACGAGCTCCTCCCCGTCGACTGCAGCTACGACCTGGCGGCCAGGATCCCCAGGGCTCGCGTCAAGGTGTTCGAGAAGAAGGACCACGTCACCATCATCGTCGGCCAGCAGCGTGCCTTCGCCCGGGAGCTGGAGGAGATATGGAGGGAAGCAGGGAAGAAGGGAGGGAGACATGACGATGAGGAGGAGGAGGAGGAGCGACCAAAGACGCTCTGCCCCTCATAGAAAGAGAAACAGTAAGAGACGTGTATTGATGTCCGCTTTCTTTTCTCTGTTGATCGCTGTGATTTGGACCGAATCATGTATTGGAAGTTTACGAGTTGGCCTACGTATGAAAATATAATCTGAGTCAATAAGGAAATCAATGTTATGTGTTTCATGCGATGCCGTATCAGAACATTCCACCGTCTTCGTCCCCATGATAGGTGAAATTGGCAGTCTCTTACGAGAGAACTCACCATTGGAAATGTCATGTCCATATTACTCATCACCTAATGCGGTTTTTCACTACCATGAATTGTCTGCTCCACCATGAATTTTGTACTGCCTTTTACTGTTAATGTGACCCCAAAATTCATAATGATTGATTCATTATTTATCTTGATTAACAAATGTACGAAGGCTCAATATACCTATTGGTACCTTCGATAGGGGAGACAAGATTGCTTGAGCATTATTTATATTTATAACAAGAGTAAATGTACTTCTTCGTACCTCCGATAGAAAATATAAGATCGTATGAGCGTCATATAATAAATCATTATTTATCTTGATTGGCATGTCGGCTTGTGAGAAATTATTTGATATGAATGGTTTTCATAACTGTCTTTTCATAGTGGACAGAGTTGAGGTGAATCTAGCACCTATAAAATTTTGATTCTCTTGATTAATTTTTTGTCTATGTCGATCGTAATTAATCTTATTTATAATAATGGATGAATGATTTTCAATTGAGTTAAATCAATTGATTTTTTTCTTCCCATCTTGTTTTCTAAAAAATGTAACTTAAATAATTAACATATGTAGGAAAAGAACTAATGAAAAGCTTTTAATTAGATTTGGTAGGGGATGTAACATTAAGGAACCTCATACAAATAAAATCAAAATAAATTAGGTTAAGGGATGTAGGAAGATTGGTTCTTTTCTATTATTCATTTAATTTCTTCGTAAATATGGTTAGGAATACTAAGAGTTATCATTTTTAAAGAAATTAATATATTTTCTATTATATACAAAGACTTAGATTCGCTTATAATCGAATGAGTATGCTACTATTAATTTAATTTAAGTATTTTAAATTATTGATTCAGGCTCAATGAAATTAATATGTAATTTGTTTATATGATTATTATAGTATTGTATAATAACGACACTCAAGAAAAGGGATACTATAGGGTTGGATTGATAAAGGAAATGTGCATGAGCAAATAAAAATGCATCCTTCGAAATATATATCCTTACACCATTTTTTTTTTACAAAGATACCTTTTCGTTCATTTATAAGGATGATTTTTATGGTAATTCATAATGTTTTGAAAACATAATACATTATGTTAAAATGGTTGCATGATTCCTTAATACTATAAACTAAATTATGTAAGTTTGATGACCCCCAAAAAAAAAAATGGTCTAGACAAGTGGTCGATGGAGCCCACTAAAATTCCCAATCAGCTCTCAGGTAGTTCAGGAGGTAAGCCCGGTGGGGAACTGAGTTTTTTGGTCGAGTTATCTCTGATAGGAGAAATAAGATTTATCGTTACGACTTACGTACCGGAGATTGGGCACGAGCCGGTCTAATTACATATTTCTCCTCATGCTTAACTTTTACGGTCGCGGTCCTTATACTTGAAATAAAAAATTATATTAAGATTTTCATAATTTAAAAATTATTATAATTAACTTTATTTTTAATAATGTTATCGGCAAAATGACCCCTGTCCCGTGCTGTCACCGCTAGTCCCGTTGTGAAGCCGTCCCCAACCCATAGCCTTCGCACCATGCCACCGAAAGATCACTTCCTTCGCCTAGTCGTGCATTACCAATTGCAACACTATCACGATGTTAAAAATGAAATTAATTATAATAATTTTAAAAATATGAGAACCACAATATAATTTTTTAGAGCATAAAAACTATGATGCTAAAATATATAATTAACTCGTGGAGTCGATTAAAATTCTTAATCAAGCTCATAGGTAAGTCCGGAGACTAATGAGAGACTAATGATTAACTCATGTTGTTAGATTTCTTTAAAATCTTAGAATCTAAACTTAAAAAATTTATATTAAAATCACTATAATTATGAAAATAAAATATTTAATTTATTTATCCTAAATTCATAAGCATGAATGATATGAAAATGATAAGAAAAAAAGATAATTTTAATAGTGATGGAGGATGATGACACTATGGATGGCTATTGTGATGATGGTTAGCGACAATGATATGGTGGTCAGTCTTACTAATGTTTTTTTGAACATCGACGAAAAGAGAAAAAGAAGGCAGAGTAGTGAAGCATCTGCATCGACATTGCATTGCTCTGCCTCCTCTTCCTCATTCGGTATCACTTTGTATCTACGTCAGCATCAAAGGAGGAAAAAGAGGTAGGCGAGGCATTTGCATCATCGATGAGGAGGAGGGAGGAAGAGGAGGAGGCAAGTGAGGCAGAGCGAATGTGACTGATCAATCTCAAAACCTTAGTTAAAATGGTTATTCCCAATCCAATGGCTAAGCGCAATGCGATGATCCAACGTTTCTTTATCGTATTTATTGTTACCATCTTTCTGATACTCTCCCCCACTACATAACATGCGACCTGGAGGTAACATTGCCCGAAGAGCCGAAAAAGACCCTCTCATGGGATATATAAGGGTCTTCGTGGTGCCGAGAGTTTAAAGACCGAGCCAATTACCGACCGAGAATTAAAAGACTGCCGGTGCAAATAGCCGATAGAAGTTGGTTTGAGCTGCCGCTAACACCGAGGTGAGCAGGAAGGAGGATGAGGGTTTGTTTTATCTCCTGTCGTTAGATCTGTACTCCTCAGGCCTCCATTTTATGTGATGATTAGTCCTCACCATCCAATCGGATCCTCTTCGATCGCAAGCATAATTGATCTAAAAGCAAGTCGATGACCACATTGTTGTCGTCAGGGCATACGCATCATTTGTGCACCGGCTAAAGCTCAAGAGCTCAAAGCAGACATGCTTTTTTGACAAGCTTGCTCGCAACCTCTCCCTCATTCTCATCGCCCATCGCCCTTCCTCGAATCTGTCCCACCATTGGATGAAGTGATCATTTGAGGATTTGAGCATGGTGCCGATGTAGATGCCTCATCTGCCTCCTCGTTTCTCATCGTTGGCTACATATATGCATCACCCACCTTTTTTTTTTTTTCCAACATCAACATAGATGCAGAGTGACATCGAAGGAGAAAGAGGAGGTAGAGTGGTGTGGCACTGACATAGATGTCTCACCTCCCTCGTCTTCCTCGACGTTGACGCAGATGTCTCATCGCTATGTCTCCTATTCCTTCTTGTCATCAATCTTCGATATCGATAAGATCAACCATCGTGTTATTATTGCTGATCACCACTACAACAATCATCCATGTATCATGGTTTGTTATCACCATTAAAATTATCTTTTTTGTTTATCATTTTTGTTCTATTTATGTATGTTGTGTCTTCGGTTGCTAAAGTCAACGTCGTTAAGATAAACAAAGTTAAATATTTTATATTCATAACTATAAAATTTTTAATATAAATTTTATAAATTTAAAAATAGAGATAGTAGAGGGTTCTAACTAGCATAATATGTTATTACATCTACGTCCGGTGGAAAACTGATTTTTATTTTTATTTTTTTCGAGTTCTCTGTGATGGGAGAGTGGCGTTCTTCGCGTTACGACTTACGTACAAGAGATTGGCCACGAGCTCGCGGTACCATTTCCCTCATCTACGTAGCTCTGAATTGAAAGCACACCCCACTAACCTTATCGGAAATCTCGAGGAGGTTGTGAAGGAGCAGGGGAAGAGGAAAGAAAGCTCAAGTTGGAACACGCCGATGGCTTTTACGGGAGTCCTCTTCCCTGCCACCGCCACTGGCGCCCCACACTGCCACCGCCACCTCCACCCGCTCTGTCCGAAGTCGCGCCGCCTCTCCTCTACCACCCGCACGCTCGCCCTGCCGTCGGCCACCGACCTCCCCGTTCTCGATGCCCCGGTCGCCCTTGCCGCTGCCTCCTCCGTCGCCGCCCTCGCCGCCGCCCTCTCGCTCTCCGACCCGGAGCGCCGCCGCCGGCAGCAGGCGGAGGACGTTGGCGGCGGCGACAAGGAGGTTGTCCGCGACTACTTCAACAACACCGGCTTCGAGCGCTGGAAGAAGATCTACGGCGAGGCTACCGAAGGCGTGAACAGCGTGCAGCTCGACATCCGCCTCGGCCACGCCAAGACCGTCGAGAACGCCCTCAGCATGCTCCGCGACGGCGGCCCACTCGCCGGCCTATCCGTTTGCGACGCCGGCTGCGGCACCGGCAGCCTCTCTATCCCCCTCGCTTCCGAGGGCGCCCTCGTCTCCGCCAGCGACATATCCGCCGCCATGGTGGCGGAGGCTGAGCGCCAGGCCCGCGAAGCCCTTGCCGACCGACCCGACATCCAAATGCCCAAATTCGAGGTAAAGGATCTCGAGAGCCTAGACGGAAAATTCGACATCGTGGTGTGCTTGGACGTGCTGATTCACTACCCTCAAGGGAAGGCCGAGGCCATGATCGCGCACTTGGCATCGCTGGCTGAGTCAAGGCTGGTTCTCAGTTTCGCGCCCAAGACGCTGTACTATGACCTGCTGAAGAGGGTGGGCGAACTGTTCCCTGGGCCGAGCAAGGCGACGAGGGCGTATCTGCACGCAGAGAGGGATGTGGAGCGGGCTCTGGAGAAGGTTGGGTGGAGGGTGAGGAACAGGGGCTTCATCCGTACGCAGTTCTACTTTGCCAAGTTGGTCGAGGCGGTGCCAGTGGGCTTGGCATGAGATGATGATAACCAAAGGCACAAGGCTTTCGCCGGGAGAGGTATGTGTTTTTGTGTCTTGTTGTTCAGCTGGAATTCCTCTTTTTGTATATTTCATCATCTAATTGTTGAAGTATATTTAGATAAGTAGAATTCTCAGTATTTCCATGGAACTTGTATGTGTTGAGAAGCTATGTTTTGCAATTCCATTTGAAACCTTAGGAGTCTACAAGACATTCCTTCAGTATTGCAGGACTCAAGCAATACAGAGTTATACTCTACGCGGATTGATCAGGCAACTCTACATATAAATCTCCGATTGCCACTCAGCCTAGTGTGATTATTTATGCTATCTTAATTCGTGGGCAGTGTTACTTGAGTTATATGAGCTAACTCAAATATGGTTTTTGGTTGATTCACCGCCATCAGGCTAGTGTATTAACCCACCTTAAACATAGATACTGATCTATTAGTTCTACCTCCTCGATGACCATCGTGTTCCTTCTACTTTCGAGTTATATGAGCTAACTCAAATATGCATTTCCTCATTGATTCACGCACCGCCACTGGCGCCCCACACTGCCACCGCCACCTCCACCCGCTCTGTCCGAAGTCGCGCCGCCTCTCCTCTAATTAATTAACATAGATACTGATGGAATAGACCGTCGAGAACGCCCTCAGCATGCTCCGCGACGGCGACTCGCCGGCCTATCCGTTCTAGATGCCCTATGAATTCTCTTAGTAATGACTGGTGCCTTCTTTCAGGAGTATGTTGTCTAGAGAAATTCATGAAATGCGAATTTTAAAAAAATTATAACAAATGTGGGGTTTGCTAATGCTGCTTTAGTGGGTACCATTTATCATATTACATAGCCACTCATCACTGACGTATAATTGTCTATCTTTTTTTCCATATATATATATATATATATATATATATATATATATATATATATATATATATATAGAGAGAGAGAGAGAGAGAGAGAGAGAGAGAGAGAGAGAGAGACCACAAACTAAGAAGTTTTTCTTTAACATTGCTTTAGATGGCCGGTCACCAATTTTGAATTCATTTGGAAGTAATTGAGTATTTAGTTTAGATCTTTTGTAGATGAAAACCTGTTGGTCATGACCCTGCAAATGTATTTCGGCGATTAGCCTTTATTACAAGGTAGCATCGAAAACCCATAATTTGAGTCTGTCAATACCTGGAGCTCTGTCATTCATTGCTTGATTATTGGCCAAAATTGTTTCTCCAAAGTTGAGTCATTGATAGTGAATTATCAAACTATTTAATAACAAAAAAAAAGAGGTTATCGTGCCAAGAGATCACGAGGTGCATATTACTACATTGACAATTTATTTGTTACATTCCATTCTTGACTTAATATATCAAAATGTATGTCCAGCATGAAAAGAAGCGTTAAATAGAAAATCTAGTTGATAATCAAATGCGACGTGGAAGAAACAAAATTTTCTCCATCATGTATCCCTGACCATAATGGGGAGACAGATGAATTCAAGAGTCAAATCAGGTCTAATAGGTCTATAGTGGTTCATACTTTTTTTAGATGAAAATCAGGAGCAACATGTTTACCATTTAGATATTTGAAATCTGACAATACAATTTTATTTTCACCGTTATATGTTGTGGTTTTGTTTCACCAGGATAAAAATTTGAACTAGTTTCTTGATTAATACCATGGTAGCATGCTATAGTTTGTCCTTTGCACTGTTAAATAGATTAATCCTCAATTTTCCCCAAGTATAATTCACTGCAGTCTTTTATTTATATTCATCTTATATCTGGTGCCTTCATTCTGAAAAATTGAACTGATACTAAGATTGCCAGTAACCATCCAGACAAATCAAACATTGTGAAGATTTTTGTATCTTTGTTTAAGTTGCTAATCGTCCTATATGAATTCAGTTCCAGATCATATGTTTGCTACAGTGTGTGAATCTTAAAATGGGAAGCTATAATATGACACATAATGCCAAGTAGGACATCCTTCTAACTTTGTCAACCACTTGAAAAATAACCCCAAAACCTATTCTCCTTTAGAATTCTAGCTTGCTACTCATGCCCTTATGAAGTACTTGTTATCGACATCCAACAGCATAGAACACGTGTAGTCAAATTTCAGCATGTTGCATTTTGCAGGTAGAATGACTAATATTTTGTTGTTGCCCATAAATGATAGGTACCGATTGATCTTGAAATCTAGTCTTTGTTAGCTAGGTATTCAGGATGAAATGTCTCGGTATGCCGTTGCCCTGATTTCCTCACAGGCTAACTTGCTCTTTCATTTTGGTAAACTTTTTCATCCTAATATAATGGAGAAGATGGTCAGCAATTTTTCTTTTTTCTCTTAATCCTTGGCAGAATATCCCAGAGGGATTCTCTTCTTCTTCTTCTTTGATTTTTGTTCCCGGTCCTGGACTTCGTTCTAAAGCTAATATGTATTCCATGATGGTACACTGTTTAGTTAGCTTTGGATTAAGAATTTGGTCTAGGTTAGGAAGTTTGATATTACAGATACATGTAGGGAGCTATTGATCATTGATTTTAGAAGCAGTGAAATTAGATAATATTTTCTTCTTCCCAACTTCCGGTCTCTCAAAATTCCTCCTTTATATAGACTATTCACTCTAGTGTTGTAATATTTAGTCATTTAGTGAGCATGAGGTGAGGTTTCTTCGCCTCATGTATCTTCTACCAAACTTAGATGGATCTTAGGGTATAGATTGATCGTATTCTGTTCTGCTGATAAGAAAAGGTTTTCTGCTAATATATTTATAACCTTTGGAAAATCTGCACTCTTGGAGAATTCAGAGACAGTAGTCAAAGGTGGACAATTGTGAATGCTAAGGATAATAGCTCACTGTTTCTATCAAAAATAGTGCCCTGATAGTTCACTCTTTCATAATTATATTTTTATTTTATCTTTGTTTTACCGTAAAAATAATATTTCATATCAAATCTATGGTTGGATAAGGCTTTAAACGGGTCAGTGATCGTTAAGACTATGATTCGACACTAATTGATCGTTGCTGACTCTCAAAACATGTTTCCTTGGAAGCATTCTCTTCTTACGAAACAATCCGAAACAGTACTGCAGTGAACTCCAAGGTACGTCGGTCCATGCTGCACCGTCTGCTATATATGTTGCCTAAGCTCAAATCCCTACCCCATCGATCCGGTGCAAGAGGCCAGATGGAGAAGCTCTCTGATTCCGGACTCGCCGCCTCCCTCCTCCGCCTCCCCCTCCTCGCCCTTCTCTGTTCCTTGACGCCTTCCTCTGCAGACGATAGCCCGCTTCAAGATCTGTGCCCCGCGGCGCCTCAAGGAGAAGCAAAGCTCTTCATGAATGGCTTCCTCTGCAAGAGCCCCAGCAGCGTCATGGCCTCCGACTTCAAGACCTCGCGGCTCAACCACGCGGGCAACACCGACAACTTCCTCCGGTCGTCCATGAACGTGGTGACGGCCGCCGACTTCCCCGGCCTCAACACGCAGGGCCTCTCCATGGCCCGCACCGACCTGGCCATGGACGGTATGGTCCCGCCCCACTCCCACCCCCGGGCGTCCGAGATGATGTTCGTCTCCCACGGCACGGTGGTGGCGGGGTTCGTGGACAGCGGGAACCGTCTGTTCCAGCGGACGCTGCGGGACGGCGACGTGTTCGTGTTCCCCCGCGGCCTGCTCCACTTCTGCGTGAACGCCGGGTATGGGCTGGCGACCACCTTCTCGGTGCTCAACAGCCAGAACCCGGGCGTGATGAGCATCGCGGGCGCCATGTTCGCGCCCGGATCCGACGTTATGGAGAGGCTCGTGTCGAGGATCTTAAGCCTCAAAGCTCGGAACGCCACAACCACCGTGAGCTCTGTTTGATAGTGATGATCACGTTGTATTTATTATCATCTCATGTTGAGGATGATAAATGGATGATCTTTTTCTTACCAATACACAATCAATATACAAATTGAATTGGGCTGATTGCAGATTTAGGTTCCGACTCGGATTTAGGTTGTTCTTTCGAACGCAACCACAATTTTGTTTGGGGGCCTCAACCCGAACCGGACCCAAATCTAATTATTGTGGCGGTGGACCTGACTGAATCAATTTTGACTGGTTGGCCCGGAGACGAGTGGGGTCAATTTGGCCCTCCCCAAACATTCGCCCTCCTTAATCTCCGGTCCATATGCGTAAGAGATTCCTTTCTCGCCTTGTGCTCGCTAGAAAGGGATCGGGATCGGAGGAGAAGAGAGGAGAAAGGAGAGAGGAGAGAGGAGGGGAGAGCGATGGGGAAGGAGGAACTGACCGAGGAGCAGGTGGCGTCGATGCGGGAGGCGTTCACCCTGTTTGACACGGACGGGGACGGGCGGATCGCGGCGTCGGAACTGGGGATCCTGATGCGATCTCTGGGCGGCAACCCCACGCAGGCCCAGTTGAAGGAGATCGCCACCTCGGAGGGCCTCACGGCCCCCTTCGACTTCCCCCGCTTCCTCGACCTCATGCGCAAGCACCTCCGCCCCGAGCCCTTCGATCGCCAGCTTCGCGATGCCTTCCGCGTCCTCGACAAGGACGCCACCGGCACCGTCGCCGTCGCCGACCTCCGCCACGTCCTCACCAGCATCGGCGAGAAGCTCGAGCCCAACGAGTTTGATGAGTGGATCCGCGAGGTCGAGGTCGCCCCTGACGGTACCATCCGCTACGAGGACTTCATCCTTCGCATGGTCGCCAAGTGATCCGTCCGAGCTCGTCCCCTCTTACGATTCTTGGCCTAGGTATGGTGGTGGATCTACGCCTGTGTTCCTTTCCTTCAATTTCCTCCCATATTTAATTTCTTTTAAGATCTGTTGGTCTTGGTTGGGATCTTGTTAGCTTGTGTACATTCCTTTCAAAGTTCTTATGTTCGTAGGATGCATACACTTTAATTATGTCTGTGGTTGGAATTTTGCTCATAATAACAATTGAATATAAGATGTCCGGTGATCTTATAATTTCTCTAATTAAATGCTGATTCCGATCTAAACTTTTAAGGTATCGACTGATGCAAAATAGTTGTGATTAAGCCACAGAGATCTATTAAAAGTATGTTACAAAATCTCCCTTCAGTACTGGAGGATACAACTAAATAGAACCTCAACAACTCTCCTTGCCGGGCAAATTACAGATCATTCTCTGTAGTTAGACCTCTTTAGCATCCTGATTCTTAGATTTAAAAAATTTATATTGAAATCTCTATAGTTATGAAAGTGAAACATTTAACTTCATTATCCTAACACTGTTGGTTTCATCGACGGAAGCACAAAAACAATGAGCAAAAAGATAAATTCAATATTTCAATTACGTTTTCGGTGTTAGCAGACGACGACATCGCTGGGGGCTGCGGGTAGCTGTTGTGGATGAAGAGGAAGATCAATAATGAGAGGTAAGACAAAAAAAGAGGAGAAAGAGGATGATGCAGATGTTGACGCTCTACAGCTATGTCAGCATCGATGTAGATATAAAGTGGCGAAAGGGCCACTCGACATTTGAATCGATGTCGACATAGATGTAGATACAGATGCAAAGCGTCGCTCAACATCTACATCGATGTTGACACACATGTAGATGCAGAGCGACGTTGCTATGCATCTGCATTGGCGCCAACAATGATGTAGGGAAGGGCGGCGCTGCTTTACATCTGCGTCGGTGCTGACGCAAATGTAGAGCATCGGTTTCTGCGTCGTCCTCTTCCTCCTCTCCTTTTGTTTCATCTCTCGTCGTTGCTCTCCTTCTTAATCCACAATAGCCACCCGTAGCTTCTAGTGACGCCACTCTCTGTCACAACCGAAAATGTAATTGGGACGTTAAAATTATTTTTTTACCCATCATTTTCGTACTTCTGTCGATAAAACTAACGATGTTAGGGTTAATGGAGTTAAATATTTCACTTTCATATTCATAGGGATTCCAATGTAAATTTTTTAAATTTAGGGACCGGGATGCTAAAGATGTCTAACTACAGGGGATAATCTGTAATTCGCCTCTTCTTGCCACTAAAATGGTGAGCCTAAAAGTCCTAGCAAAACTAACTACCCAACCTTGTTTGCCTTTCTATAAGCACGGTTAATAGTAATGCCATCAAACATTCTCGTCGAGACAAAGATATCACTGGACGTGCTGAGTTGCTGCCAAGGAGGTGGTTTCTTCTTGTTAAAAATTTCTACCAGGTTTCACAGCATCACTCTTCACCGGCAGCTATGAAATTCTCTTGTAGATTGCTATCTGCATTCCTTCCCTTGCAACAATAACATCACCCCTTCCCTCCAGGGCTTTCTTGTACATACCTGCCACCTGAAACCAAGCAATTGCCATTAGAATCTCAAAGGATAAAGCCTATTCCCCCTATATGTATTTTGGAGACCACACTCCACCAGTGTTCAATTTTAACCATCCATAGTGAGGTTTCCCCATCCCACAGTGACTTTATGTATTCCGCCAGACCCTTCAGATATTTTGGCCTCAGCATAGCGCAATGAAGCCTTGATTACTATCATTCCCCTTGTAATTTGTCTTTTCCTTTCGTTTTTGTAAATCATGGAGAGCTAAGCGAAGTGGAGTCACAGGTTTAAGGCTTCAAGTTATTTCAATATAAAATTATCAGCTACTAAGTTTTTATGACTTTTAGGTTTGCTTTTGGTTCTTTTGGTAAGTGTAAGGTGAATGATTAGTGTATGTTTATTGTCAATTGTCATGTTTATCTGTTTTGGTTTTGCTTCTGGTCTGTGAAAATGAATGGGTAGCTTTTATTCAGTGGTTTTATCTCTCTGTTCGTATTGCCAAAAGGAAATTCAATACTTTATAGATGGACTTTAGCTGCAATTTTGTTACAAAGTTATGTATTGCCCGATTCCCAATCCACCTGGGTATTCCTTAAGAATTGCAGTGTGCTATTTGATGAACAGTTCAACTTACCAATGAGAGTAGAAGAAAGATAGTGAGTTAAATTATGAAAGATCTCAAGGAAATCAAAAATAAGGAGGATTTTTTTTATCTTCTTTGGTGTCCACCTGAGAAAAGGAAATCCAACAAGTTTAAATACATTATTATAAGAAGAAAATAACCACTCTCATGACCATGTCTCAAGGTTTATATTCATGTCTAGTGTCTACAACATATAAAAAAGCATCATGGGAGAAACCTTCCTTTATTAATAATTTCATCAGCTTCCAGAATTTTATTAAATAAGAACTTTAGAAGTTTTCAGATATTCATGAGACAGCTAAACAATTTGCCTAAGCTGTTCAATGTAACCATACAAAGATTCGTAGACATCTTAATCCAAAAAAATTGTTGGAAAGTTTACTTCAGAAGTTGACATCATTGGACTTGAGATATTGATGAATTTCTTTCTCATCCTTGTGACAATTTCTGCAGTGACATCTTTATCTGGATGTTTCTCTTGCTCTTGGTCTTTACTGGTGTCCTAATTTGTACTTGTATTATTTTTCTAGTAGACATAGATTGTTCTACTGATCAATCATGACCTACATCACCTGATCTAGATTGTTATCAACCAAGGCTGATCCAAAATTTTCTGATTTCTTGGCCATTTTCCAGAATTGGTCACAAATGATCATATTTATTAGGTTCTAAGTGGGTAAAATTTGGCCAATTTCAGATGGTTTGTCAAACTCATGAGTATAGAAAAAAGAATGATATTGGTGGTTGCTTTATGAGGGAGAAGAGGAAGTGAATCAAGTGTGGGAAGAAAGGTGAAGCAACTTTGACCAAAGTTTTAAATATGGGTCAATTGGTGCATACTGACTAATGTTTACCAGTTTAACAAAGGACCGATATCAGACCATATGGTCTGTTAGTCGTTGGCATTACTTTTTTTATTATTTATTTAGACTGGTACCAGACAATATCAGTAGTATATAGCTTGGTATATTGGTGACATTTGGGTTCAATTGGTACAAGATTGAGATTCAAAACCTTGATTATGATTGAGGACATGCACAGAGGGATATTGCAGTAATCATGTTCACAAATCACAAACCTCGTTGGTGACAAACTCGTTGCTTGCCACTGTTGTTGTAATGTTTTGCATTTGCGATCATTTGTGACCACAAGGAGCACGTAGAGAGACAGAATTTAAGTAGAGACCAGATCTTAGCTCTTTAAGAAAACATATTTACCAGGTAGAGAATAAAGATGTCATAGGATTTGGGTTAATCTTAAATTGGTGGGTGTCATTTTCAAAGGTCTTTCATTTCCCCTTTTTTTTTTTGGTATTATACAGGGCTTCACCCTTAACAAACATTTGGGCCACAAGAGAGACACAACCCTATCCTTAAAACTATAGTTGTATCACATACACCTCTTTGTATTTCATATAACATCATTTATATTACTTAGAAGCATGGTTTTGCATTTTTGCTACCGAACCTCTGTCGGTCCTGATTGGTCCAGTGCATGCCAAGCATATTGACACAATTTGCTGGCATGGGCCGGGTACCCTTTTCTAGATGTTTTGACTATCAGAAACCCTAACAAAATTCTATTTCGTGGATGTTTCCTACTTGATAGAATCAAGATTATATAATTTGAGTGGTTCAAGTCTACATAACAATATATATTGCACTGAAATGTGTAATGGAAAAGACATTTGATGGGATCGAAAAATCATATTATAATACACAAATAAGGGTTGATGAGGGATCAGAGAGAGAGCAAGGTAGGAAGAACTTAAGGGGTCATGGCTAGTTTCAAAGAGAGAAAACAAGTGAAAAAGGGACTTGTCCGCTCTCTTTTAAACCTACCCCAGTGGGTCTCTTTGAAGTCCAAACACCAACTGATAGGCTTACTGCTTGACCCGCCAGCATACTTCTTGGTTTGTAGAAGCATCATTTTTGTATGTCCATCATTGGAGAATTGTGTGTATCTATTGACTTACCTTCAAAGTGTACTTTTTTTACTGATTAGTATCATTTTGTATGTCAATTGCTCGAACATAGTGTGCTCTGATTTATCTTTCAGATATACTTACTTTTTTTGTACTTTATTTTATCCATTAAAAAGATTAATATGGTACCTTGATTGCTTGCTTTCTATGTCTTTGTAAAAGATTCATTAGCTTTTTAAAACATAGTGTGCTTTGTCTGTTCTATAGTTGCAAAAGGGTCTTATATATCAAGAGGTCATACCATCTCTGACTGTTTGCCTTGTCTTTTGAGTGTATTACCGCACTGCAAGGTGATATGATACATTATCATTTTTATTACATTTATATCTTGGTATTATATTATTATTTGTTTTCTAAATAAACATATAATAATTAACTTTAATGCATTATTTTATAATTTATTATTTGTATGACATTTAATCTTTTATATTTTGGTTTCATTTTTTTTAGAGATATATAAGAAATATTAAGATAAAAACATCTTCTTGCCTGATCTTTTTTCAAATTTCATACAATGTTTTTGGTAATTTTCTATTTTCTATGATTTTTCTTCTTTGCAAGATTTTTAAATTATTTTGCAGCCAAACAATGGTCCCGCCAACCCGATTTGGTGAATCCCAATCTCTTCTATCTTGGTATACATTATCATTTTTATTACATTTATATCTTGGTATTATATTATTATTTGTTTTCTAAATAAACATATAATAATTAACTTTAATGCATTATTTTATAATTTATTATTTGTATGACATTTAATCTTTTATATTCTGGTTTCATTTTTTTTAGAGATATATCAGAAATATTAAGATAAAAACATCTTCTTGCCTGATCTTTTTTCAAATTTCATACAATGTTTTTGGTAATTTTCTATTTTCTATGATTTTTCTTCTTTGCAAGATTTTTAAATTATTTTGCAGCCAACAATGGTCCTGCCAACCCGATTTGGTGAATCCCAATCTTTTCATTCCTATCTGATCTACATTCTGATATGAATCTTTCAGACTATGGTTAAGATATTTTTTGGTAACAACAAAGCTCATAAATAATGGCAATACTTTTAACATTTATTCCATTATCTCCTAGTCTAGTTAGGCAGCTCGTGATGTTAATCTCATTTGTTCTCCTATTTGATTTCTCACATAATGTTCTTGCCATTTGTTTTATTCCCTACTTTGACTGTCTCATTAGCTGGAGCCATAGAAATTTTCATTTTCTCTGATAAAATTAATATGTTTTTTTTTTTACTTTTCCAAGACAAAATGTCAGACATAAGAAATATAGTTTTTTGGTCTTTATAGACCTCAACCTGTGTAATTTTATTAGATTTCTTTTAGGTATTAAACAAAAATTATAGTTGTTTGTATATTGTAAATATCTGCTTAACAAAAATGATTTAATTTGTCCGCTAAGTGTACTTGGTTGGAGTAAGTGTACAGACTCAAAAAGATTTTATTTCAGAATGTTTAGCAAAGGTTTCACCTTTGTGGGTTCAGTCTTATAGATGTAAGTTTCACATCTTTATCAGAAATTGTTCTTGGATTTGCGTTTACCTTTTGTAATTCATGTCGTGTGAAATTGACAAACATTCTTACATTGTATCTCTTCTTTGATTGCTGCAGAGTTTCTTTTCTAAGCACAAAACTGTTTGACGAACTGTCGTATGGATGATGAGTCGGTTGTAGTAAGTGGTTGATATTTTCTCTGGCAATATGTCAAACTTGGTTGTTTTGATGATTGTTTGATTAACATTTTGTTTTCTTAGCTGGCTGACTCTTTTGATATAACGTCTATAACAGTTATGTTTAATCTTCTTGTGTTGCTTTACTGATTTTTTTTTTTAATTTTGTTTCTGATGAATCTGGGCTTCCCCGTCGTGACAAATAATTATGGTAATTTATTTGCATAATCGTCCTCTTGCAAACTCGTTGGTGCCTTATGTCTCATGTGCTTTTGGGCATTTTTATCATTTTTATACTCTCCGAATCACATGGCAATTTTATCATAAGTGAATCCCCCGATTCATACAATCAGATCAAACGTCCTGGATTTGTTGGTGGACTAGAACTTGTCGGTATATGTGAATAGGTTTTATCCAGTCATTTGGAGAGATCACAAAACACTCTTCTGTGAGGTTTTGAGTTTTTTTTTTTTTTTTCTTCGAGAAATGAAGATATTGCTCAAATAGAGAGATCGCAGAACAATCTTTTCAAAGATTTTTTGAATATGTCGGCTGGTCTGGCCGGTGATATCCTGGATCAAATCGTCTTCCACCAGTTATCCTTAGAAAAAAAATTATTATTAACAGTCGGTAAATCCTTAAGAATTGACGTCATTAACCATCATCCCTTGCGCCTCGCGTACGTCGAAAGACCCGTACCAGCCATGTTATGGTCAACAAGCCATCCTTCGCATACTTACAGCAATCATCAGGATGAAGAGAAGGCGGTGTTTGTTATAACTTGATGTTGCCCCACCACCACATTGTGGCTGTTGTTTCCAAGCGTGGCGGGCTCCACGAAAACGCTACGCCTCCGACCAATCCATCATCCCCCACCCCCTCCCTAGGACCCCTTCCTCACCTCCCCTCCCTCTCTCTATCTCTCTGTGCCTGTTCTTTTCGGTGTTGTTGCCGTTGTAGTTGGTCGCCTTTGCTGTTAATGTTGTAGTTGTTGCGGTGGTTACACAGTAAGAGGAAGATGAGAAGGAGAAGTGTGGTCTGATGGGATAAAAGTGAGATTCTCTGGAAGTGATGGCGGTAGTTTCGCTTGAGCTTTTCTTGGAGATCTTTAAGGTCGGGTGTCGCGGTTTCAGACGCTACCCTCCTCTCCTCTAATCCCCTCGGACGCACACGCGTATCGGGTGGGTGGCCCCTCACTGTTGCTGCAAAACTAACCCCACCAACAAGGAGTACGAAAAATGGCATGGAATGCTCCCTCTTCCTCTGATCACTATATAACCTTGTTTGCCTACTGCTACTCTTTACCAAACTTGCTCTTGATTCTTACAGGATCAAGATGAGCATCCCAGTGACTGGCCACTCGGGCGTGCCGCCGGGCTTCCGCTTCCACCCAACCGAGGAGGAGCTCCTAAACTTCTACCTGAGAAAGAAGATGGCGTGTGAGAAGATCGACCTCGACGTCATCCGCGACGTCGACCTCAACAAGCTCGAGCCATGGGACATCCAAGGTGTCGCCGACGCCCAGCGCTTTCTGATACTTAGCTTGCTCTCTCCTACTTGCTATTGAATCTTGTGAAGCAGAGAAGTGCACTTTCTGATGCTTCGCTTGCTCTCCTACACGCTTATTGAAGATGCTATCGAATCTCGTGAAGCAGAGACGTGCAGGATTGGGTCGACGCCGCAGAACGACTGGTACTTCTTCAGCCACAAGGACAAGAAGTACCCCACGGGCACTCGCACCAACCGTGCGACGGCGGCCGGGTTCTGGAAGGCCACTGGCCGGGACAAGGTCATCTGTTCCAGCGTCAAGCGGATTGGGATGAGGAAGACGCTGGTGTTCTACAAAGGTCGCGCCCCTCACGGCCAGAAGTCAGATTGGATCATGCATGAGTACAGGCTCGACGATCGCTCCAACATGAGCTACCCACCCAACGTATGCAGTAGGGTTTTTAGAGCTTATCGATATAGTCTGCTTGCTTTTGTTCTGATTTCTTCTTGATGATCTAGCCTGCTTGCTTGATGGAAGAAGCTACAAACCAAGAAGATGGTTGGGTGGTCTGCCGAGTGTTCAAGAAGAAGAACCATCATCATCATCAAAAGAGCGTGGAAAGCGCCACCAACTACTCTTCTTCTTCTCTCTCCGCCGATGCCAAGACGGAGTGGCTGCACCCAAACGGCGACGGCATGTTGGGCCAAATCCTCCAATACATGGGAAGATCCTGCAAGGAAGAGAGAGAATATCTCAACAGTGAGAAGTTGATGAAGCTTCCACCTCTCCACAGCCCGACCCTTCCATGGTTTCCGGAGAACCACACCAACCAACAACTCGATCATTCATCCGGGTATCAGACGAGCTACGTACCGGACGCGATCCATGCCCTCGCGAGCACTGAGTCAAGCATCAACAGCTGGGCCGCGCTCGATGGGCTTCTCGCGTCGGAGCTGGACGGCCAAGCGGAGGCGCTGAAGCCGCTCCCCTGCTTCGAGGACCCAACCTTGGGTGTCTGCTCACCTGCAACACTGTTCACCGCGGACATCCATCGCAATGGCGACAGGGGCGACGGCGACGACGACGACGATCTGTGGAGCTTGGCGAGGCCAGCAACGAAGCACATCAGCCACGTTCCATACTAACGCGAATCCTTCGCTTTCTTCACGGTCTGAGGAAAACGAGTTTTGTCGCCCCAAATAGTATGCATAAATAAGGTGAGTGGGTGGTCGTAGATGGCTCCTTCTGTAATATTATATGGAGAGGTGGATGTTAGGAGAAGATGAACTTTAGTTAGTGTAGTTTGGTGTGGCTTCGTTTCATCTCTGGCCGAGGAATTCCACGGCGATGGGGATCCATCGTTCTGTCTTGTCGGAAGCAAAGGAAAAAGTTGGCATCAGTCTGCTTTAAGACAGGAGAGTGACTTGGGAAGGGATCGCATGTAAAACGCACACACACACAGAAACAGTGATTAGTACTGCGTTAATTTAATTACAAGTAATATGGTACAAATATCACTCAAATGTCAGGTGAAATGACAAAAAGTGCCTTTAAATATTTTAAATAGGCCGCGAGGTCTCCTCGTGGTGTGAGTAGGGATAGAGACAGTGGCATGAGATCTCGCGATGGGCGCAGGTGGCTGACGGGCGAGCGACGCTGACGGAACAAGGCGGCGGGCGAGAAAGGAAAGAGCATTTCAGCAAATAAGAGTTTTTCGGAGAAATTGCCGTGGACTCCATACAGCGCAATGCAGTATAAAAATAAAAAAAAAGGAAAAAGGAACCTTTGACAACTAAGTTAGCAAAATGCAGTATAAAACATTTAGCTTTTTCATGTTTCAGAATTTAACATGGTATTAGAGTAACATGTGGAGCATCGATGCCATTCCAACGTCACATCATCATGATAGTGTATTATTATTCCTAGTATTTTGGTCTTATCCTCTTATTAACAAAAATATAAAAAGATAAAACGATAATTTGAATATTTTAACTAGTAGTGACGGACGATGATATCGTTAGGAGTCATGGGTGATTATTTTATATTTGCATTGGTGTCGATGCAATTACTAGGTGATGAAAGGGTTATCGTTGTAAATATCGAGTGATGTCACTTGAAAATTATATCGACGCTAACGCATGTATAGAGCGATGTTGCTTCACAACTGCATCGATGTCGATACGGATATAAAGTGACGCTCACCTCTCATCACTATTCTTCTCATACACAACAATCACCCATGGTCCTCAGCGATGCTATCGTTCGCCACTAGTAACATCCATCAATTAGGATATTAAAATTATATTTTTATTATTTATTTTTGTTGGTAGAACCGATAATATTAAAGTAAATGGATGTATATATTTTATTTTTATAATCATAAAAAATACTAATATAATTTTTTAAAATATAAAAATACTTAAAAATAACTAACTACAGCCATAATATATAATTAGTCCCAGTTGAGGACATGCACGAGTCTCATACCCGAGTGAATTGAAATGTATCGAATGGCTCCACCGAACGGTATTCTATTTTACTCTCTTCCAAAGGGGGCAAAGAAACTCGCAAGTGGATCCAAACATATAGGAGGTAGCAGTCGTTCCAATGCTCGACAATCCCGCTGCGCCAATTCCGTCTCCCATAAACATCGTTCGCCCCTTCTTCCCCGTCTCCTTTCCCATCCCGCATGAACGGCCTCCCCGTCCCCGCCCCCGTCCTTC
Organism: Musa beccarii; assembly: GCA_024322285.1. Classification (NCBI taxonomy): domain Eukaryota; kingdom Viridiplantae; phylum Streptophyta; class Magnoliopsida; order Zingiberales; family Musaceae; genus Musa; species Musa beccarii. The sequence goes on along the minus strand of CM044397.1, from coordinate 51,430,214 downwards.
CACATCAGAGACCATCAAGAGGAGAAAGCGAAGACACCAGCCATGTCGATGTCGGAATGGGACTTCGCTCGCGCATCCGATTACAAAACCTTTCGCCAGACTAGCCGTGACCGTGAGTGCATCCTGCTTCCCGTTTTCCTTCCTGTAGACCTGCTTTTTAATTCTGGAAACTTGTCTATCTATTGCTTGCTTCTTTCAATCATGAGGTCGCAAGAGGAGAATTGATGTTCATGGCGTATGGGATGAAGCTTGATGGCAATGAGATGGTTATTGATTCGAGCTAATGATATCACTTGTTTGCTACTGCAGGAATACATTTTGATTGTTACCTTTATTCTTTCCATCCTACGGTGCCTGTTGGTCTCATTAGCATTTCGGAAACATGTTATTATTACATTTTTTTCAATTATGAGCTAACGAGAGAATTGATGCTCATGATATGCGGGCTGAAGTTTGAAGGAAATGAGATGATTTGTGATACATACGAATGGGATCAATTATTAAGTCTTGTGATGTTAGAATTATTTGCTAGTATCGGAAGACATGACATGCTAACGTAAAATAGATTCATGACTAGATGCAAACGTATGGAGGTGTAAGATCATTAGGAAGATGTTAGAAGCCGAAAGAAAGTGTCACAAAGAAAAGAAATAAAATCAAGAATTGCCATGTCGATCAGTATGTGCCGTGTAGTGTTAAATTGGTATGCTAGGACAATTTTTGGTCCATTTCAGACTTGCAGTTGGTAAAGGGGTGTGTTAATTGGAATAATATGGCTGGTCCATGCTGGTAAGCTATTAACACACTTGCCATGAAAAGACAAACCCTTGTATAAAATAAGGTCTGTTGGCAAGCAAAAGTAGACTATTTCATTAGAAGTGTTTCATTCGGAACATGTCTTGATACGAAACTGGACCAATAAAAAGCACATACTTCATGTCTGATATATGATCATGCATATCATGTGAGCCATAACAATGTAATATATACATTGTATCTTGTTAAAGGGCAATAGATGATAATAAGTCAAGTGCTTTGTCAAGTCTAGCATATTTCCTACATCTTAACTCAATTGAAAAGTACATATTAGCTTAAGTAATTTCAGATAGAATATATCAAGTTTCAAAAGCAATGTGAACCCACTAAATAAAAGTAAAAGCATATCAAGGATGATCTACTTGTCATGACCATGTATGATGAGATAACTGATCTATTTACTTGATAAGCCTACACCATTGATTCAAAAGGTTTAAGTCTTCAATGGTAGTAGGCTTATCTAGCCTTATAAATCAATTCAAAATTTCTCTTATATTCAATATGGAACTAAACTTGGATGTTAGAGTCTTCCCCACTTATGCTTAATGTCTTTGTCAAGGTTTAAACACATCTCAAAATCAAATCATAGTATGACGCACGTGAGGCCCAGTTCAGTGATGGTTTTAAGCCATGATATGCCCCTAGTCCTATCTATGGATAGACTTTTGCCACTTGGATCCACCATCATATCTTTTGTCATGATCTGACCTAATGGAACAACTAAATCCTTAACTTGATACATCTGAACCACTGGTCCAATGTGCTTAACCTCAAGTTAATAGTTTCCCTCTAAATAAACTCAAATATCCTTGTATATCCGTTGTGGCACTAAATTGGGGGTGATTCCAGATATTGCTGGCACTAAATTTAGGTAATTGCTTAATCAATTTCATACATTACTAACATGTCATTATATGCTGCAGACCTTGTATAGTTTTAGTTAAGCATGTTGGGTTAGATTGCATCAGCAGGTGTATATTATATTATGTGGATAAACCTAGGTGCCCCACCTAACCAATGAGCTAGCTCTGAGACTGGTTGGCCAAAACAAGAGTGAACTTGCACTGGCTTGTAACTGACCTCTATCGAGCTATACCATTTCTTGGATAAATAACAGCCAGTACCCCTGTTCATTGGTTAATATTCTGTGGTCCACCAGTGGCTTGGGGATACCATCTATGGGTTGTGATCTGTGTCTCAACACTTTATTGAATAAGTACTCGTTTCCCAACCTGAGCAGTACATACAGGTACGACTATTATTTGCTTCAACAAGCAAATTACATATCAGCAAGAACTTTTCAGGATAGATCTTCACGAAGTTATTTGCTAATAGAACAACATTGTTGTTTCCTTTACTTGAAGAAATAGTTCTCGCAGTCTCAATTATGTTGATTAAGAATTTCGAAGAATGAAATGATCTCAAACTTTAATGTGAAAAATCACTAGTTATTTGAAATCTAGTTTAATGATGAGTTGTTTTGAGAGGATATGCATATATGGAAAGAAAATGTAACCAGTAGAAACATAAGTTTTAAATTTTTAATGAATATGATAGTTGCTATGAATGTGTTCTTCTCTCTCTCCATGTTCTCCCACAGATAATCAATCTCTATGTTTCTTTTCTTTGTGTACAATAACAATCCTTTGACATCATTGTTTCTTCACTAACTTGTTTCTGCTTAATACTTTTCGTGCAAGATTTGCTTTCTTGGTACAACTTATTTGCTGCTATTGAGATTGTTCACTTTAATGTGTGAGCACCATTTTACTTTCTTCTACTCAAACATCTTACATCTTGTTCTACTGCTTTCAGGGTTGTTATATGAAATGCTTCGATCAACAGACACAAACAATTCAAAATCATCATGGAAGGTTTTATTAATTTCGTCTTTTGTCATCCGTGGTTGTTCCTTCTATGTGCTCATGTTCTTGTGGTTCTTATACTGCTTAGTACTTGCCTTAATTAAATTTGAATTATTATTCTCTAAATCACAATATTATCATAATGCATTGAAATTATCAACTAAAGGACTCAACCTATATACACTAGGGCCACTTATGTTTTTCACTAAGATCCAAGAATTTTCTGTTGCTTGCTTAAACTAAAATTCAAGTTAATTTGGAGTCTCGTTCATGCTTTAACATTTAGGGAGAGAGAGGTGAACTCTTGTAAAGTTTTGTGTTTTAATTGAAAAATTCCAAGTTGCTCTCATTTCATGATCTGAGAAGTGAGAAATCAGTAGAATATTCAATTAAATAATCTTGTATATTTAAATTTATTGTATTTTAATTCCTGCAAATTGACAAATTAGTAAAACATTTTCATCCAACAAGTTCACCTTGATTTAGTTTATGTTGCACTATATAGTATTTTCTCATGTTGTATTTCCATCATGATGATTGAGCTATTTTTGATGCTTGGGTGCATAGCATCAACCATGCACATTGTTTTGGTGAAATAGTTTGCTGATGATGTCATTGCACCAAAGGATCAAAGCCAAATCATTGCATATATGCATTTTTCTGCCGTCAACTCTCAATTTGCTTACCTAAACCAGAATCTCTAGCTATAATTTCTACTAACTAGAAATCCAGTGTTGACAGTATGTAAGATTTTCTAATTAGAAGATGTATATTACTAGGTATGCATGTCTTTGAACATAGCATCATAATATATAGCATCTCAATTGACCTCCAATGCCTTCTACTGAATCAGTAGAAGGCTTATTTGATGCTTGGAGCACCTTTTCTGGTTTTAAGCTTTGAAGAATATTCTTGAAGATCATTATCTTCATCAACACTTGTGCTATTCCTTCTAGTCATTCTTGTTGCTTGTGTGCTTCACTCTTATATGACTACATGATATTTTCATCCTGAAGCACTTAACCTGATTTCACCCCTTTTATGTCACTGTTTATAACCCGAAGAAGTTGGTTGTTTTGCAGATACTCATCATGGACAAATTCACCCTGAAAGTCATGTCTTTTTCTTGTAAGATGGCCGACATCACAGATGAAGGAATTTCATGTGGGTTATAAGTTGCTTATGAAAATATTGGGAACTTATCTTACACTTCTTTTGTCGTTTCAGCTCGAACATAATATTTTTTTATAATACTTTGGTGCTTTTCTTACAATTATTAGTAGAATTATGTATCATGAATTTCACAGGCTGTGATAGATGGGCTAAATACAGATTATCCCCTATAGTTAGCTACCTTTAGTGTCTCGGTCCCTACACTTTAAAAAGTTACATTGATATCCCTATAGTTACGAAAGTGAAATATCTAGATCCATTTACCCTGATGACGTCAGTTTTACTGATGAAAACATGAAAATAAGGAGAAAAAAAATAATTTTAACGTTCGATAGCAAATGACGTTGGTGGTGGCAGATGACGGCGCCACTGGCATCAACACCGATGCAGTTGCTTGGCCGCCTTCGACGACGATAAGATTTGCTCTCACCGTGATGTCGCCCGCCCCGTGCCACTCTTTATCTCTGTTGGCATCGACGTAGATGATGGTGGCCGCCGCTGCGTCTATGGCGAAGATGGTGGCCGTCTTGCTACTGACTTGTTGGGCAGATCCCAACCTCAACTCGAAACTGGGGTCACTAGAGCTCCTACTGCTCCCCTTGCTGTCGCGTCAGTTCCTACACCACGCCTCGCAGAACGGCTCTTTCGCCACTTTGCATTTGCGTCGACGTTGTCGCAGTTGTCGAACGACAAAAGGGTCACTCAACATCTATATCGGTGTCGACACAAATGTAAAGTAGTGCTACTCGGTAGCTACATCAGCGTTGACGTAGATGTAGTATCGACACAAATGCAGAGTGGTGAAAGGGCCGTCGATGAGAGGTGGTGCCGGAACTAATATAGCAGTGTGTCACGCCAAGCGCCCCATAGGGGGTATGCAGGGTGAATTCTCAAGGATGTCACGGTGATCACCCCAGAGGGGGTATTATGCCGTGCACCCCAGGAGGGGGTGCGCCCCAGAGGGGGTAGGCAGCCGTGCACCCCAAGAGGGGGTGCGCCCCAAGAGGGGGTGCGCCCCAAGAGGAGGTAGGCAAGGTGCATTTAGTTCCACATTGGTAAGGAAAGGGGAGGTCTTGAGCCTTATAAGCGTTGGCGCTGCACACCCGGCAAGCCGATTTTGTTGGGAGAGGGTAATGGCCACGTGACAAGTGGTATCAGAGCAACCCCTGGCCTTCACCGATCACCCCAGAGGGGGTGTCCACGCCGAGCGCTCCAGAGGGGGTAGGCAGGGTGGCCTATCCGTGACGAGGACGTCACGAGATTGGGTGGGGGAGAATGTCACGCCAAGCGCCCCATAGGGGGTATGCAGGGTGAATTCTCAAGGATGTCATGGTGATCACCCCAGAGGGGGTATCACGCCGTGCACCCCAGGAGGGGGTGCGCCCCAGAGGGGGTAGGCAGCCGTGCACCCCAAGAGGGGGTGCGTCCCAAGAGGGGGTAAGCAAGGTGCATTTAGTCCCACATTGGTAAGGAAAGGGGAGGTCTTGAGCCTTATAAGCGTTGGCGCTGCACACCCGGCAAGCCGGTTTGTTGGGAGAGGGTAATGGCCACGTGACAAGCGGGCGGAGCAATAGGAGCTCCGGTGACCCTAGCTTTGCATCGAGGTTGGGATCCGCCCAACGGATCAACGGCGAGGTGGCCACCATCTTTGTTGTAGATGCCACGGCGGCCACCACTTTATACGTCGACGCTGACACAGATGCAGAGTGGCGTGGGGTCGGTAGTGATGAGGTCGGCGGTATGCTCCTCGTGGAGGTGGGTGGCATCATGATGAGAGTGGACCGTATCGTTGTCGGAGGCGGTCAGGCAACTACGTCAATGTTGATGCTAGCAGCTTTGCCGTCCACCACCGACTATTAAAATTACTTTTTTTCCTTTTGTTTTCATGTTTCCATCAATAAAATTGATGTTGTTAGGATAAATGGACCTAGATGTTTCACTTTCGTAACTATATGAATGCTAATGCAACTTTTTAAAGTGTAGAAATCGAGACACTAAAGATAGCTAACCACAGAGGATAATCTGTAATTAGCCTGTGATAGATAGCTCATACCATGATGTCTTGGTATCTGCATAAACCTTTGTGTTGTACCTAGGTTGCGCTATATATTTCGTTTTCTATTCTGTGATTGGCTTGTGCTGGTTGGCATGGACTGTTGTATACTATACTGGGGTCTTAACTCTTATCAATATAGATTATGGAAACCAAAAATAAACTCCTCTTCATTTATTACCCTGCTTATAGTAATTATTGCTACAAAATCTGCAAACTAAGTGTTTCCTAATTTAGAACTATCTGTGCTTTTTTATATCTAAATGCTATTTAAAACTCATCATTTGGTTTTTTTACAAGTGAATCTCGGTGGCCTTTGACATGCTATTGCACTTTTGTGGCTAACACATATCAGAGTACAATTACATTTGAGTTTCTAACAATAGAAAATATGCATTGTTTAAATAATTGGATGATCGACACTTTTATTTGCAGTGGTGGAGGATATTTACAAGAGAAGGGAGCCTTTACCTTCAATGGATGCTATATATTTCATTCAACCATTAAAAGAAAAGTAAAGGTTCTTTATGGCTATTTGTTTTTATTAATGTCAGTTAATTCTACATGTGCACCTTACCACATTTGTAGTTATTTATGCATACCTTAATTTACACACCATTTTTCCATTTTATTTATAACTCTTGCACTCATTATAAAGATCATTCAATTAGAAGGAACTGAATCATTATTTCTTTAGCTAGGTTCCCTTTTTCCTTTTGGGTTGTTATTGTTTCCTTTTAAAATGTTGTACACTCCCTTGATCAACAACAACTATTAAGGTACTCATTTTTGTCTTCAGATGTGAAATGCTATTTATTCCGTTTGATCATCTTAGTGTATCTTTCATTTATTAATAACCATTTTGGCCATGAATCATTCTTTATATCAATTATCAACTGCAACATGATTTTTAAATACCTGTCCATGGTGTTGGCAACCATTCGGATTGGTATGGTACCAGTTAACTAGATGGTACACCAACATTAATGTGCCACATTATCAGAATAAAGAGTAAAAAACAATTACCCACTGGTATCAGCCTATATGGGCTGTTACAGGACTGATCGACAAATACTAGTTGGTATTTACTGATCTGACCAGTGTTTAAAACCAGTCGCCAAGTTTATTATGCTCTTCATGTGAAGCTTAGGAGATAGGCCCACCTTTTTCTCTTTCCTTAAGTCAGTGTTATTACATACAAACCACATTTTGGCCCAAGAATGTCCTTTAATCTCCCCCTGTATGTGTAGATCAACAGCAAGTTTTGTTGCTTCTTTTAAAGGCAAAACCAGTACATCTGCAAAGTTATTTCATCTAAATTATGTAATAAGTTCAAGATAAAGACAATAAGTGAGAAAAATAATGGAGAAAAGGAAAAAACAGGGAGAAAAAAAAAACATAGAATACAAGAGGGAATGAATTCTCTTAAACTCTTAATCTAGATACTTTTTTTTTGTTGTCATAACTTTGATAAATCTTGTTCCTGGAAGTTTGAACTAGGGATTCGAATCTCTAATTGTACCGCCTAGTACGGGCGGTACATACTAGTCCACTAGCTGATCGGCATGCGAACTGCCTGCTACCAAGCGGTATCAGCTAGCGGACAAGACGAGGAGCACGACGACGAGGAAGATGAGGCTGCGGCGCTCGTTGGACGGAGAAGGCATGATAGAGAAGGGAGTTGTACGTGGCAGGACACGAAGAAGCGCTCTGTCAAGTGGAACATGGTAGGGGTAGAGGGATCGTGGCCGCTGCGGTCGGGGAGGTCGTGATCGACGATGAAGGAAGGGATCTTGGCCCAAGTTGGACTGCTTCTTCCCCTTTTCACTCTCGTCATCATCTTGGTCTTTTTCCTCATAGTCGTTGAGGGCGACAGTGGCGGGGGAGTGGGAGACGAGCTCGCCCTGGGTTGGATTCCTGTCAGATCTGGCTGTCGCGGGAGCATTGTGGAGTGCCTCGCGAGGGATGAATTCAAGCTAGGCATCCTCACTCGCTCTGCTATCACCCCCTTTCCATCTTGAGAGAGGGAAATGGGGTGATAATTTTTTATATATGTTGCTCATATATGTTTAAACATATACCTGGGGGATATTTTTATAAACAATTTTTTTAGTAATTATTACTCATAAACATATGTATATAAAAATACATATATTTATGAGTAAACATATGTATATAAACATATTTTTATATACATATGTATATAAACATATGTATATAAACATATTTTTATATACATATGTATATAAACATATGCATCATAAAAATACATATACCGAGTGGTACGTTAGGATGCACCGCTTGGTACATCGTACCATACCGAACAAAGCTCAATACATCAGTACGGTATGAAATTAAAAATCTTGATTTGAACTATAAGCCAGCTGAGATTTTGTAGGTGTCGTATTTAGTGAACAACAAAGTAAGAAAGGGCTAGTTCAGTCAAAGTGTTAAGGTGAAAGGTTCTTGCTTGAGTAAACCATATCCCTGTCATATTTATGGGTACTGGCCCAGGCCCCAGCCTCAATTTTAGATTTTGAACTATAAGACAGTGCTAATGGGAATGATGCGTGGAAGATGATTAGCATCATATCCTCAATTGGAGGCTAAAATAACCATTCTACCTGTTTCTTTGCTTCTGTTATGCTCTTTACAAATTGGTTAATCATGTCTGTTTCTAATATTCTTTCTATGGGGATTGATGCTATAACTGAAATATGCTACCATTATAATTTGCCCTTGTAATTTTAATTTGCATTGATGCTATTAATTTTATAATCCTGTTCTAGTCAGCCATCTGTTTCCACATTATAATAAAAATATGCTTCTAAATATTTATAATGTAATCTTGCAGTGTTATCATGTTCCTGTCCGACATGTCTGGAAGATGTCCATTGTATAAAAAGTATGTTTTATGTTACCTAACACTTTTATAGTTTTTGACTGCTACTTTTACCTTCATTTATTTTAAGATTTCTGTTACTTTTTAAACTTAACTGATTCACTGTTTCAGGGCATATGTTTTCTTCAGTTCACCCATACCTAAGGAATTAATAGCTTACGTCAAAAATGATACAAGTGTCTTACCCCGCATAGGTGCTCTTAGAGAGGTAATCATTCTCAATTGTCAATCTGCACTGCTAATATATCATACTTGACTGGTTTTTGGTTTTTAATTGAAGTTAAAATATGTTTGTTTTGCTCTTACTGATTTTTTTTTGCTTCATTGTGGTCACTTCAACATTTGCAGATGAACTTAGAATATTTTGCGATTGATAGTCAGGTAATTGTTTGTTGTTACCATTTTCTAGTAGTTCCCATTTCTATCATAAAACCTAGTATGAATGTCATAATGGTCCTTATCTTGTGAGAAATTTTTCTAGGAAGCTTTGGTTACTTTCTTGCATTAAGTTGTGTGAAATGCACCTTCGCATTTTTATTTATTAATCTTCTTATGCTACATTGTGTAGGCCTTTTTGACTGACCAAGATATGGCTTTAGAAGAGTTATTTGGAGAGAAAGCTGAAAATTCTCGTTATAATAATTGTTTGAATACAATGGCTGTACGGGTTGCTACTGCATTTGCTTCTTCAAAGGTATGACAGTTGATCTGCTCATTGCTGCTTTTCTTTTATATGTTCGCATTTGTTGTAACCTTGGTCAGTTGTTAACTTATGACAATAGATACATAAGGGGCCTTTGCCTATTTGACAAGCACTCAAACAGCCATGACAACTGTGATTTGAGGGTGGTTTAGTCCTTGAACTTTTTTTATCCTAGTAAGGTTTGTGAATACTTGCCTACAGAAATATTGCTTTGAAAGCCTTCGGGCATGCTTCCAATACTATTATTATTTTCAACAGTAAAATAGTTTCTATTCACCAAATTCTCTCAGCAGAGCTCTCCTTCCTCTCGAAGACAAGTGGTTCCTACTAAAAGTATTTCCTCTCATCGAGATACACTTCACTAGTGTTAAAAAAAACCTGATAGAATGGTATATACCAACTGGTATTATTTGACCAGGTTGTGGCACTTGGATTGGCAAAATCTCCAAACTTTACTTCACTCAAATTTGGCGGCCAATCTCAAGCAATTAAAGGCTTATTTTTGAGAAACTATTATTTTTTTTTCAGGAAACATTAAGTTTGAAGCTCAAAGTTGAAACTATTTACCTATAGTTTATAACAAGTTCAATTCTTATGTCTTCTTGTCTTATATGCTCAATATTTCATAAATCTAGGGTTATATTTTAGACATTTTGGTTAATGGATCCAACCAAGTTCCATATATTATGGTTTGGACTTTGGATAAGTAAGAATCTAAGGGTATAGGCCAATTCTTTGCAGATGTAAAGAATCTAGGGGTGTAAGCCAAGTCTTTGCAGATGTAATCTAGATTGCTACCACATAGACTGTATCATACTCAAGTGGATTGCTACCACATAGGCCAATTCTTTGAATGGATCTCAGCCAGATTTATATAAATCTTGGCAGGATCTAAGTGGATTCAATCATTCAATCATACTTGAGTAGATCTATTATAGATTTGCATAGACTGTATCATACGAGTATAAGCTTTGGTTCTTTTGCATGATCCTATCAAGCATATATTAGTTAGTCATAACAATTTTCTCTATGTTTTGATATCTTCTTTTTGTTGTTTTTCTTATATATATACATATATATATATATATATATATATATATATATATATATATATAAGTTTCTTATTTTTTTAGAAATATGTATTATTAAAATGAAGGTTAAACAATTTTCTAGCATAGAATATCTTTTGTTTCATTAAATTTTATCTGTTCTACAAATTTTATATTTTCTTTATAGTGTACAAAATCTTGAATTATGTTTTTAGCCAATTGGCTCATCTTGAGCCTGACACCAATATCAATTTTGTGAACTATGACAACTACTCATCAGAAAACCAAACATAAACCAAAGACTATAATAACATCTAGAGATTTTGGGGCTACTGACTTTAAGGTCAATGTTGTGTCTCATACATATTGGTGATATTGGTTTTCTCTTCATATACTTCCAATTTTTCATCTAATATGGATAAAAAAGCTCAGCAAATTAGATGATGTCTCATGGTTATTTTTGGTGGATTGTTTCCCTATTATGTCTCTACATTGTGCCAGCAAGGCAATTAAGTAACCTTTACCCAGACAAGTTTTTTTATTTTAATACCCAGACAAGTTCTTAACCTTGGCTATTTGAGGAGGAAACCTTCAATTCTATCTCAATTTACAATAGCTATTTTCTTGATTACTGCAACTGCCACCATTCCTATGTTTATGACATCATGTCAGGTCTAGCGAGCTTTGATTTTCTATGAATATTATCTCATTAGCCTCATAGATTATTTGCATATGATAGAATTTACTTTTTGCTATTTCAACATTTCATTGCTACAAGCATACCATAGGTGTTAGGTGGTACTTGATTCTTTGGGGATGATTTTGAATATGTCAATTGAGCCAGTGTGATCAACGTAAATGAATCCAATCTTTTTACTTTTCAGATGCTATTTGTCAGATCTCTTTCTCTTTGATCATGTGCCATATCATTTGCTATCCTCTCACATGTGATGCTACTTTGGATCCATATCATTTGCTATGTTGAAACATGCATTCTGTATTATTCTTATGAAAAGTTTTGAAGTTATGCAAGCCACAATTCCACATCCTTTTTCATCAGAAATTCTGCTGATATGCCTTCTGTTAATGCTTTGTTTTCTTCCAGAGGCTAACATAAAATCTTTTAGCACAAGCTAATCCAAGATACATAGCCTGGAAACACATGATAATAGTTAATTTATATTTGCTTTTGATAATAATAATGCTCATTTTGCTATCATCTTATCCTATTTGCATGTTTCTCAGGAGTTTCCTCATGTGCGCTACCGAGCTGCCAAGTGTGCTGATGACTCTGACATGACAAAGATGCGTGATTTAGTACCCACAAAGCTTGCTACTGCCATCTGGAACTGTTTGTCCAAGTACAAATCTACAGTCCCTGAATTTCCCCAAAAGGAGACATGTGAGTTACTTATTGTGGATCGAACAATAGACCAGGTACAAGCAAGATGAAATTAGATTACCTAGATGTTTGGTTGCTTAAAAGACTTATGGTCTTGATATGTTTTGCCTAATGGTGAAAGATTGCACCTGTCATACATGAATGGACTTATGATGCCATATGCCATGATTTGCTTGAGATGGATGGAAACAAATATGTATATGAGGTAAATAAATTGTAGGGAGTAGATACTTTTGAACAATCTTGTTCTTCTTTGTTTAGAAATTTATCTTAATTAGTCATGTATTATCTATTTATTAACAGGCACAAACAAAAGCAGGAACAGTAGAAAAGAAGGAAGTTGTCTTGGAAGATCATGATCCTGTATGGCTTGAGCTTCGTCATGCTCATATAGCTGATGTAAGTGGCAACATTTCTTTTAGCAGATATTGCTAATTTATGCTGCTTGCTAACAAATAAGAATACTAGGCAAGTGAAAGGTTACATGAGAAGATGTCCAACTTCACATCAAAGAACAAAGCTGCACAACTTCACCAAAGTTCAAGGTGAATGGGGAAGACTTTATCCTGAGGTTTTCTTTTATATCTATTGTTATGTAAGATTATATTCACATCAATCACTTGCTAGTACAGCATTTTGAATAAGTATTGTATCATAGTGCAAGTGATTAGGAAAAAACATGTTTATTTATATTGTTCTATGGCGAATTCCATGGGTCACATTAAGCATTGAGAGTAAGTAGTTCTCATGGTAAGACATGAAGTGAGATTCCATATTAATGATTTTTTTGCTAGTTGAAAATGGATCTTTAAGGAAGTTCTATTATGATATTATCGGAGACACAAATGAAGACATGGTAACCTTTAGTTTGGTTGTCCTTGAGATATTAAAGCTCTTTGGTTATGGCTACACCTTAAATTTTTAGTTATTATATGGTGGTCTAGGAAGCTTAACTTTATGCATCTTTTGTTTTCCATTATACATTAATAACCATTTTGTTTGTTACACAGAGATGGTGGTGAGATTTCAACTCGGGATCTACAGAAAATGGTTCAAGCTTTGCCACAATACAATGAGCAAATGGAAAAGCTTTCTATTCATGTAGAGGTAAATATACTGTGTTATTTTTGCTTACTAATATCTAAATTGAAATATTTATTACACCCATTTAGGTTTTATGGACTTAATAATCCTTCCCTGTTGGCAATTCAGTTAATCATCATGGTCTTGAGTGTTTGATGATTATAAAACAGTGGGATAAAAAATCTAACTTTATCAACATAAAGATTTTTGGGATTAATGAGTAGTGTTACAAGATTTATTCACAAAGAATGAGTGCCTACATGGGAAGATTGAGCAGAAACATTTAAAGGATAAGGCCAGAATCATATAAGAAAGTTTTGAGTTCTGACGACTTTAAAGAAGACCTAGCATGCACCAATATAGAAAAGCTAACTAAGTACATGGCTAGGAACAATGAGAAAGTATATAGTAGCTATAAAACCAAAGTAATTCTTATCCACTATGTAGCTAAATGGTGATAATATCACCTTTTGGCTGGACCCAAGTAATGACAATATGATCTTCTTGTTATTCCATTTAGTTGTATAGATTTTGTAAAATAGTCCCACAATTGACATCTTAGGTTGAACCTTATTGTTTCTATACAGAATATACAGAAATTGATGAGTCCTTTTGGCCAGTCTTTTTGGTAACATGATCTTATGTAGGTGACGAATAATACTTAAAAATGTAATTATCCTTGACTGTAACATACATTTTAGAAGCTTCAACAGTAAATGGATCCTTGTATGATGCTCAATATTCCATGGGTCTGGATTTTTCTTTTTTGTACTAAGATTCAGATAATCTCTTCATTAATTGATAACGCTCTCTGTTATCTTCAATAATAATCTAGTTGAACACCAATCTTCACATACTATAATGGAGCAGTTGCATATAATTGTGCCATAAAAAACTTCAAAATTAGTGGAGACAGAATAGAAGGTAGTAAATAGATAAAACACCTTAAATCTCAATAACTATCTATTCCTGTGACCTGAGCCATTATGCATGGAACTTTGCAATGCGAAAGGAAGTTAGTAAGGTGTGCATCAAATGTTGATAAAAAAAACCAAGATACAACTGAAATATGCTAAAACTAAAGGGTTTAAAAATTACTTACTTTTGTTTGCCAAAATTCAAAGTTACGATTTTTGTTTCTGTATTATTTATTTGCATGTGACTGAAGTTATAATTTTGCTTCTGCGTTTTTCAATTTAGCAATAAAGGTTTAGTTGTTCTGGAGTGCTTTTTAGAAAGCATGTGGCGTTTCTGCACAAAATTGATTAACTTGTTCCTTTGTAGAAGAGATTGGTGTATTTGTGCATATCTATTTAAATAAACAATTAGAACTCTCTTAAGACAAATGGGTTAGGATGCACAAAAAAGTACATCTGTTCTCTGAGTGTCTGTTCCTAGTCCTGACCATAGTATTTGTTCTTTCTATTTTGTGCACAATTACTTTCCATTTGCAAAGAGAGAAATTACCATGAAGTAATTAATTTCCATCGAATGGGAAGTCACATGTCAAGCGTTATGCTGAAAGAATCTGATTGAGTGAAACATGCATGTATGTGATGACAAATCTGTCTTTATCTAATTAGCCAAATTTGTCCAGATTGCAGGAAAAATTAATACGATGATTAGAGAAGCAGGTCTTCGAGATATTGGACAGTTAGAACAAGATCTTGTCTTTGGAGATGCAGGGGCAAAGGAAGTAATTAGTTTCCTGAGGACAAAGCAGGTTGTGTGGAGGATTAGGATGACAAAACATATCTGTTACTGATATGATCAAACAGTATAGTATAATTCAATGCTTTACTCATTTTTTGCAGGATACCAGTCCTGAAAATAAGCTAAGGTTATTGATGATTTATGCAGCCACTTACCCGGAGAAGTTTGAAGGTGACAAGGGGATGAAGCTGATGCAGGTTGGTAATATTTCATGCTATTTTTGCTCAAAATATATTTATTAATCAAAAGATATTTCGCTCACCACTTATATCAGTTAGTATGCTGTGATTCCGACTAATTTGATTAAACATGACCCTAGGCCCATCATAATCTGTTATGTGATTTTGTAATTTTTGTTTTCTCAAAACATACTTTAGCCACAACTTTAATCAGTTGAAAGTGTGCTATGTTTCTTACCGATCATATTGTTTTATTAAACGTGACCACAGGCCTAAATACTTGCTTCTTATTGGTCCTGAGTATTATCATCTTCCTGAAATTGAATAAGTTCTTAACGTGTTTGATATGTTCTTACCTAATTCTCTTTAGATCTGACTATATGTTCTTGCTGTAAGAATTGATGTATATGTTTTCTGGTTTATGTATGCATTGAACAATTTTTATATGAACATGATATGTAGATATGTACCTTGAGTTTTGTACCACCCACAATGTGCCAGTCTGTCAGACATCAAACTCTAAAACATCATTCTGTATACAAATATTTTAGTCTTTAGAACAGTATTCTACTCTGATGCTTGGTCAGAAGTTTTCAAGAACTAAATTATCTTTTATTGATTGTGCTAATCGTTCAGTTGGTAACTTGACATGTATTAATATGGAAGCTTAATTATCTCTTTCAGGAAATATTTTACTGAGTTGATACATTGAAGTATGTTACAATCTTTAAAGTTTTCTTGAAACCATATTTATTTTTCTTATCCTAGTTTTCAAAAATGTTGCAAATCAATAGGTATCATTTTCTGATAAATACTGGTAATATATATTATTCATACGTATCCTTGAGTAGGATTGAACTAAATCCATCCATACGTAGCTGTTATTCATTTGCCATAGAGACACATGCTATATGCCTATCCTTGCAAATGACAACACAGTTTTAGTCAACAGAATATGAATAGTTGCAAAGTCATTTTCTGTTCAAATACAAATAGATGCTATACTGCTATCCTTGAGTATGAGCCTTAGCACAAAGATAAGATTTATTCTTTGCAACTCGGGTCACTATGCCTCGAGTCATGGAATCAGGCTCTAGCTTGCTACGATAAGGCTCAGTGTCTTGACCCCTCCGCAGATCCCTCCTTGGTGGGAGCCTCATTCATTGGGCTTCCCTCTCTTTATGTTTATCCTTTAAACTCAGAATACAACTATGATCAACATGAAGAACAGGAACCTCTCATGATGTAGGACAATCCTAAAGGGGATGCTTAATATAAAGAAAGAGGTGGTTGGGTGGGTAATAAATAGAAAAAGGGCTAAAACAGAGAGAGAGAGAGAGAGAGAGAGAGAGAGAGAGAGAGAGAGAGAGAGAGAGAGAGAGAGAGAGAGAAGGCAAGAAACATCCAATTTGCAGAAATATTAATGTAAACAATAGAGAACAAAGTTGGTGTTCAATCACATACCAAGATCATCAAGGAGGAGTGCTTTGACTTTGGATGTTTAGAGATTGGTTTATGGGTCTTTGTTGCAGAATGGCTAAGGATAGGAGAGGAGACAAATATAGAAGATAATCTTAGACTCGCTCCAAGTCCTTCGACTCACATTGGGTGGGGGGATTGTGGCCTTGCACCACTCACACAACTTATGAGAACTAAGCTATTATTTATTCAAAGACTGATGATCCCATTACAATGCTTGGCCTGTTTACATAGGCCACAAATACAAGAGGAAAATGAAGTAACAAATAAGGAAAAAAAATAAAAATCAATTAAAATGATTCAGTTCATTGTATTTGGTCATGTTTTGAGATGATAGGATTCCAGAATATTCTTCTAAAATAATCTTCCTTTTTTGTGCATGATGTTCTTCCTTACTTGTAAGATGATGATTATGTAGAATTATCTTTCTTCTTTGTGCATAATGTTCTTCCTTTCTTGTAAGATGATGATTCTTACAATATCCACTCTTTTGTTTTTCTTCTACTTTATTGTCAATCTAGAAAATAAGATACTAATTGTGTAGGATGTTGTCATGTGACAACCCTCAAATGTCAATTGAACCCGAACTCGAGTTCACCATCTATCCAAAGTGATTCGATTCGACCCTTTTTCTTTCCACGACTTTGAAATATACCTTGATTTCCATCATCTCATGGTACACAAGTATCAAAGAAAAATGCAGCATTTGCAGCTTGGATGGTTTTGATGCAATCTCACTTGTGCATCTAGGCTAGATCCACTAGGATTGAAAATTAGATCATAGCATGGTTTCAAGTATTTTGGTTGGATCCAAATGGATCGACAAAAATTTTAGTTGTAATTATTTGTAAAATCATGAAGCATTCATCTATAAACTTCAGAAACCAACATAAAATTTCCATGAAATCATGACCTTGAGGAGAAAGAATCGTAAGAATATAACATCATTCAGAAGAAATTAAATGATTAATTTTAAATTTGATGTTTGTTTTTATCTTTTTGGCTGACAAATGATATAATTTTCTTGAAGTGAACCTTCAACTCCTTGAGATTAGCCCTGGATCTGAAACAAATGAAGTTTGGATAGTGAAATTGAGAATATTTGGTGAAGAAGTGGGGAAAGATTTAGTTGAAATTGAAGGGTGAGGAAAGAGCCTAACAGATTCTTTTTTAGATATGTTACTTCCAGTTTTGAACTTTTGTCCGGTCTGCATATCTGTCCCTTGTTGGATCACTAATAAGTAATAACTGAACCGTATCTCAAGGACCACTAGTAACTGAAGTCCTTAAATTCCTTTTTAACTTTTAGGATCTCAAGAAAGCTTGTGACTATATGACATATGCATGATACTGCTTTCTAGCACACCAATTATGTTCACAAATCTCAACATTATCAAATCATGATGCCATATTTTCATTTTTGAGTTGAATATGGGTTGTGTAGGCAAACATGTTGAACATATGTTGCTCTAATTAGCACTTCAATTGTTGATGGGTACAACTACGTGTTAATCACTTCAGTTAGTATGTTGATCACTCTACTAAACATGATAATCATGAAAACTTTAGTGGATGTTGCTTGATGTTACAGTGAGCATATTGATCATGATTATTCTTAATTTCGTGGTTTCCTTAGTAAAAGAGGTTGGCATCTTTACTTTATGCCTTAATGAGGGCAAACAATGGCCTGCTGGAGGAATGTAATGGTCATGTGAGTAACTTGGTTTCCTTACCATAGCCCTATCAAGCAAATGGCCTTGGTTACATTTAACAAATAGTAACAGGCATCTGTGGCAGAGACATACAAGTTAGATTTCTAAGATTTTTAGGGATGCATAGGATATTTGCATTTTGAATTGTATATAGGATAGAGCAGTCCTCAGGGATGCGGCAGATGTTTCCTCATATGAGAACTCGTTATATGAAGCAGCCTTAGAGGCATGCCTAATTTCATCATTTTATGTGCAGCAAATAATCATCCTCAACACAATATTGAAAATTTTTCGTTGGTGGACTTCCTAATTTAGAATGGTTACAACAATGTGTACTATAAAATTATTTACTTGGTCCTCAAATATTTTAACAAAGGAACAGTTTCATTATATTTTATTTGAAATTTATATATTTAGGGTGGCTTCTGAGTTTTTTTGAATACTGTAAATGAAACTTCTTGATATATATCCTGGAAGATCCATAGATTTGGATAAGTAGCATCATACTCGAGGGACACCTAGCCATCTTATGTTACATTTATCTCTATTTCTTTTGACTTGGCTACCAACTTTTTTCCCTATTCTTTAATATGTGACATGTTTGGTGATTACTTGTTGGTTTTGTTGACTATTCTGTTAGTGCAATATATTATAAGAACTTCAGCTAAAATAGTTGTGAAGGTTGATGAGTTTCGAAGGTAAAATTTTTTTGCTCTTCTTGTCTTCTTATTTCAGCTGGCAAAATTATCACCTGACGATATGAAAGCTGTAAATAACTTGATGTACTTGGGACAAATAGATTCCAAAAAGGCATCAGGGGCAGGTTTCTCTCTTAAATTCGATGTTCAGAAGGTAGAGTTCTTGGAGACTAGAAAAAACGTTGCTACAATTTTTTTTCTGAGTTATTTCTTACGGGAAATCGAGTAAGATGGCCCCAAAGTGTTATTAGTAGTATGTAGTTTCTTTTTTAATTTGTAACTGATTGCTTAAATCCATACTTTCTGTTGATCAGAAGAAACAAGCAGCAAGAAAGGAAAAGAATGATGAAGAGGAAACATGGGCACTGTCACGATTTTATCCCGTGATAGAGGTACACTTAGAATCTATAGAGGAAACCAATTTGTTCTATTCTGATGTCATATCTGCACCCTTTTCATGTCATATATGGTCAGCATTCATTTGAATTTATTAGATGATTAGCTGTATGCTCTTGTAGTGACAATATCAGCTAGAGTGTTAAAATGTCGAGGTGAAAAGTCCAAGAGTGTGATGATATATAACATAGGAAAATTAAAGAAAGTAGAATGAGGTGTCTTTTATTATTATTATTTTTTTGTATAATACTTAACCCTTTTGTGGATGCTTCATTTATGACAAGCCAGTGGATAACTATCTAATCTCTGAGAAAAAATGTTAGTTTGCTAACTCTTCATCTAAGGAATTGTTCGTCTATACTTACAAGGAACTAAGCTTCATTTCTTCTCTAACTTCTTTCAACTTGTAAAATGGAAACCACAATCTTTTTTGTATTATCGTTCAAAGTGCCATTTGGCATGATAGAGTTCAGCATAACACAACATAGTTTCCCACATCCTTTGGGATCAAGTCAGCTAGGGATGATATAGTTGGAAACAAGATCGATTGGACTGGACTAAAAGGCTTGGGGCTAGTCATGGAAATGATTTTAAAATTTAAAATATAAAAAATGACAGAAACACCAAAACAATAAAAAAAATTAATAATGAAAAATTAAAGTTGCTATATGATGAAAAATACTTCTACTTTCATTATTTATATAAAATAACTTTTAATAAAATGAAAAATGATCTGTACAAAATATAATAAAAATTATTGAAATCAATTCATTAGAAATTGATTTCTTAGAAATTAAAAGTAAAAAAAGCTATTTCTTAGAAATTAAATATCAATTATGATGGACATAAATATTACTGTAGCAAACAAGTACTATATTGGATAACATACGTAATACCAGAAGATCCACCACCTAGAAATTTGAATAAAAGTAATGGACTCCACTATATACTTGATATATCTGTAATCATTATGAAGGCTAGGGATTAGCTGATACAAAGACAAACAAAGAATAAAAAAAAGGATGAAAGTGTTCACGGCATTTTAATTATTAATGAATCCCAGATGATTATTTTTGTTTTTTTTTCATGGTACATCTCTAATTATATAAGATGTTCAGGGCTACTCTCTAACCTCTTTTTTTTCTCTAAATATGTATCCTTTATTTTATGGGACATGGACTATAAGTATTATGACAATTGTGACAAATGGCAACTGTGATGGTTGCAACAAATAGCAAACATTATAGTGGTAGCATCTACTTCATTTTATAGTCTCAATCATAGGTTTTTTTTCTTTTTTCTTTTTTCTTTTCTCCTTTTTTATTATCTCATCTTTTCTCTTCTCCTTCCCCTCCTTTCACTGCTCCCTTCTTTCCTTCTTTTGAGATTGTTGAATCAACTAACATGTGTGAAAACTGGCCAATTCCAATTAAATTTGATCAATTCTAGTCAACTTCAACCTTTATACGCCCAAAATATCTGCCAAAATTAAATTGGTCTTGGAAATCTTGTTACGGATTGAGCATGTCATATTGCAATCAGACAATACTGCAAGCTAAGACAATCCACCTTACAAGTATAGCAGCAACTACCGCTCTGATAAAAAACTGGTAAAATGGACCGACAAATTGGCCTAAAACAAATCAATTTTTTTTTAAAGTTCTACACTGGAGCTTTTTCAATTGTACTGTAAGAATTTCCTTTTCCTTTTTCTTTCAGGAGCTACTTGAGAAACTAAGCAAAGGTGAACTATCTAAGGATGAGTATCCATACATAAATGATCCAAGTGCTACTGCTCCTGCTGCATCAAATAATGCATCAGCCCGGACATCTACAGCTCAGCCTGCCCACTCCATGAGATCCAGAAGGACTGCCACATGGGCTAAGACTCGGAACTCTGATGATGGGTATTCAAGGTATGGATGGAAATGTTTTAGCCTCCAAAATGTTATCTTTGATTACAAGGAACAAAACAAGTTTGTGATTTGAAATATTTCTGCAGTGATTTTATGCTTTATTCTTAAATTTACTTTTTTTTTCTTTTAGTTTCTGATCATTCAGCTTCTGCAGTGATTCTATACTGCGCAATGCATCTAGTGATTTCAAAAAAATGGGGCAACGTATTTTTATATTCATTATTGGTGGAGCAACACGATCTGAGGTAAAATCCCACCTAGATATGCATTCTGTCATAACTATCTAAACTTTTTGTCTGCTTTGGTCAGTTACGTGTGGCTCACAAGCTTACATTAAAACTGAAAAGGGAAGTTATCCTTGGATCCTCTAGTGTGGATGATCCTCCCATGTTTATTACGGTGAGCTTTTGGTGCATATGTCTTGTTTAAATAATAAACTTCAAAAGACATTTTAGCTGTAATTGTTGTTCAAGAAAACACAGTATTTCACTATTTTGTACTACGGGTAATATCCTTCCCTTTTCTATCTTATCCATAATCCTATATCTTTTTGCCTAGTGGTCAGCTTTCAGATTTTGTCAAAATATACCTATAGTTGGTTTCTGCAATTCAATAGTTGGGAGTTCCTCATTGACTAGGAATTAATCAGCAAATTTTTTTTTTGTCTTTACCAGTAAGGAGCTTTTAGAAAATTAAGGTGTGATTAAATCTACAAAATAGGATTCATATGCTATGATCTCTAAAATTCCATGTACCAGCACAGGTCTGGTAACCAGAACTGCGAATTGCTATATACTATGATGATCTCTAAAATTCATAGATTGGTAAGCCAGGTTCATAAGCAGCAAGTGGGTGGTTGATCCTGCTAACACTTCAATTTCTACGAATGCATAGAGCCAACACTTAATAATGTTGCTTCTGCTTATGTACCTCAGCTTACCAAGTACATAAGTCATGTTATGTAGTTTAAGTTGGACTTCAGAGGACGTATGAAAGTAATCACGGGCTCTTTTAACCAATACATATTTTTTCTATGTTTGTGCACTGATTTTGCTATAATAGGCATGCATATTTATCATGGACTATATCTGAATTCACTGTGAAGCACAAGTCTAATATTTTTCATCTACGGCATCAAATGCAGAAACTGAAGATGCTTACCAGACAAGAACCTTCACTGGAGAAGCTACATATCTAGATTTTGCAACTACTGCAGCTTTTTGGTTCCAAATGCAGATGATCTTTTTTCACATTGTGATCATAACTCCAACTTCCATGGTTTATCGTCCTGTCAAAAGCACACTCTCTTCACTGCCATATTCCCATCCGGTGTTTCTGCCGATGTTAGACAGGATGAATATTTCTCTTTACCTGCTGCTCAATACATTTTTTTGTCATACATTTGACACCACAACAACTGAACAAAAATAAGTACGTTTTTATCTGAATTTTTCGATGTTCCGTCACTATAATTGTTCTGATGTGGCTCCATCACAATGTAGTCTCGGCTTGTTCAATAGATTCTTTGTTTTGGTCATGAATGGGAGTATGTATAGTGCATCGCCATCCCCTTCAACGAATCAGATGCTTGTTAGGAACAAAAGAATTTAAACAATAAACATAAGCTTTCAAGTTATAGTGACATAAAACCCTTTTAATTTTTTGCTAGTAGTTTGCAGAAGGCTCCTAAGAATAAGGAGTCCTGGGAATGGCATATCTTTTAGGATTGCTATTTTAGCCTAAATTAATGTTGCCTTTGCAAGAATTTCTCATGTTAGAAGTAAAACTAATTTTCCAACTCCTAACTTTTTATTTACAAGAACACACGTTTCTTCTTCGTTTCTGTTTTGGTTGGTCCCAACATCTAAGCGTCTGTGCCATATTGGACTAGAGACACTCTAACACAGCCAACTTCTAGCCATTGTCAAGAACATGAGGTACTTTGACTCGATTTTGAGAGAGCCCATTGGTGCTATTCGACACGAAAACTTATGATCGCTGTAGCACTAAAAATAAGTGCTTGTTGGTAAAGGGATTAGGTATTCCCCTCAAAGAGATACTTGAGCAAAGCAGGAGCAGAGTTAGTTCTCTTGAGGGGGTGCACCATGTCGTTCTATAATCTGATGCAATCTTATGATGAAACATCAGTATTTTATAGAAGATGCTAAAATTAATAAGAGCCAAATTTATTTATATAAGATAATAGGAGTTCCTGAAATTTTAGAGGAATTCAACAACCTACTTTGACCTTCGCAAAGGCTAGTACTCAACAAGAAGCCTTTTGATGATAGTAACCTCTAATATGGTATAGCAGTAACATTAAACTTCCAATGCTTCAACCATCTAGTTTTTTTTTCACTTTGTATACAGCAACCTTTGTTTTCGAATTACTAAATACAGATACGGTTTACTGACGCATCTCACCAGTATCGCTCGATATAAGATTTGTATCAATCGATAACAGTCAAAATCTGATTGTTACTAATTGATACAGGTCGATAATGGTTAAATTTTGACAATTATCAATCATGAATGGAGATTGTGTTATTTCAAATCATCGATTTAACTATTTGAACTATTGAAATTTTTTTTAAAATCATTTCCTTCCTTCTCTTGATCTCTTCAACCACCTCAAACTCTTTGATACTCACATCTGTCTCTCATTTTCACATTTTCACTTTCCTAAACTTAACAAGACTAGGATTTGTGGATTGAATTAAATTTGAGAGGTTGATTTAGGAGGATTAAGAAAAAGAACACTCTAATCAAGAGGTATGTGTTTTCTTTCTAGATTTTTATAAGCTTATTCTATATAGTTAATGACTTAATATCTAATATATTATTTGATATATTTTTTATGATAGAATAGTATTAATTAAGGAGTAATTAAGATTTTTAATATTGTGATCAGTATGTTTAATATTGATTTTTTTGAAATTAGATACTTAATGGGTCAAATCTTTGTATATCATGTCTATTAAGGTGAATTATATATGTGATGGTATGATAGGTGTAATTAGGTTTTAATTAAGATTTATAATATCATGATTAGTAGATTTAATGATAAGTTATTCAAAATTTGATCAATATTAGATTAATTCAATGTTTTAATACATACTAGGGTGTTTGACATATTTATAGCGGTAAACGAGGATTAATTAAATATATTAATATTGTAATTAGTTTCTTTAATTAAGATAATATAAAAAATTGACCCATATTGGATCAATTAATATCTTTAATGTGTATTAGAGTATTTGATATGTTTATAATGATGGAAAAAATAATTAAGGAGTAATTAACTATGTTAATAGTATAATTAATATATTTAATAAAGATTTCATCGTAATTTGACTTATATTGGATCAAATATATATGTTTAATAAATTTTAAGATGTTTGAAATATTTATAATGTTAAAATAAAGATAATTATGGTTTAATTATTTTTTTATTACTATAATTAGTGTGTTTAATGAAAATTTTTATGATATTAAGTTAATTATAGGTATTTAATGTCAAATAAATTGATTGACATGTTTATAATGACAAAGTAGGGTTCATTACATATAATCGTCCTTTGTTATTTGATTTTATTTTGATAAGAATATGATACCAAGGGAATATGCACATGAGGATGCTTTAGATCATACTCGAAAGATAGACTGAAACTATCATAATTAGTAATATATTTATTATGACTATGTTGGTAAGGGTGGAGGAATTGACCGGGTAAATATGTAGTTAACTAGCAGGTATCCCAATGTTGCAAAATACAAGAAGGTTCCAATAGAGGTATGTAAATCCTTTAAAGATAAGTTACAATAGGTAAGAGAAGATGCAATGAAAAAGAAAACAAGACCTAAGGAGAAATATTGTAGGGATACGCAAAATCGGATTATGATGAATGTTAGGGTTATGGTGATGAAATTGAACCAGATCTTAGAGTTGATATTTTTGTATCACTAGAGCATCAGTACATATATGAGGAAGCAATGAGACATCGACGACCTAACTCACAATGGGAGTGTGGCGGTCGCAGTGGGCCTATGCCACAAGGAATCCAATGGTCGACCAGCATGAGATAACTAATTACCTCTCTAAGTTCAGTTGAATTGGTAGCATGAGGTAGGGTGGAATCCATAATTTTATAAGAGAACTTGGTAGGAGGTCAGTACCAGATATTATTGATATTGATCCATAAGCCTATCCTTCATAAACAATGAAGTAGACATGGATTAACAATGCATATACAAAAAAAAAGAAATGATATACTAGGGAGGTAATTGTAAAATTGTTTAACTTCCAAAAGATTCCAATAAATACAACCCAAGGTCTATATTATCAAAGTATGATATCCTCTATTCAAAAATCTAACATGGGGATTAAACCACCAACATCGAAGGAGATTCATGATGTATATTTAATGAGAAAACGATATAACTAAAGGATTGGATCAAATCCTTCAAGAGGCAGTGAGATGAATATAGGGTGACACTAATGTATGATAGTTTGATAGGACCAACAAGAATAAGAGGTATGAATTTTCTTATTTATTGCAATAGACATGTGATTTTTCATAAATCAGTTAATGCTTTCGACAAGATTCAAGATGCAAATGATATTGAAAATCTAATGGATACTATAGTTGAGGAAATCAGACCATAATATACTGTCTAGATAGTCACAAATAATAGATCTAATGTTGATCCCTGTGTAGCTTGAGCTACCATCAGTTGAAGGATCTAATGTTGAATGCTAATTTACAATTGATGGAAAAGAGAAAAACATTGCTTTGGACTCTATGTGTAGCTCATTGCATGGATCTAATGTTGAAGGATATTGATGAGCTACCATAAGTCAACAAGTGTATAGCTCGAGCACAGTCGATCATAAAGTTTATATATAATTATCATTGGTCTACTCTTTAATGTAAAAATATATAAATGGTAAAATATTCGAACTTAGAGTCATTCGATTTGTTACAAATTTTATTGTTTTAAAGTCGATACAACAAAAGAGGCAGGGCCTTAGGGCAATAGTCAACATACAAGAATGGTCCGATTCTAGGTATTCAATATTGAATGATGGAAAAAAATATAGAAAAGACTATTCTTTCTTCTAAATTTTAGGATATTATGAAAAAAATCATTACAGGAGTGGATCCGCTTTATGTTGTCCTCAGTAAAGTCGATATGGACAACATCCCTAAACACCTTATCGTAGACATATATCAATTACAGTAAGAGATGAAGTCATGAAAGCATTTAAAGATGATTTTAAAGTCGAGCAATACTTACATATCATTCATCATAGGGCTGAAGTTTATATGAATCAAGATATATATAATGTAAGGAAATTCATATTTGATGTAATTGAATTCATAATATTTTAATATTTAAAAAGCTCTTACTATTATCTAATTTTTAAATTACTAATGTAATTTAATTAATAATTTTTTAATATTTATCTTGCAATGTATTATCTAAATTTGGTCATTCCATTTTGATATAGTCTTGAAACGTGATTAGATTTATTATTGACACTAAGAAATGTTATATATTGAATCTTGTCAAACACTATCAATGCAATTGATACTATTACGGAGGGTCAATTATTTCAAAAAATAATTGATTCATTCTCTAATATTATACCTAATCATATTATTATATTATGGATAATAGTGAGAAAAAGTTATATATATATTGATTATAAATTATATTTAATATTAATTATTTATTATGTTAAGAAAATCTTATTTATATTTTTTTGTAATCAAGTGGTGGTTATAATTCGGAGGGAATGTACCAAATTTAAGAAAGTTTATTATTTATGTAATTTCATAGACGACGACATCTAGTGGTTGTGAACGTAATTGATCAATGTATGCATTGATTTACACGAAGGTCCATGTCAGACTATTGTATAGACGGTTGGAACAACTGGTATATATCTACTATAACATGTTACTAAGGTTCTCGTGTGCCGAGCTATACAAGGAGCCAAAGGAAACAGTGATTGATCTCATTGATCTCCAATTCTACAATAAAGATTCAGTGCCAATATTAGAATAGGTTGAAGCAGTGGAGAATCAAGAGAATCATCTACTTGATGAGGTAGAAGATCCTAACATCCTTCATGTTTTATCACTAAGATAATAAAAGAAGAAGAATCATATCCCCAATAGGAGGAATATTCCCCTCAATCAGAATATGATAGAAAGAGCCAGACAGCATCGAGTTAGACTATCTGAGTAACTAGAGACACCCAATCGTCATAGTCGTCTGCCTAGCATTCAAAGGAAAGGCAAAGGGAAAAACAGTAGCATTAATTATACTGCTAGAAAAAAATCAAGTTGAACAACGAAATGTCTTCTTAATCGCATTCAACAACCTGCTTAATCTAGAGACATGGTAGTGACGTGGACAGTATTGCCTTGACCAATGGTGGTGATGACGCTAAGAAGTCAATGGTCCCGTCTATATAATTTGAGGGTGATGCATGGATCAAAGAATAATATTTTATACATGGTATCCAAAATCTGGATTATAGAACTTGAAAGGTATTGGTCAACATGGAAGGGAAAGGAGAAGATAGTGGATGATTTTAAGTAGATACGACAAAGCCTACACGATATGAGCATACGACAAAGCTCATCGTATTCACAGTTATTGTATTATGGAGAATCCTATGCCAACAACAATACGGTGATAATTGGCCAAACTTTTTCAAGCAACAATATAGTGATCAATCTTATGATACGAAATAGCAAATCAATGGTGAAAGTAGAAATTCCAACATTATTCTCCATACTCTGCACCAATATATGCCACAATTATACTTGCCTCAAGAATTGCCTTAAACACATATGATCAACGACAATCAAACTACGAGTATCATCATATTAATGCACCAATAACATACAATATATCAGTAAAATATGTTATGGGATCAATTTTAGGATTGGATTTGATAAACATATCAAATTAATATATAAATACATATGATCGAGGACCCCGATCTATCGCCCGTGAAGTCCCATCATTCTTTTTTATGACAAACCAAGTATACCCATCAATTGATTATTTGATTCATTTAAATCTTCAAGTTTAATTGTTTAAAATAAAATCAAACAATTCAAGTAGTTTCTTTCAATATTAATGAAAGAATGATCCAAAACGTAATATAAAACTACACCTAAAGTCTAATAAAAATATATTTTACTAAAATTATACTAAATTTATATCTATTTTCAATTTTAGAACCCTATTCTAATTTTTTTTATTTTCTAAATATTTTTTGAGTTAATTTTTGTGATTTTTAACATACCATGGATATGTCTCAATTTATCAACATAAGATACATTGATATGCCTCAGTACATATCAACACATGATCGGTACATTGGTGGGAACCAATCCTTGCCAAAAACTACTGCTGACAGAAATTTCTTGCTCATTTTCCTCATAATATTGCTAAAAGTATGTTCAGCATATTCAATATTAACTTCACTTGGTATAAAACCTTTGGTTTCCGCCATCACGGGTAAAGAAATAGCTGAATTTTTTCTGCAATGCGTCGCAAGTCATATAGAACAGATAGAAAGCAAAGACAAAAATTATTACTCCTTGAGGTCTTAAAATCAACAAAAATGAAAGGATGAGGCCATTGTTCGTGCTGATCAAACGGGGGAAACATGCGAGGACCATTAGTTGCTCTACGATTGCTGCTGATTGCCACCACCACCACATCCTACTTGTACCGACATCAAACTATGAAATCACCACACTAATAAAAAGGAACATCAACCAATTTGGGCAACAAACTACACTAATGTTTGAAAAAGACTGCTCTTGGAAGACCGACCAAGATGCAGCTTGCATCTGTAAATATAATCACACAATACATTCTTAAAATTCTCTGTCACAAGTCTTGGATTCAGCAGTCTATATAAGTTGAGCTTTTTTAAGATCCGAAACAACACTACGATCTTCTCGTCCTCTTTCATTGTACAATACCTGCCATAAACAGTGAGTTCAAACACAGCTTTTGTAGAAATTAGGCAACAAAAAGTGTTTCTCTACCTAAATACTACCTTATCAATGATACCGTATTCAACCGCTTCACTAGGACTGAAATATTTGGGACGTCTGATGTCTTCCTCGATTTGCTCACGAGATTTTCCCATATGCTTCGAGTATAAAGCAACCTGAACATGTTTGACATCACTTCCAATAATAACAATCAGAAGCATAGTTTCAAAAGTTGGCTGGAAAACCAGGGGAACTAAAAATGCTATTTCAGCATAATGTTGCTTCTCATTCATCCTAGTTATCAGTTTTGCAAAAGTCCATGATATGATCCCACCAGGATGAAACCCATTCTCATATGAGCAAACAATTCACTATAATGTTATCAGTTAACGATGTCATATTGATCACTTTCATGTATGTATGAACCACTATATACATCACCATATTGGTCAGGAAAAAGAGATGTAACAGAGCAAAAAAGAAAATAAAAAAATAAGCAGAATACTTTCCTCAGCAATTTTCATAAAAAAGAATGGTTTCTTTTGGATATGTCAAATGCACTAAGAAAAAAGAAAGTCATGCCTGTGGTGACAAGCATAGATCTTGTTGCAGAAATTGGTTGAGGCAATTTGTTGCATGATTATGAATAGAATAAAGGTAGTCATCTTTTTCCATACATGAAAAGCTGTGTTTTGAGAAAATTTTTGTGAGGCCACGAGAAAGTTACTGTTCTAAGCACACTGCCCATAATTTTAGAGAAGGGATTTACTTTGCTGATCACTGGTGTCACACCGAGCCCCAAATGGACTTGAATGGGAAAAAGAGTGAGAGAGCCAGGAAAGGGAGCATGCCTCCTCGAAGGAAAGAAGAATGCAGATAAAGGAGAAGCGGATAAAAATGAGTAGTCCTCCTAAGAACAAGACAAATCCAAGTTGCATTTTCTTTCCATCCGCCTCAGACCTGCTACATCAAACAGAATAGGAAGGCTGGTACTTCAACAGTCTCAAGAGCAATCTGGGTCTAAGACTCAACCTTCACTTAAATG